>JALIGW010000004.1:59518023-59863023 GCA_023053685.1 Diadophis punctatus similis
ATTGTTACTCTGTTTCCTTTGTTCCCTTGCCGAAGTGAAAGCTTGCCCAGGAGTTGAAAAAAAAAAGAAAAAAGAGGTTTCAGTACTTGCCCATCTCACGCCTGTTTCTCTCTGTCTGCTTCTGTAGTTTAAATGTAGTTATAAATCCCATTCTTGAAGCAGCGGCTGGTCGCGACATCTAGCTCCGCAAAGGCGGAGGTTTCCTGATCTTCGGAGCTGGAGACAGGCTGCATGGGGAGCTCTCCCTTCGCGCCCTACCAGATGGCTCCTAGGGCGCTGGGGGGGCTCTACCCCACCTGTCAAGCTCTCATCTCTCCCCTTTGCCCGGGGAAGAGATTTCAAAGCCGCCAGACAGCTGTTCTGGCGGCTTTTAACGAAGATAGGAAAGGCGCCCGACAGGGGACGTCCGCGATGGCGCGCTCCAAACCGGAAGTCGCATGAGCTTCTTCATGCTTTATTGTAGTAGAATATTCATATGAGAGGCAAATGCGAATTACATTAGTAATATAGCTAAAATATATTTGCCATGTCATGAATATTACGTGTGAGACCTGCTGTATTTAAGGCATACCTGAATTCTCATTTCTTTCCCACTATGTAGTGAATTTGAAAGACTTTCTCCTAACAAATAAATCTACAGTTAATATTTTCTAATTATGAATACTGAATTCATATTTCATTGTTGTCATCATTATGTTACTTTGTTGTGTAAAATGTCTTAATATGAGGACATAAGTATTTTGTAAAATATTTAGATTCTTTTGGAACTTGTGCAAGTTCAGCATCTCTTGGTTATTCTTTAGGAAGCCACTGTTTCTTGGACTGTGGCACAAGTCTGGGGTGGGAAACTTTCTTACCTTAAGGAATGGATGTATAATACAATTCCTAAAGAGCCACAACTATGGGAGCATAAGATAGCATTTTTCAAATACATGAAATAAAATGAAAGCCTATTCTGTTATTCCAGAATGTAAGACATGAAATAATTGATTTAAGTTTATAAGAAGCAAATTCTGATTGAATGTTAAGAAAAAGCATTAAAAATCGTTACCCAAAGATATGGACTTCCAGAGCAGTTCAGAGCATGGACTGCCAAGCAGTTGCCGGAGAACCATCAGTTTGGGAAATTTTAATTTGATTCCAATTTTATGGTTAGGTGTGTATGTAACTGCCAAGTGGGTACAAGAATAATAGATGTCCTAATCCCATTCAGCTGGGATCTTTTGCCCTCAACTTCAGGAAATTATATTACATATTTGCCTACAGTGTATGAAAATCATATTTAAGTCCAATATTCAGGTGGGTAGTTAAAAACTTTATAAGAATTACATACACATGTTTTCAATAGTAAGTCAGGGCTCTCCCTTCCTCGGATGTGACTGCCAACAAATCATTTTAGAGTTCTTTTTTCTGCCAGAGTTTTCAAGAGATTGACCTTTGAGTTGATTGACCTTCTGCATCATTAGAAAACTTTATTATTGTCTTACTATTTTGCCTTACTATCTTTAATCTTCTCTTCACTCTTTATTAATTTTCTGAGTGTTTTTTGCCAAAACAATTTGTCTTCCTATTTGAAAGAGGAAAGGGGGGGATTTTTTTTTCATGTCTGTACTTACCTTTTTTTCATTTCTCCTGTCATGGGCTTGTTGCCTTCAGCCTTATGGCATAAGGTCTCCTTTATGGATGATTAAAGGATGATTACTATACTGAATGTATGGGAGAATATATGATAGAAATAAATACAGGTTGTCCTCAAATTACGACCACAATTGAGCCCAAAATTTCTGTTGCTAAGTGAGACTGTTGTTAAGTGAATTTTGCCCATTTTACGACTTTTCTAGCCACAGTTATTAAGTAAATGACTACAGTTATTAAATTAGTAACACAGTTTGTTAAGTGAATCTGGCTTCCCCATTGTCAGAAAGTCGCAAAAGGTGATCACATGAGCTTGGGACATTGCAACTGTCATAAATATGAGATAGTTGCAAAGCATCTGAATTTTGATCGCATGACCATAGGGAATGTTGAAACGGTTGTAAGTGTGAAAAACAGTCATAAGTCTTTTTTTTTCAGTGTTGTTGTAAAAAAAGCTTATATCAGGTGAAATGGATGGATAAATGAAAAAGAGATTATTCAGGGGAAGAAATGAGACACATGTATGTTTAGAATAAATATTTTAAGTATAAACCTATTTCTCTATACATACAGTAAAGGATGAAATATAAAAAAGCATATTGATTTATGATAAGATTGAGAAAATATGTATCGATACAAGTTGAGAAGTTCTGAATATGGGTCAGAATTTTATTTGCTAATGTCAATATCAGATTATTAGGGGGGAAACAGACTTGGATGAAAGATAAAAATTAAAATGAGAATGAAAGAGATTGATTGTAGGAAGAGAAAGTAGAAATTTCACATGTAAAGTATTAGGTGATAGGTTAATCTTTTAGTGGAATGAATGAAAAGTGGACATGTGGAAAGATGATAATGGCTGGTTGGAACATAACAAATGATATTATTTCATGTTCCCTGGGTTGAATGATACTAATAGGAATACTGTACAAATACTTTTCCTTCCTTGTCTTCCCTTTCCTCTTCCCCCTCCCCCTCCCCCTCATTCTCTTCTTCCTCCCTCCTCTCCCCTTTTTGCGGAATATATCAAACAATTAACATTTTTTAAAAAACTAGGAGGGTTGAGACAAAGGGAAGAGTAAGACTAATGATTAGATGGAACTGATACTATCTTCAGAAAGAGGAAAGAGATAAGATTAAAAGACAATGGCAATGGATGGTTGTAGTGAACACAAGAATGTTTTACAAGGATAAACACATATGGAAAGATGTAGTGAATGGTATTACTTTAAACAAGATTTAATTGTATTTTTGTTTTCTGTTTTCTCTTGCCTTTAACTTTGTCTTTAACTTTTTTGGTCAAGTACTTGTTCTTCTTTTTCTATGCATACCTACCCCAAGAAGCAATAACATAATGGTTAGGTACATATGTTTAAAAGAAGGTTCCTTCTTCAGAGTTACAACTCTTCCTTCCATTGTTAATTTTATCTTAGTCTCTTCAGAATTAAAAAGATCTTTTTGAAAGTAAACAATCTTAAGTCATTTTGAAGCATGTTTCCATTTAAGCCCCCTTTCCGATTGTCTATTCTTTCTTTTTAAGACTACCTAGGCCCGTGATGGCGAACCTATGGCACGCGTGCCACAAGTGGCACACGGAGCCATATTGGTGGGCACGCAAGCTCAGGTCTGGCGAGCATGCGCGTGCCGGCCAGCTGATTTTCGGACCTTCTGGGCCCACTGGGGGTCAGGAAACAGCCTATTTTCAGCCTCTGGAGGGGGTGGGGAAGGCCCATTTTTTGCTCTCCCCAAGCTCCAGAGCCTTTCTAGGAGCCTGGGGAGGGTGAAAACGGCCTCCCCCCCGGATGACCTCTGAAGGCCAGAAATGGCCCGTTTTCCAACTTGAAATGGGCCATTTCTGGCCTCCAGAGGGCCTCCGGGGGGGGTGGGGAAGGCCATTTTTGCCCTCCCCAGGCTCCTAGAAAGACTCTGGAGCTTGGGGAGAGCAAAAAAACGGGCCTTCGGGTTCAACTGGAAGTTGGTGAATGGGCCATTTTCTGCCTCCGGAGGGCCTCCGGGGGGAGAGGAAGGCCATTTTCACCCTCCCCAGGCTCCTAGAAACACTCTGAAGCCTGGGGAGAGCGAAAAATGGGCATGCCATCGCGTGCGGGGGGATCACACATACATGTGGGGGGCCACATGGAATTATTGGTGTGGGCATGCACGTGCGTGACCCCCCATGCTCCCCCCTTTTGGCATGTGGACCAAAAAAGGTTTGCCATCATTAACCTAGGCAAATGGATGATACTAAAGCTGTATTGGATGACCTAGATTTTGAGACTATTGGCTTTATCACCTACAATTCTTAAAAAAGTATTGCTCCTTTTGAATTTTATGATTGCTTGATGTATTTGCCATATTGGCAAATAAAATGAGACAACATGATCAGAGGTTCATGTTGATCATACTGATATATAAGGGAGTTTACGTGTAAAGTTTATGCATGTTTTTTGTATCATAGAACTATACGTCCTTTTCTCCATGTCTGTTTTATTTCCATGAAGAGAATATAGGTAACATGCATCCCTAATCAGAAAGCTTCCAAAAAAATGGTAAACATTTAAGGTCACAGTCCCCTTTCAATAATTACCTTTGAACCTATCTAGTATAATTTGCAGCATTTATACATATTGTTAGTGTATTTTAGCTTACATTTAGCTTGGTTAAAGTACTGCTATAAAACAAATTAAAATAAACTCCAACTTATTTTAGCATATTAAAAAGAAAGAAAATAAGGAAAGTAATTCTTAGAAGAATAACTAACTACCTTATCTTGAGACTTCATAAATTTTTATGACAAAAACAAAACACCCAAAATCAGTAATACAATGCATATGTTTAAAACTACAGACATCTAGGATTTGGTAAAGCAACTTCAATATTCATTTACTAGAATTCATAGCTTGCATCCATTGTGACAAGAGTTATTTGAAGCTGAATGAGATGTGTTTGTTTTGTTTGATTTGATTTTCTGTGTCTTAAATGCCAAGCTTTGCATTTTTCTCTGTTGAATATCATTTTAATAGTTTGCCCCAGTTTTTTGTTTTCTATCAAGTTCAGTTTCAATATTAATTTTATCTTCTGAAGGATTTAGTATGTCATAAAGTTTTGTGTGGTCTGGAAATTTAATAAGAGATATTTTACTTCATAGTCATTGATAAACAATGTGAAGAATGGTGGCTATAAATCATAACTTTATAGCAACTTGATTCTTCACTCTTGTCTAGTGAGCCGCTATTGGCATTTGAGTAGAAATTTTCAATTTGGACTCAGCATGGTGATAATATAATCAAGTCTAATAAAGGAGAATATTTGTAGCTCAGGACCCCTCATAATCAAATCTCCTCTAAACTAGGTTGCCAATTAAAATATGTGATCTAGTTAAAATAACACAATATATTCCACATATTTCTATCAGCAGTCTTTTTTTTTAATAATTTTTTTCACCATCTTTACATAAACATCCATACCTATACCATAATATCAAAACATACATAATTATACATTTCTGTCCAATATGCAAACAAATATCCTAATTTTCCACCTTTTGTACTTTTATCTCCCGTTTGTTTTCCTTCTAAATTTTATACTACTCCCCTCCCTCTATCTCCCTCTCTTCCCTCTACCTTCTTTCTCCCTCTCTCCCTCTTTCCTACTTCCCTCCTCCCTCTCTCCCCTTCCTTTCTACGTCCTCTTCCTCTCTCTTATCCTTCTCTGAGAACCCCTAATCCATTTTATACGAGGGTGAGTCAAAAAGTAATGCCATTTTCTTTAGGACAGGTATACCGTATTTTTCAGAGTATAAGACGTACCTTTTTACCCAAAAAAAGAGGGTCAAAAACTGGGTGCATCTTATACTCCGAATGTTGCATCAAACATACCTGGGGGGAGGGGGGAGGGAGTTGGTGCGATGGTGGCAATGACAGCAATGGCAGCAACGGCGACAATGGCGGGCAACAGACAGCTGATTGGCGGTATTCTGGGAGACTGAGCCAACCACTAATGAGAAACATAAAAATCAAATGGGTCTGTGGAACCATTTGCTGTAAATTGAGCTGTTAGCTGAGGACCCCTGCCATACCTTTCTGCCTCATCACTGGACCTGCTCCTGACTCCGGGACCCTGCCTTAGCCACCACCTAAGCCACCCCGCTGCCCCTCATCTGCCTGAGGAAGAGTCTCTGCTGCCATTGCTGGCTGCCGCCACTGCCCAAAGTGAGCCGCTGCCACCAAAACGCCCGCCGCCGCCATTCCTGCCTGAAGCCTGCCACCTCAGGAGCCGCTGCTGGCCGCTGCCGCCGCTGCCCAAAGTGAGCCACCACCGCCGCTACTGCCCCAACCCCCCCACCACCTGAAGCCTGCTCCCGAGCCACCATTGCTGGCCGCCGCCATTGCCCGAAGCGAGCCGCTGCCGCCCAAAAACCCCGCCGCCGCCATTCCTGCCCGAAGACTGCCACCTGAGGAGCCGCCGCTGGCCGCCGCCACTGCCCGAAGCAAGCTGCCACCGCCGCTACTGCCCCAAACCCCCCTACCACCTGAAGCCTGCTCCTGAGCCGCCATTGCTGGCTGCCGCCACTGCCCGAAGTGAGCTGCTGCCGCCCAAAACCCCCGCCGCCGCCATTCCTGCCTGAAGCCTGCCACCTGAGGAGCTGCTGCTGGCCGCTGCCACCACTGCCCGAAGCGAGCTGCCACCGCTGCTACTGTCCAAAACCCCCCTACCACCTGAAGCCAAAGTGAGCTGCCGCTGCTCGAAATCCCCCCACCGCTGTTCTTGCCCGAAGCCTGCTGCCTGAGGAGCCGCTGCCGCCATTGCTGGCCACCGCTGGCTGCCGCCACCACCGCTACCCGAAGTAAGCCGCCACCGCCGCTACTGCCCAACCCCCCCAACCGCCTGAAGCCTGCTCCCGAGGCACCTGAGGAGCCGCCGCTGCCGTTGCTGTCCGAAGAGAGCTGACAGGTTAGAACTTTTTTTAATGGGGTTTTTAAAAGGTTTTTTTAGGTTGCCAAGTGGAGGAGGAATTCTGGGAGTTGAAGTCCACAAGTTTGAAGACCCTTGCACCCCCTTGGCAAGTTTAAGACTTGTGGACTTCAACTCCCATTCCTGAGCTAGCATGACTGGAGGAGAAATTCTGTGAGTTGAAGTCCACAAGTCGTAAACTTGCCAAGGGGGTGCAAGGGTCTTCAAACTTGTGGACTTCAACTCCCAGAATTCCTCCTCCAGTCATGCTAGTTCAGGAATTGGAGTTGAAGTCCACAAGTCTTAAAGCTGTCAAGTTTGAAGACCCCTGGGTTAGGGGTTAGGGGTTAGAGGTGCAAGGTCAGTCTCCAGCTGTCAGCTAATTCAAGCTTTCCACAGTCTGTTGCAATATTTTCTTTTAACCAGCAGATGGCATTATGTTCCCAATATAACAAAACAGCTCTTTTACAAAAGTCTCCAAAGCATTTTAAATCCATTGAGCACTTATAAGATATTTTCTTCAAATTCTTTATTCTTTTTCAGTCTCTTTAACTTCCACCAAGTCCAATTATAAAGACATCCTCAAATTTGGGCTTTTAAACTTGTTCCTTTAATTCTCTCTATGGTATTTTCAATTGCTAGATAGCCGCTCACTCCATTTTAGAATCTCTTTTGTCTCCTTTTAAATTTTAAATTTCTTCTTTTGTCATTAAATCGGCCAAACACTCACCCAGCTTCAGCACTTCTTCACCTCTCTCCAGCACAAACACTTAGATCTTGTCACCCAGGCAATCAACGATCTCTCCATTTCAATCGTTTCGATCGTGGCAGTCCCAGCTAATGGCGACAGAGTAGTCTTCCGCAGCTGCTGGCCGAGAGGCTGGTGCCGGCTCCCTGGGGGGTTTGCAAGCTCCCCCCAGACCACCGACTGGTGCCTCTCTTCTTCAACGCCCCTCCAGGACATATCTGACCTGGTTCCAATCCGGTTCCAGGTTTCCCGTGGAGTGTAGGAGACACCCGTAGTGCTGCAATGTTGGCCACGCCCCCTCTCTGCAGTCTAAAGGTGAAATATATAACCTTCCACATATTCCTGGACTACAATTTAGAGTTGTGCAAACCACTTAGAGCAGTGGTTCTCAACCTTTTTGTGATCGAGTACCACTTGGAGGTCCCGTACAGTTGCCGCGTACCACCTGGTTCCAGAGAAACTAAATTCGATCAGATATCACTTTATTTCCATAATTGTACCGTTCCTTTTTTGGCCCCGCGCATCCAGCAACTGGATTCTCGGGCCACTGGGACCAGGTGGGTGGCATGTGGCAACAGTTGCAAATCGTTGCCAGATTATCTTGTGTTAGGCAGTAAACATTTTTGTGAAGTAAAAAATAAATAACTAAAAATCATTCATGACCCCGAAAGTGTTCGCGTACCACCTGGAAGGCCCTCGCGTACCACTACTGGTACACGTACCACAGGTTGGGAACCACTGACTTAGAGGGACATTTTTAAAAACTGTGAAGGAACCTCAGAGAGACTCCTTCCCAGGCTACCACCTTGTCTGGGCCATCTTGTCATATTCATGAAGCATCCCTCTGAATGATTTGTATACCCCCACTAATTACCAGAAATTTCAGCTACAATGGTAAATTAAGATGGAAGCAAGGAGTAATGATTCAATGATACCTGAAGTCCAACCAGTATTATAAAATGTCGTGTTATATATTATTGGTCTAATGTAACTTGATGGCGACAGAGGTGTGAACCAGTTACTACAGCTAAGCCATAAATTATGGACTATAAACATAGTGCCTATGTTTACACAAACCAAGAACAAATAGATCCACAGTTTTGGCTAAGCACACCATATGAATCAGGATGGAAAAAGGTTAAATGACACTGTGAGTTATAATTTGATGCTCCAATTATTTTAGAAATGGTCTTAATAAGAATGACTGACAACTAACACAGCAATAATCTAATGTGTGATGTGTATTACCAGGAATCTTAGTGAATTTAGCAAGATTTAGGACTGGTTGATATAAATAATTAAAATGATTGCCAAGAGTTTTCCAGTGAATTTCATGATTAGCTATGTGGATATGGGTGCAGTTTTGTATGTCCTCTAGACCTGGAGAATTCTGGGAGCTTACATCTATACATTCTAAAGTTGTCAATTTCAAAATCACTGGATTAAAGGATATAGAATGGACCATAATGCTATGAGCCAATTTCACACAGCCTTCCCAAAATTAAGGAGGGCTGAACTTCATCCATCTTCCATAAAGTTTAAGTGACATAATCAAAGGAAAACTGAATGGAGAGAAAGCTGATATAATAGCTCCTATGCCCTTACGAACTAGAGCAAATGTTCAAAAACCCCATCATCTTCACTTGTAAATAAGCCATCATTTACTTTTCTTGAGTTTTGGTTTGTCACTATAGTTTGCATAGTTGCTTGGTAAGGATGCTTGGTAAATATGGTGCTGACTACAGTTTTGTTAGAAAATACAGTAATATTTTTTCTTTTTATAAAAAATATACTGTATATAGACTAAATTTTATTCCTGTATTTTTCTTTAACAGCTACGAAGAAAACTGTATAGATGTGGTAATCAGGAAACATAGATCAACAACCTATGTGATCATATTAAAAGCAGCTGCGTCCTCTTTGCCGATGACGTAAAATTATTTAACACCACTGACAATGCTGCCGCCCTACAAAGCGACCTTGACTATGTGTCAGAATGGTTGCACAATCGACAACTCCAAATTTCAACTAATAAATGCTCTGTCCTACACATTGGCAATAAAAATCAGAATACCAAATACAAGTTGGGTGGAAACGATCTCGTAGACGACCCTCACTCTGTCAAGGACCTAGGAGTACTCATCTCAAATGATCTAAGCCCCAGAGCTCACTGTAACAGCATTGCCAAAAAGGCATTAAGAGTTGTTAACCTAATTTTGCGAAGCTTTTTCTCTGGTAACATTGTTTTCTTAACTAGGGCATACAAAACCTTTGCCAGACCAATTTTTGAATACAGCTCGTCTGCCTGGAACCCACACTGTATATCGGACATTAACACGATTGAGCAGGTCCAGAGATATTCCACCAGAAGAGTACTTCATTCCTCTACTCACAATAGAATTCCATATGCCACTAGGCTTGAAATTTTGGGCTTGGACAATCTGGAACTATGCCGCCTGTGGTCCAATCTAAGCATAGTACATAAAATTGTCTGCTACAATGTCTTGCCTATCAACGACTTCTTCAGCTTCAACCACAATAATACACAGGCAAATAATCTATACAAACTCAAGGTAAACCGCTTCAAACTCGATTGCAGAAAATACGACTTCAGCAACAGAGTGGTCAATGCCTAGAATCCTCTACCTGACTCTGTTCAGCCTCAAACCCTCACAGCTTCAATCTCAAACTGTCTACTGTGGACCTCACCCCATTCTTAAGTGATCCATAAAGGAGGCGTGCATAAGCGCACCAGCGTGCCTACCGTCCCTGTCTTATTGTCCCCATTTATCTGTATTTACTTCCTTTGTTCATGTTTATGTTCATACCTATACTTGTTATCTTGTACATGTTTGACAAATAAATAAATAAATAAATAATAAATAAATAATAAAATAAATGTATAAGATCAATCAATCACAAAACAATTCACCCAAATAAAGAACATAATTGATAGATTGGTTGATTTATTTTGACTTTAATAGGATAAATTTTGTGTGGTGTGGGTAGTATTCTACATTAAAAACGGAATATAGTTAAGCGTGTATTTCATAGTCGTCATTTATCATAGATTTAAAAATTATTTGAAAGTTTAATATTTAATTTGCAGTGAAAGAGAATATATAAGCATACATAACAAAATGTAAACAGGCAGATGTTTTTGACAGCTGGATATGAATTTAAAATCTAAATAGGGAGTATCAGTTTTTTGTTTCATGAAATCTTGGTAATAAATGCATGCTAAAGACCCAGAAATGTTTTATGCTATCTAGTAACCACACAAGTAAATTACAATGTAATGTTGGATAAGTAACACACAAATTACTATATTAAGGTGTGCTTATGAAGAGGCCAATAAGAGTGCTTCAGTGAAACAGGTTAATAGATTATATGCTATAGTAATATATTGTCTTTGAAATATTATTTGCTGTTTTTCTGTCAGAAATGATTCATTCTATTTAATCATTAATCCAATTCTGATAAATTTTTTACTAGTAATAACACTGCAAAATATTGAACAAAATCCACTAGTTTTGTAATATCATGAGAACAATTTAACAATGGAAGTACAGTTTCTTTTAAAATATATGATATGTAATATTTTAGCATTCTACATTGTTTTGGGATTTAAAAAAATGTTTGTCCAGTGCTATCCTGGATTTAAGGTGCTGAATGTTCCTAAATCTAATATTGGAATTCTGATAGACATTGCATTAGTTATTGAATGGGAAGAATAACATTTTGCTCATGCATAGTGGAAAATGGAGTCTTTTGTAGCGGCACATGGTCTGTTTGGAATGATATAATAGACACTGCATGTTCACATATCAAACAAAATGCCATCTTACTATAGAAAAGAGGTGTCAAAAAGTTTCTTTGTACCTTTAACGCATGTGATTATGTAGTACAAAATGCAGAGTTTGTAAAAAAAAATTCAATATACAGGCAAAAAATGAATAATTCAAAACAACTCATAAGTTCTACATTCTACTGTATCTTTTATAACACAGGCAGAAGATAGCATTGTGTTCCCAGTAGGGCTGAATTTGCACAAGTTACACCTCTGAAAATGCCAGATGGTCTATGGTCTACTTTTGAGAGCTGTCATATATGTAAAGATTTTTTTAAAAAGAAAGACAGCTGAATGAGAGTAGTGGATCATTAAAGAGAGAGTGAGAGTCCCTTGGTATCACTGTGTTTTAAGAAAGCATTGTGTCGTTTCCTCATATTAAGCTTTTCATTATTTTTTCCTTTTTTAAGCTGTATATAGCCTTTAAAAATAAGGGAAAACATTTCTATTTTAATTTGAATTATAGTGGCTTAATCATAAAAACTTTCAAATGTTTTTGGTTTTGTATATTAGAATTCAGGCATATAGATTCTAATTGGTTTCAAGTGCATTTTAAGAATAAGATTCAAGTATCTTTAGTGAAAAATGATCAATAAAGTTAAAATAAATTTAAATTGCTATAATTAATACATTTGGGGGAGTCTTATTCATTTTTATTTGACCTGTATATCATTTCTGAATACTCCAAAACCATTCAGCTAAAAAATTATATGCTAATGTTGAAAAAAAATAAGTCTACTTGGGAACAGAATTTATCTCTTTATCCTAATAGAAATCATGAAATCATGAAATTAAACTAAAACAATTGCACAGGGTTTGCTTTTTGTGGAGATTTCATATTGCACATTAATTGCAATTTGAAACTAGTGAAAATATGCCATACATTACAATAAGATATTGAAAAATAAATACTGTATTTTTTGGAGTATAAGACGCACCTTTTTAACCTCAAAAAGAGGGTAAAAACTTGGGTGCGTCTTATACACTGAATGTAGCCCCACCCAGCCACATCCACCCTTTGGCCTCTGCCTGCCAGCAATTTACCTCTTTGCAGCAAACAGGGCAAAGCCTGATTAGCACAAGAAGAGATTATCTGCCTCCCGACCTACAGCTGACTGAGGCTTGCAAGCCACGTGGTAAAATGAAACTAACTACAGTGGCTGTAATGAGACAAATTGCTGGGAGATAAACTCATAAATGTTAGACTGCTGAAATTGCAAGGAAGTAAGCTATAGCTGCTGTGGCCTAGAGGTAGAGCTCTTTCCTCACAATCAGGAGGTTGTGAGTTCTATCCTAGGTAGAGGCGGATTCTGTTAATATGTTATTTTGTTAAATGTTTGTAGAGTGTTCAAATTATTAGACTTATTTTTAAAGACTGCTTTATTATTGTTCTAGACAACTTAACAAAATGAAGCTTTTTAAAATAAATTCTTGCTCTGAAGAGGCCCAGTGCTATTGTATCTTCTTTTAAATAGCAGAGAATACTTCCAGAAAGCCACATCAATTTTAAAGATCTGTAAAAATATAATCTGAAATGTCCTGTTTTAGTATTAAATATTAGTATTAAGTATTAGTATTAAAATAAGGCAGCTGAGTTATACCCTGACTTAGTCATGTTTGGAGTAGATCTATTTAAATAATTGGGAGGAGTTAGTGTGATTACATTTAAGTAAACTTTCTGGGATTAATATACTGCCATAATGTACATTTCTCCAATTCTTTGCTATTTCTATGGGTCAGGCACACATGCACAGAAATACACAGCAAACAGTGTATATCATCTGTACTGTTTGCTGTTTGCTGTTTGGCAAATTGCTGGGAGGCAGAGGCCCTTTTTCCTTGTTTTCCTCCCCAAAACTAAGGTGCGTCTTATACTCCGAAAAATACGGTAATTGCAAACAAGCACTTCCAATCTTGCAATAGTCTAAAGCAGGAGTGTCAAACTGGCAGCCCTTGGGCTGGATGCATCACGCACAGGCCACACTCACCTCAGCTCCTATGTCATGTGACAGCAATGTGATGCCATGAGTTTGATACCCCTGGTCTAAAGCATCACTGTCAATTCTAATAACTCTGTCTTTCAGATTTGGGTTAATGTCAGGGTTCCAAGTAACAACCCCAACGAAAGAAAAGTCCGAGGCTTGAGTTTCTTCAAAGTTCCATTTTATTTAGGTTTATTGACTTTTTCCTATGTTCTTGCCATATACTTATTGACGAAGGATTAGAGCTTTTCCAACAGCTGCCCAGAATCACTTTGAAATGAGATGGGCAGCAAATAAATTTAAAAACAAACAAACAACAAACAAAATAAACAAGCACTGAACGTTGAAAGCATATGATTTTATATCCAGAAATTCTAGGAAATATACCTCTCTGTTAGACTACAAATGACAAGATGCTTGCATATTCAGGAAATATTTATACTTTTATCAATACTGATTTAGGATGAAAATGGAAGTAGATCAAGTTACTCTTCCATAGGAAAATAAATGTTGAGTTCTAATCTGAGCTTGTGATTGATCAAGTTGTGTCTGCTTACCCATATAAATGGAGTCTTCTGTATAAAAGTGATCATATTTTAATATCTTTGGGGATTTTCTTTTGTTGGTGAATTGCCAGTATACTTCTATTCACTGAAGATGCTTGATGGAAATTTATTGTTTTATGAATGAGGCTTTCCTGTTGTGTCTTTAGAATTTGAATTAAATTATTAGTTATCAGTCTTGCAAATAAGACCACAAAAGAACATTTCCCCCCCTTTTAAATAGCCTGCCTGCCCATACATATACAAAGTTTGCCCTAAGACTTAAATTAGCACAAGGAACCAAGGTTTTTTTCTTCCTCTTTTTTTGCAGAACTACTGTTTGTCTGCCTAGAGGCATTTCATGCTCCTGGGAAGACCATCAGACATGTCTGACTGTTTTGACAAATATTTTTCTTTATTTTATACAAAGATATTTTAGATAAGGTGCTTTTACAAATGAGAATTGTGTTTTCGGTGAGTGAATGATTTTGAATTGTCTGCACACATTAGAACGGAAGGTGATTGATTTTTTTCATCTTATGAGAGTTACAATAAATGTTTTAATGTACGAGTCTCCTATAGAAAGTAGATTTCAATACCTAAGGTCTCCTTCTGTCCACGGTAAGTTTATGCTTCAAAAAATAATATTAATATATAAGCTCCTGCCAATAAATTTTCAGTGCATTTCAGCTTTATATTTTCCCTGAACTTGCATTATTATACTTTAAGGGGCACTTATTATATATATTTTTTAACTTGCTGTAGCTTGATTCTAGCATCCTGAAACCAGAGGTGGTATTCAGCCGGTTCTATGCGGTTTGGGCGAACCGGTAGTGGCGACTGTGGGTGGCCCCGCGTGGACATAATGATGTCCCATTTATTCACATTTTCGAGGCTCTGCGCGTGTGCGCTCACATTTGCGAACTGGTACGGAAGGTAAGTGAATACCACCCCTGCCTGAAACCTATAATAGTAGTCATCTTTCAGCAACTCTCAGGAAATCTTCCCATTGTAAATAATTTGCAATGTTAATGGTTAATATGCTGTATTATGAAGATAGATTTGAGCTGATGTTGAAGATTCTCAAGTAACTGATTTTTAGGTGTCATCCCAAGTAACCTCCACCAACACACTGCTCTGGATTTCTTGGCCAACCATGAAAATCATCTGTTCTAATATAGGTTGAAGCTAAGACATTTTGTAAGTCTGTGATGTGGTGAATATCTGTAGCTCGGATGTTGGATAAGGGTCCTCTGACCTCCTGGATTGGTTTATGAATGTTTCGTTACCAGGTTAGATAGGGGATGTCAGTGCCAGTGTTCTGCTTATAAGGGCTTTGTGTGGACAGTGGGTCTTGTGATGGGGAGGTCCCGTCAGGTGAGGTCACGTCAGATGAGATTCTTTTGATGGGTCTTGCATTATATATAAAATATCACTACATCTCTACAGAAATTAAAAAAACACCCAGGGATGAAAACTTCCTAGAATCCATATGGATTTCGCATAAAAGGGAAAAAATGACATTGCTATAGGCGTATACTACAGGCCACCCAACCAAGCAGAAGAAATATGTGAACTTTTTGCTAAACAATTAACAATTGCATGTGGGAAATATACCACAGTAGTAATGGGAGTGTCAACTTCAAACTGAACCTGGCTGCAGCCATCTCTCTGTTCTTCAGTTGCCACACAGGGGGGAAGGAGGTTGGAATGCATTACTAGACAAAACAAAGAGCTTTCCCATGAGAACCGAGATCATCTCCACTGGCAACAGATAAGGTTGGGAAGGGAGTGCCTGAAGAGCTCACCAATTAACTTAATTGGCCAACGTGACCTGTGATACTTGGGGATGGGGTTATTTCCTAGTTTAATTGTCCTGAAACGGTGGGAAATATTTAGATTTGGCTTTCCATTGAAGCTGCGCCTTTTTTTGTTTAAAATAAAACTAAAAAAAGAAAGAAAAAAAAGAAAAAGAAGATGCGCCGATATGATGTGCCCATTAAAGAAGACCTCTGAAAAGCAGCCAAATCTCAAGGTTCTGATTTGCTTGAGTTCACTAGTCAGAGCCTTGACATTAAGCCAAATCGGAAAGTCGAGTGGTGGCAGGGGTGGCTAAGAGAAAGTTAACCTGTCTACATTTGCAGTCTGTATAGATTCTCAGTCATCCATATTATGGTTGTCCCAAAGGTGCTTTTTCAGGAGGCAACTGGACTTTCTTGTTTTTTCTTTGAAAATGTTTCACTTCTCACCCAAGAAGCTTCTTCAGCTCTGACAGGATAAGGGGGAATGGAAGGATTTATATTCCTTGCAGACAGCTGGTTATTTACATCCTTTTAGAGGGTCGTTGAAGCACTTGGAGGTTTATCTGTATCCTCAGGGTCACCTGGGTAGTGCTCCTGGTACCTGTAGTCGGCGATTTTTCTCTGGAAATCCATTCCTACTCCCACACCATTCAAAGGGTGTTCATCCCAAATTGTATAGCTAAAAGTCAATTAAAGAAGAATATAAATCCTTCCATTCCCCATTATCCTGTCAGAGCTGAAGAAGCTTCTTGGACGAGAAGCGAAATGTCTTCAAAGAAAAAAACAAGAAAGTCCAGTTGCCTCCTGAAAAAGCACCTTTGGGACTGTCTGCATTTGGTATTTTCCAGATACTCTGTCAGGGTTCCAAGTAATGAGTCCCATTTAATAAGAACTCCGAGGCAGGCAATTACCTCAAATAACCTTTTATTAGGACATATCAAATTGGCAACTTTCTGGTGGAAAACTGGCTCTAATTTGGCACTGGTTTCCCCCCTTAATTAAAAGTAAAACTTCATAATTTTCCCTCCCAGAGTCTCAGTCACATGATCCAATCAGCATACAGTCCAGTTGCAGGATGACCTCAGCCTCTGCCCTGCAGACACCTGCGCGAACGTCCGTGATTCCCAGGGAAAGAATTTTATTTAGACTACAACACCCCAGCTAATCTCTACCAACACCCTCCCTAGCCCCTTCACACCAGGCTGTGTCAGCCCTGAAGCTGTGAGAAAAGAAACCTCTCTAGCAACTACACAAAAAGGAAATGGCCACAATTAGGCCAACTTCGGGGGTGACATACTCCTCACAAACTAGGGGGAGAGAGCCAACTGTCAACTTCGAACTAAACCTGGCCGCAGCCATCTCTCTGTTCCTCAGTTGCTATACAGGGGGGAAGGAGGTTGGAATGCATTACTAGACACAACAAAGAGCTTTCTCATGAGAACCAAGGTCATCTCCATTGGCAACAGATAAGGTTGGAAAAGGAGTGCCTGAAGACCCCACCAATTAACTTAATTGGCCAACGTGACCTGTGACACTTGGGGATGGGGTTATTTCCTAGTTTTATTGTACTGAAACTGCGGGAAAGATTTAGATTTGGCTTTCCATTGAAACTGTGCCAATATGATGTACTCATTAAAGAAGACCTTTGAGAAGTAACTAAGTCTCAGGATTCTGATTTGCTTGAGTTCGTTAGTTGGAGCCTTGACAGGGAGATTTTAACTACCCTAATATCAACTGTGAGACAAACTCTGCAGCAAGTGAGAGATCAAACAGATTCCTACCAACCTAGCTGACAACTTTATCATCCAAAAGGTAGAGGAGGAACTAGAGGAAAAGCTATACTGGACCTACTTCGTACGAATAGAGAAGAAGTGATAGAGGGAGTTGAAGTTGCTGGGACTTTGGGCAAGAATGACCACATCATATTGGAATTAAATATAATGCAAACACAAGCAATAGAATGTAATCTAACCAGTGTCTTAAACTATAAGAGCTGATTTTAACAAACTCAGAGACAGCCTAAGAAAAATTCCATGGATGAAAATCCTAAAGGGAAAACAACTCAAGAAGCATGGGAAACTCAGAAAAATATTATAATAAAAACGCAATCCAGCACAATACCACTGAAAAAGAAGGGGGGGGGGGAGAAATCCAAGAAAAATCCAGCTTGGCTGCACAAAGATCTCTCTGATAAATTGAAAGACAAAATGGACATACAAAAAATGAAAAGAGGGACACATAACTAAGGCAGAGTATCAACAGATAGCCCAAATCTGCAAAGTTGAAGTCAGAAAAGCAAAGGTTCAAAATGAACAAAGACTTGCAACAAAAACCAAACATAGTGATAAAAAAGTATATAAATAACAAGAAAAAAGTCAAGGAAACAGTAGGTTCACTTAAGAGAGAAGTTGGCAAGGAAGTAACAGACAGCAGAGAGAAAGCAGAACTGCTTAACTCATTCTTTACATCAGTCTTTCTGCAAAAAGAAAGTATAGCCCAATCCACCAAAAGCATAACTGTAAAGGACAGACTAGAAATAAAAATTAAAATAAGCAAGAAAATGGTTAAAGAACACCAATCTGATCTTGCTGAATATAAATCACCGAGACCTGACAGATTATATCCCAGAGTTCTGAAGATGCTGACAGACGTTATCTCAGAACCATTGTGCCATATCTTTCCAAAATCCTGGAACACCAGGGAATTACCTGAGGATTGGAAAAGGGCTGATGTGGTTCCCATCTTCAAAAAAAAAGGGGGGGGGAAACAGACCCAGGAAACTACAGAACAATCAGCTTAACATCAATACCTGGGAAGATACTGGAAAAGATAATCAAAAAACAGATCTGCGAACATCTAAAAAAACAAAGTTGTAACTAAAAGTCAGCTTGGGTTTGTTAAAAACAGATCATGCCAAACCAATCTTATTTCATTCTTTGACAAAGTGACTAAATTAGTAGACCAGTGAAATGCTGTGGAGATAGTATACCTAGACTTCAGCAAGGCATTCAACAAAGTAGACCACAACCTACTTCTGGGTAAGCTAGAAAAATGTGGGATAAACAACATCACCACCAGATGGATTTGTAACTGGTTGACAAACCGTAATCAATGAGTCATCGTTAATGGTATACATCTACATGGAGGGAAGTAAGCAGAGAGTACCACAAGGTTCTGTCTTAGGCCCAGACTCTTCAATATCTTCATAAATGACTTAGATGAGGGAATAGAAAGGGAACTCATCAAATTTGCAGATGATACTAAGCTGGCCGGAATAGCCAATACCCCAGAAGACAAGCTCAGAATCCAAAAAAATCTTGACAGACTTGAACAATGGGCCCTATCCAACAAAATGAAATTTAATGTGGAAAAAAGCAAGATTTTACACTTAGGCAGGAAAAACCTAAGGTACAAGTACAGATTAGGTGAAACCTGGCCAAAAAACTGTAACTGTGAAAGGGATCTTGGAATCCAAGTGGACGATGACTTAAATATGAGCCAGCAGGCAGCAGGCAAAAAACCAATACAATTCTTGGTCGTATAAACAGAGGCATAGAATTAGGTGACCAGATGTCCCGCTTTTGGCGGGACAGACACGCTTTTCAAGCGTGTGTCCCGCGTCCCGCATTCTTTTCAAAAAGTCCCGCTTTTTTGAAAAGAATGCGGAAACAGCGGGACGTCTGGTCACCTTAATAAGGGGAAGCAAAAGAGAGGTCGGGCAAGTCGGGCGGAATTTCAGAGAGCCATCTGCCTGCTGGGGAGAGGGGGAAGGGGGGCTGCTCCTCCTCTCCTTCCCCCGCCCCATCCCTAGCCCCGCCCTCAGAGGCGCCGCTGCTGTTGGGATGCGGGGGGAGGGACAAGGAGCCGGCAGCACAAACAGCCCTTCCTCATCCCCCTCCCCTTCCTTCCCCCCGTCACCTCGCTGCCGCCGTTGCCCTGGGGCCAGGCGGGCAACCGGGAGACCGCGGCGCTTGGATGCCTGCAGCTCATGACAGGTAAGCTGCCGGCTGCCTCCTTTCCCCGTCTCCCGCCTCCCGTTCGTTGCTTGCCAGCCCGGCTGAAGGGGAGGCGGGAGGCGAGGAAAGGCCTCCCGAAGGGGAGGCGGGCTCCCGAAGGGCTGCCGGCTCCCGAAGGGGAGGCGGGAGGCCTTTCCTCGCCATCAGATGTTGTGGTGCTTCATCACTAGAAGTTTTTAAGAAGAGACTGGATAGTCATTTGTCTGAAATGGTATGGGGTCTCCTGCTTAAGCAGGGGGTTGGACTAGAAAACCTTGAAGGTCCCTTCCAGCTCTATTCTGATTGATTGATTGATTGAGATTCTGAATTCTTGCCTACTTTTGTCCCTAGATGTTATCAGAGGTTCAATCAGATCCCATTGAGACAAAAAGAGTCTCAATATGAAGTAACTTCATATTTTGGTGCTTGTTTCATTTATTTAATAAAGTTAATCAATGCTAATATACCAGTGTGTAAAATTTCTCTTAGTTCAAAGGACTGATTTTAAAAAATCAGGGATGATTTGAGCCAGCCCAGCCCAACCTCTCAATATTTTTGGCTTTCTTCTCTACAATGAAGTTCTTACCATCCAGTTCTAGACATGCCTCACTTAAGTACATTTCTGAATAACTCCATAAAAAGAACATTAAACGCTCAAAAAGGATGCAAACGTTTTCCCTAGCAATCAATAGAAAGAGGTTTCTAATCTTGAAATTGACAACATTGGAAGGCTTGTAAAGCAATTGTCCTGTCATTTACTTTTTAGTAACTTGGAGGTACATCTGTAGTATATGCAAGGATTACTTTGTGTATAATTCAAAAATTAGTGTATATATTCCACTACTGCTATGTTTCCCCGAAAATAAGACCCTGTCTTATATTTTTTTGAACCCTGAAATAAGTGCTTGGCCTTATTGCCATGCACTCAAAAGCCCGATTGGACTTATTATCAGGGGATGTCTTATTTGGGGGGAAACAGGATATATGAAACATTTTAAAATATTTTCATCAGAACCTGCTTGTTTATTGAAAGCCCGAAGGATTTCTACCCTAGTTGTTTTAGGAAGTGTATTTTATGAGCTCCACATGCATAAACCAATAGAAAAACATTTCCTAAAATAGATTTTCTATAATAAAAAATAGGTATGGTGGTTTCAGAGTTCTGCCTTGGTGTTTTTTTCAAAGGGAACCAAATATATATTTTTTCTGGATTACTCTGGAAATGTATATAATTATGTATTATGTATTATATAAAGGAGGGAAGAGAGTCTCATTTTTTTGTTTTAGTTTTTATATTCTGCCTTTATGAACTGTAAATTTTTTTTTGCGCTTTTAGCAATATTGTCTTAATGATTTTTTTAAATTCTAATTTTAGTTTAACAGCCATGGGAACTTGTTGCCTACAGATAGGTTAATTTTTAATCTATGCTTAGAGAAACTTGGTTTGACTCAGAATATTTAACAATCTCTGAGGTTTTAAATCCTTAAAGTATTAATTTCTTACAGTAAATAAGTAAATCTCTTACCATGGTTTCACTGGGAGACCAAAATTAAATCCATAGTTAGCGTTTAAAGCAGTGTTTCTCAAATATGGCAACTTAAGATGTGTGGAATGAATTACCATGGGGATTTTGGGGCGTTGAAGTCCACACAATTGAAAACTGGAATGTCATCATTGGTATATAGTAGCAATTTATCTCAAACTCCAGCCAGTATTATACCTAAATACATTTGTGTAATATTTGTATTTTGTATTTGTATTTGTTTATTTGTCAAGCATATATGATTATAATCAGTAGTGGGTTCCTACCGGTGCGCTCTTGGCTGTTCTTCGCCGCCGAGCCGAAGACGCTGGCGGCGTTTGCGGCACGGGGCTTCCCCCGCCCGCTTTCCCGGGACGCCGGGATGCCGCCATTTGCGTTCTTCTGCCCTCTGCGCTTGCGCTTGCGCTTGCGCTTGCGCAGAGGGCAGAAGAACGCAAATGGCGGCATCCCGGCGTCCCGGGAAAGCGGGCGGGGGAAGCCCCGTGCCGCAAACGCCGCCAGCGTCTTCGGCTCGGCGGCGAAGAACAGCCAAGAGCGCACCGGTAGGAACCCACTACTGATTATAAGCAAAGTATAAACAGTAAAAACATGATTGAATATATATGTAATAGTACAAGCATGAATAAGAATAGAAGAGGTATGAATATATGGGTACATTTGGACAGGAACGGTAGGCACGATTGTGCTCTTATGCACGCCCCTTACCGATATGGCAGACCATTTGCTCCAATATCAAGTTAAAAATAAAAAAGTTTTGAGAACTTCCTGGATGAGTCTTTATAGATGAAAATTCAATTTGTAGTAAGTCCAACAGAAAGTATACTAGACATACTGATCAAATTAAAGTAGGAAAAATACATATTTACAGAAAGCTTGTTCCAGAAATTTTCACCGCACTATATAAAATATTTTTTCTGCATTCAGTGACACTGCTACAGTGATCTCAAGTTTTTTAAATATATATTCAGATCGTTCATTAGTAATCAAATATTAGCAGACACTTGATGACTTTATCAGTCCTGCATAATGTGATTTTATAATCAAAGATAATATAACTTATAATAAAAAACCCCAATGTATTAGTTAAAGCAATTTATAATCTAATCTATTGCAATCAGTATTTTTAATCTGATGAACTTTCATAGTCAGCAGGGTCTTTACCAGTGTTCCAGGTCATAGTTATGTAAACGTGACTGAACGTTGGAAAACTTTGTTTAAATAGGCATCATTAACTGCTCTAATTCTTTCTTTCTTTTTTTAAATATATTTTTAAAGCACAACCTCAGCGTTTGCCTCAGTCAAATGCTTTGCCGCTTGACAAGTATAAGGAAGGAACCAGCAAAAAACAAAATAGCCCCAGAAGTCTGAATAGTGAAAGTGGATTTTGCAGTGGAGTCAAAGTTGATGCACCAGATAACCGAATATTTTCTGCACCTGTTTCCCAAAAGATACACAGAAAAATTCAGTCCAGCCTGTTGGTCAACATTGAAAGCAGTAAGAAAAGCTCTGCTTGTTCTCATAAACTAGGTCATTTTCCTGAAGGTAAGTTGATAACAAAGGCCATTCCTGATAATAATTAAGCAATGGTGTAAAAATAATTGAAGGGTCTTGAGTCATGTTTCAGAAAGAAGTATAAATCATTACTGTAAAACATAACTTATTTCCCCAAAGGAAAATGTTTGGTGGAAATTGCAGCAAGCATTTGAAAGAAATGAGAAGTATTTCCTGCTTTCAGATATTTGTTTCTCTCACTACTGATTGTGGAGTTGTTTTTAATTGCTAACTGGCAGTATCATTACAGAGGCAAGATAGAAATGCTTTGTATTTAGGAGACAGGCAAATATTTTAAAATGTGTAATAAATTGTTATTTTGTTATTGGCAAGGGCTTAGTACATTCCCAAAAGTCTATATTCCATATAGAAACCTAATCCTGGGCATTGAGATATATATATCAATACACACACACACACACGCAGAGAGAGAGAGAGAGAGAGAGAGAGAGAGAGAGAGAGAGAGAGAGAGAGAGAGAGAGAGAGAGAGAGAGAGAGAGAGAGAGAGAGAGAGAGTTGTAAGTGCAAGGACCAGTTGTAAATGACTTTTTTCAGCACCATTGTAACTCTGAACTGTCACTAAATGAATGGTTTTTTAGTAGAGGACCATATACAGTAGTTCACAGTTACAATGGTGCTGAGAAAAGTCATTTACAACTGGTCCTTGCACTTACAACTGTTTCAGCCTGCCTATGGCCACATGATCAACATTTGGGTGCTTGGCAACTGGCATGTATTTGTGATGATTGCAGTGTCTCAGGGTCATTTGATTGTGATTTGTGACTTTCCTAGCTGGTTTCTAAGAACCAAGGTCGATGGGAGAAGTTGGATTCACTTAACAACCATATGATTTGCTTAACCGCCTCACCAAAAATTTGGGCAAGACTTACTTAGCAACTTAGCGATGAAAGTTCCAGACCCAGTTGTGGTTGTGAGTCAAGGATTACCTGTAAATACTTATTTATTTCCATACCCTCAATATATAAATAAATTTTATTCTTGCTTCTTTGGAGCCTGCGATTGATCTAGTGATCCAACTACCGTAGAAAGAGCAGCAGAAGTTAAAAAAGAAAAAGAGAATAAGGCAAAATATCATTTTAGCCCCTTTCATAATCTTCTCTCAACATTATTGTGAATATGCCAGAAACAATTGTTCTGGAAGTTTGATCATCTTGGCAGTTTCCTGTTTCCTTCATTTCAAATGTACATTGCCTAACTTTATAAACTTTCTTTTATAGATTACTAGTTGAAGCAGTTTTTATTAATTGGCCTGAGCACAGGATCCACACAATTCTCATTATAATGAGAGGAAAAACTCCCACCTACAAGGTCTCCCCCCCCCCCCACCTCTGCTATGTATTGAGAACCACTTTGGTGTACTGGTTAAGGCATCAGGCTACAAAACAGAAGCCATGAATTCTAGTTCATCCTTAGGCACAAAGCTGGGCTGGATAAATTACCCATCTTAAGTAATTTTGGCTGATCTCTCTCAGCCCTAGGAAGCAGGCAATGGCAAACCACTCCTGAAATATAGTCAAGAAAACTGCAGGGATTAATCTAGGCAGTTGCTAGGAATTAACACTGACCTTAAGGCACAAAATAAATAAAAATCTGTACTGTATACTATAGAGTCATGTTATATAGATATATTTAAATTGGCTGCCTAACTATCCATTGGTTAAATCTTGATATATGGAACAAGATCTTTTGGAATTATTCAATACTGTAGTGAGGGAAGGGTTTGTCCTTTAAACTATTAGGAAAAACTAACCTAAGAAAGAATAGAATAAATATTATACAAATTATAAATGTAACGCAAATGATTTTCAAAACGTTATCAATCAACAGTGATAAATCAGAGAGAATGTTTCAAGGTATTAAAAAACAAAGATAAATATAAGAATACAATTTTATATGCATGATCACCAAATGTATGTAGCATCTTGTTTGTTTAGAAATGCATGTTTTCAGCTCTTGACATCTTGTCAAGAGGAGCTCTTGTTTGCTTGCGAGAATTATGTCATCTTACATCTCCTGTCACCTTTCTGATCCTCCAGGTTCTGTATGTAGGTTTTTATGATATGCCAATGTCTGAACCTCTTGCTTTCAGCCTCTGCAAATTTGTACTTTCCTTCTCTCTTTTACATACTCTGGTGCTTCCCACCATTCTCTGAAGTAATTTAAATGTCACTTTTCTGCTTCTCTCACAATATTCTCATAGTCTCACATCAGGTTTGTATCACTGTACCTTCTGCTGCTATAGTGCAATAATCATGTCTGATTTAAATTGAAAAATATAGTGTACAATGCATTTTCTAAAACAAAAAGTATATGTTGTTGACTTTTTGTATTGCTTAGGGATGGCAATCCCTGCATTCCCAGTTGTCATCGTTAACTGAATCCCACTGTTGTTAGGCAAAGCAAGTTCTTGCCAGCTTTCCACAACCAAAGATAATGGGGAATCTGGCAGGAAGTTGCAATCCCAGGCCTCTAGGTAAGTAAGGGACTATTGCTGGTGGGGGAGGGCATGAAGGGGTATGGAGGAAGTCAGGGAGGGTGCCCAAGAATTTCTACACAGATAGAGGAGTGAGTGGGAGAGTATAAGGAGGTATGCATTAGGATCATTGTGGGTTGGGTGAGAGTTGTGGTGCAGGTGTTGGGAGGATGTACAAGAGGCAGAGTGTGAGTCAGGGAGTGTTCACAAGTAACAGTGTGAGTCATAGAGGGTGTGTAAGGGAGTGAGGGAGGATCAGGGTGATTGTAAAGAGGTGCTGTGCAGGTCAAGGAGAGTGCATGGTCCTGTGCAAGTGGATGGCATGATGTGAACACAAAGGGTCTGGGGAATGGTGCATAGGTTGGGGAGACTTATCCCAGTGACATTCAACCTTCTCTGCTAGCTTCCCCACTGACATTCTGGGGAAGCTAGTTGGGAAGTTTGCAAAAGGCAACTATGTGATCGCAGGGCACTTGGCAACTGTTTGTAAGTTCTGGGATGGCCAGAACTCTAAAGACCCATCATTTTGTCCAACACCATTGTAACTTTGGAATATCCTCTCCCCAGAATAGAGGTGGGCAGCCACCTTCCTGACCTTTTGGAAGAGTTTTAAGACCTGGCTCTGCCAACTCACTTGGGGCTTACAGAGAAATGTGCAACCTTGGTGTTGGTTAGTGTTTTGAAGGACCTCTCACTGTCTTCTTTTAAACTTTAATTATTCTATCCTTTTTTTAATTGCCTCCTTTTACTGAGATACACTATTCTACAAAACATGTATCTCAGTAAAAAGACTCAGTTTTTAATGTTTATGTTTTTAATTGTACGCAGTCCAGAGTCATTCTGTGACATGGATGGACTCTAAATTTGATTAATAAAATAAAATAAAAATACATCAATAATAGTGGGAAGCTATTCTATATTATTGGATTATAATTGGATTCCGGATTAGACTTCATTTTTCACAGGAAGTTTGGCTTCATGTTGTTAGCTGTCAGAAATTCTGTCAAACTATACTACTTTTTAGGTTGATGAAAGAAGTTATTTCTGTTCTTGCCTTATTGTTTTCCAAGTACAGACATGAGCTAATCACAGTTTATCGGACAGTTGTTTCAAAAAGCTACTGTGACTTTTGTTTTCTACCTTCCAATGAATGCTGAATCCCTCATTTCTAATTCACTCATAACACATTTAATGAAAGTGTTTATCTTTATCCTTACCCATCACCATCCCTACTGGTCCCTGCATGATGTCATGTATGTGCTGAAGCTGACCAGACTAAGGATGCTAGCCAGATGAATACCTGGTACGTAGATTTTTCCCCTATTTTCCTCCCCCAAAACTAAGGTGGGTCTTAGACTCCGAAAAATACGGTATATGATATATGACAGTATATATCATATAGATTTATTTTATTTATTTATTTATTCTGCTGTTCTTATATGCTGCCCTACTCCCTGGGGACTCAGGGTGACGTACAACAGAGTATAAGAACAATATAAAAAGAACAGTAGCAAAATAATAAATGATTTAAAAACATTTGATACATTAAAAGATTAAAAAGCCTAACAACACATTCATACCTGGGGGAGACCTAAGATGTTCATCGGTCACATCACCCCGCCTGCAGGAAGAGCCATGTCTTAATAGCTTTCCAGAAGGCCAGCAAGGTGGGGATAGATCGGATCTCTGGGGGTAGTTGGTTCCAGAGAACTGGAGCCCCTACAGAGAAGGCTCTCCCTCTTGGTCCCACCAACCGACATTGTTTGGCTGAAGGGACCTGGAGGAGACTGACTCTGTGGGACCTAATTGGTCATAGGGATGTATGAGGTAGAATGCAGTCCCGGAGATAACCTGGTCCTAAGCCATGTAGGGCTTTAAAGATGATAATCAACACCTTGAATTGCACCCGGAGACCAATGGGCAACCAATGCAGCTGGCGGAGAATGGGTGTTACGTGGGTGTATCTGGGGACACCCACCACAGCTCGCGCAGCCACATTTTGCACCAGTTGCAGTCTCCAAATACTTTTCAAGGGTAGCCCAATGTAGAGCGCATTACAGTAGTCCAAACGAGAGGTGACAAGGGCATAAGTGACCGTGAGTAAAGACTCCTTCTCCAAATATGGTCGCAATTGGTACACCAGGCAAACCTGTGCAAAGGCGCCCCTAGCCACAGCCATAAGATGATATGATCTATGATATGAATAAAGTGATACTCATATATCATTGAGAAGACCCGCATTCTGTGTTTCCTCAGATAGTATTGCTTAATTAATGCTGAATCTGACTGACAATTATGTACACTGGGCAATAACTAAGTAAGATATGTGTATCCTCAAGTAACCAGGCCAGATGCTATGAAAGACTTTAGTAGTGAAATGAGCATCTTAAAATTCCATCTGGAATGTTCTTAATAATTGGCATGCTCAGAGGGGAAAGCATGGGTATTACTTTGGGATATTTATTTTTCTCTTTAGAAACAAAATAATCCTTCACCCAGGTGCCTCCTCTGTTCAAAGCTCATCTCTGCATTACATTTAGGACAACACATAATGCTTCTTCCCTTTTTTACAAACATCTCAGTACCAATCAAGGGGTCACTAAATTTCCTTGACTCTCAAAGAGGGCTTTCTTTCTATTTGTGCTCTGAATAGCAGAGTTTCAGAGAGCCTTAGGTCTGTTTTTGACCTTTCAAGATCATCCAAAGAGTTATTGTATCTTCTTGGGCTTTGTCGTGACACTTATTTATTCAGAAAAGATTTGGATTCATGGATAATCTATAAATAGACATGAACAAAAATTGGTCAAATAGATAAACTGTTCAGAATTAGTTTTTAAGTGACACTGATAGGATTGTGTTAACAAAATGATACAAAAATGTCATGGCACACACTGCCACCTGTTTAGATTATTTTTAAGGGAGTTTTGCAAAAAATAAATGGAGAATGTACAAGTACCTGTAGTTCTTACTCAATGTTGGTAATCAAGATCAGCAACTTTGTTGCTAAATTATTTTGGTGAATTCCTCTCCATTTTTTTCTAAGTAGGTTTTTAGAAAAATAAAAACTACAAGTGGTCCTCAACTTAGGAACCACAGTTGAGCCCACAATTTGTGTTGCTAAGCAAGATAATTTGAATTTTGCCCTTTCTTGCCACAGTTGTTAAGTGAATCACTGCAGTTGTTAAGTTAGTAACACAGTTGTTAAGTGAATCTAGCTTCTCCATTGAATTTGCTTGTCAAAAAAAATATCACAAAAGGTGATTACATGACCTGGGACATTGCAACTATCATAAATATATGCCAGTTACCAACAGCCAAATTTTGATCATGGACATGATTTAATCATGATCAAATTTTTACCACGGGATGCTGCAACGGTCATAAGTGTGAAAAACAGTCACTTTTTTCAGTGCCATTGTAACTTTGAATGATCATTAAACAAATGGTTGTAAGTCAAGGACTACCCGTGTTTTGGTATTTTTTTTGTCCACAATAACTGTCCCGCACCTGAGCTAATGTGTTAGTGGGTCCCTGCTGTGCATGTATTTTATTGTAATGGCTGTTTTTGTTGGTATTTTTATGCTCTGTTATGTTACTAATTGTTGTAAATTTTATTCTGGATGTTGCATGCTACAGAGTTTTGGAATGTAGTGGCTTTAACAAATTAAAATACTAAGATGATGACAATGATGATATAATTATTTGTTGTTTTATTTTCACAATCATTGCTCTGCATGTAGTGTCATTGCCATTAATTGCATGACCGTTTCATTTTGTTCAGTGTAGTTACCGTATTTTTCGGAGTATAAGACGCACCGAAGTATAAGACGCACCTTAGTTTTGGGGGAGGAAAACAAGGAAAAAAGGCCTCTGCCTCCAAGCAATTTGCCAAACAGAAAACAGCACAGATGGTATACACAGCACAGAAATACACAGATGGCTGTGTATTTCTGTGCATGTGTGCCTGACCCAAAGAAATAGCAAAGAATTGGAGAAATGTACATTACGCCAGAAAGTTTTCTTAAATGTAGTCACACTAACTCCTCCCAATTACCGTATTTTCCAGAGTATAAGACGCACCGCAGTATAAGACGCACCTTAGTTTTGGGGGAGGAAAACAAGGAAAAAAGGCCTCTGCCTCCCAGCAATTTGCCAAACAGCAAACAGCAAACAGTACAGATGATATACACTGTTTGCTGTGTATTTCTGTGTATGTGTGCCTGACCCATAGAAATAGCAAAGAATTGGAGAAATGTACATTTATGGCAGTATATTAATCCCAGAAAGTTTTCTTAAATGTAATCACACTAACTCCTCCCAATTATTTAAATAGATCTACTCCAAACATGACTAAGTCAGGGTTTCTCAGCTGCCTTCTTTTAATACTAATACTTAATACTAATACTTAATACTAAAACAGGACATTTCAGATTATACTTTTACAGATCTTTAAAATTGATGTGGCTTTCTGGAAGTATTCTCTGCTATCTAAAAGAAGATACAATAGCACTGGGCCTCTTCATAAAGCATTTATTTTAAAAAACTTCTTCATTTTGTTAAGTTGTCTAGAACAATAATAAAGCAGTCTTTAAAAAATAAGTCTAATAATTTGAACACTCTACAAACATTTAACAAAATAACATATTAACAGAATCTGCCTCTACCTAGGATAGAACTCACAAACTCTTGATTGTGAGGCAAGAGCTCTAACTCTGAGCCATAGCAGCTATAGCTTGCCTTCTTCCAATTTCAGCAATCTAATATTGCCAGCAGTTTATCTCCCAGCAATTTGTCTCATCACAGCCACCGTAGTTAGTTTCATTTTACCATGTGGCTTGCAAGCCTCAGTCAGCAGGTGGGGGTGGCTGGGTGGGGCTACATTCGGTGTATAAGACACACCCAAGTTTTCACCCTCTTTTTGAGGGTAAAAAGGTGCATCTTATACTCCGAAAAATCCGGTATTTAAATAGATCTACTCCAAGGTAACTAAACTCTAATACTAAACAGGACAGTGTTACATTTCATACTATACTTGTACAGAGCTGTTAAAATTAATTAACATTTATGGAAATATACATTATTCTCTATTATTTAAAAGAAGATACAATAGCATTGGGCCTCTTCAGAGCAAGCATTTATTTTAAAAAGCTTCTTTATTTTGTTAAGTTGTCTAGATTTACAGGGATCTCCAACCTTGGCAACTTTAAGACTTGTGGACTTCAACTCCCAGAATTCCACAGCCAGCAAAGCTAACAAAGCTGGCTGTTGAATTCTGGGAGTTGAAGTCCACAAGTCTTAAAGTTGCCAAGGTTGGAGACCCCTGGCTCTAGAACAATAATAAAGCAGTCTTTAAAAAATAAGTCTAATAATTCTACAGACATTTAGTTATTCACTTACCCCTTTGCAGCCAGTTCAGCAAAAATAAAAACCTGTGTGTCTCTCCCAGCTATTTGCCTTTGCAGTTAGTTTCACTTTCATTTTCCCACGTGGCAAACCTAATCAGTTGTTCATCGGGAAACTGCTACTGACTTGCTTGGCTTTACAGGCTCTTCCCTCTTTCCTGCAAGCAGGTAAATTGCTGGAAGACAGAGGCCAAAGGGTGGGGGTGGCTGGGTGGGTGGGGCTACATTCGGTGTATAAGACGCACCCAAGTTTTCACCCTCTTTTTGGGGGTAAAAAGGTGTGTCTTATACTCCGAAAAATATGGTATAATTTGTTGTAATTTGGAAACCTTTCTTTATTTTCTTCCTTTATTCGGTGTTCATTGTCAAGAGGGAGAAAAAAAGTTAAGCTAATCTTGAATTATCAATACTGACACACCTATTTCTTCTTAACTATTCCTCATTTACATTATTGTTAAAAAAACCATAAGAGGAAATTGTTAGTTTTATTCCATGACTGTCTCCATGACAACAGTCTAATTAATCCCCATCAATCTGGCTTTGGTTCTCTTCACTGAACTTGTACTCCCCAGCTTCATTTCATGTGTCATATCTGCTAAGCACTGGATGAAGGTCACTTGTAGGTATGGTTATTCTTCATGAAAAACACCATTTAATATATGTAAGTATTCTTCTTACTAGCTGGTTCTTCTTTCCTTTTTTTGTTACCAAAGAACATTTTCTATTCATTATATTTATGTATTACTGTCCATTATTTATGGAAATGAGCTAATAGATAAACTAACAATTTAAACAAAAATGCTTATGTAACACCAGTGGCTAATTTCTTTTGATTGTGGATGAATCAAACATGCATCTCTCCCAACATTTTTTGCATTGCAGGTAGTCTTCGACTTATGACCACAATTGAGCCCAACATTTCTGTTGCTAAGCGAGACAGTTGTTAAGCAAACTTGGCCCATTTTATGACCTTTCTTGCCACAGTTGTTAAGTGAATCACGACAGTTGTTAAGTTAGTAAAGCGGTTGTTAAGTGGATTTGGCTTTCCCATTGACTTTGTTTGTCCGAAGGTCACAAAAGGGAATCACATGACCCCAGCACATTGCAACTGTCATAAATATGAGTCAGTTGCCAAGCGTCTGAATTTTGATCACATGACTATGGGGATGCTGCAATGATCATAAGTGTGAAAAATGGTCATAAGTTATTTTTTTCAGTGCCATTATTTATTTATTTATTTATTTATTTATTTATTTATTTATTTATTTATTTATTTATTTATTTATTTATTTATTTATTTATTTAAATAGATTTGTATGCTGCCCAACTCCCGGGGGACTTCATTATAACTTCAAAGGGTCACTAAATGAAATATTGTAAGCAAGGACTATCTGTACCCGGTTCTGTAGTAATAAGTGACAGACTAAATAATCTCTTTGGAATATTTTGTTTTCATTTTTCAACCCAATTTATTTTTATATTTTATAGCTAGCATTTCTTTCTAAGCATGAAAGAAGATTGGCTTTTTTATTTTGGTTTTGGTTTTGCAGATGGATTAAGGCCATGCATCATATAGGGTAGTCTTGAAGCAAGAGGAATAAGTGCAATGGTAAACATAAAAAACTGCAAAATAAAATGGGGCTGATAGGGAAATATTATTTAAAATAATATCTATCATTGTTCCTGTTATAGAGAACAAATAATTGGCATGTCCAAAATGATAAAATGATATGAATTTGGTAATACAACAAAGTGTTCTTTAGGAGCTTAATGGCAATAGCACTTAGACTTATATACTGCTTCACAGTGCTTTACAGCCCTCTTTAAGCGGTCTACAGAGTCAGCATATTTTACTGACCTCGGAAGGATGGAAGGCTGAGTGAACCTTGAGCCTGGTAAGATTCGAAGTGCCAAATTGTAGGCAGCTGGCAGTCAGCAGAAGTTGTCTACAGTACTGTATTCTAACCACTGCGCCACCGCACTCTACTGATTTCTCCAAAATCAGTAGAAAAAATCAATACAAAATTTCTAAGATTTCTACAAAATCTTCCAAATAGATTATTCAGTCTGTCACTTAATCTTATGTCTATTAATTGCACCTCTGAACTTTACTGCTGTGCCTCTCAAATCTTTTTGTAACATTTATTTATTGATTGATTCATTTTTATTTACTTGCTTCATGAATTACTTTGCTCCAGAGGTTTTAGGCGCATATAAAATCCAACCCAATATAAAACAAAATATAATGAAACCAAACCAATCACTGTAGGCAAATCTTAATCAGCAAAAGCAATCCAAAAAAGGTTTTAACTAAGAGGAGGGTATTCTTCTTCATGAGTAGACTATTGAAAGGAAGATGAGCTGACATACAAAAGTGCTCCTCATATTATGCATGCATATGATGTAATGTGGGAAAAAAGAAAATGGTTCTGTTTACTCTTAAGGTGTTTTTCCCCCCAGAATGGTCATTCAGAATGTAGTATGAAATTTCTGTTCTTCTCTTTATTCCCTCCCTCCCTATCTACTCTCTCAAGATTGCTGTGTACACTAAGGTGACCAGATTTTAACATTGGTAAAGAGGGACACCATTGACCGGGGTGGGTGGGTTCCTGATTAAAAATTATTTAATTTTTTTTGTCATTTTTGTATGCCGCCCCACTCCCGTAGGACTCAGGGTGGCCATACAACTTTCTTTCTTTCTTTCTTTCTTTCTTTCTTTCTTTCTTTCTTTCTTTCTTTCTTTCTTTCTTTCTTTCTTTCTTCTTCCTTCCTTCCTAACTTTTCTTTCTTTCTTTCTTTCTTTCTGTCTTTCTTCTTCCTTCCTTCCTTTCTTTCTTTCATCTTTCTTCTTTCCTAACTTCTCTCTCTCTCTCTCTCTCTCTTTCTGTCTGTCTTCTTTCTTCTTCCTTCCTTCCTTTCTTTCATCTTTCCTAACATCTTTCTCTCTCTTTCTTTCTTTCTGTCTGTCTTCTTTCTTCTTCCTTGCTTCCTTCCTTTCTGTCTGTCTTCTTCCTTCTTCCTTCCTTCCTTTCATCTTTCCTAACATCTTTCTCTCTTTCTCTTTCTTTCTTTCTTTCTGTCTTCTTTCTTCTTCCTACCTTCCTTCTTTCTGTCTTCCTTCCTTCCTAACTTCTTTCTGTCTTCCTTCCTTCCTAACTTCTTTCTTTCTTTCTTTCTTTCTTTCTTTCTTTCTTTCTTTCTTTCTTTCTTTCTTTCTTTCTTTCTTTCTTTCTTTCTTTCTTTCTTTCTTTCTTTCTTTCTTTCTTTCTTCCTTCCTTCCTTCCTTCCTTCCTTCCTTCCTTCCTTCCTAACTTTTCTTTCTTCCTTTCTTCCTTTCTGTCTTCTTTCTTCCTTTCTTCCTTTCATCTTTCTTCTTTCCTAACATCTTTCTTTCTCTCTCTCTCTCTCTTTCTGTCTTCTTTCTTCTTCCTTCCTTCCTTCCTTCCTTTCATCTTTCCTTTCATCTTTCTCTCTCTTTCTTTCTTTCTGTCTGTCTTCTATCTTCTTCCTTCCTTCCTTCCTTCCTTTCATCTTTCCTAACATCTTTCTCTCTCTCTCTTTCTTTCTGTCTGTCTTATTTCTTCTTCCTTCCTTCCTTCTTTCTGTCTTCCTTCCTAACTTCTTTCTTTCTTTCTTTCTTTCTTTCTTTCTTTCTTTCTTTCTTTCTTTCTTTCTTTCTTTCTTTCTTTCTTTCTTTCCTTTCTTCTTCTTCTTCTTCTTCTTCTTTCTTTCTTTCTTTCTTTCTTTCTTTCTTTCTTTCTTTCCTTTCTTCTTCTTCTTCTTTCTTTCTTTCTTTCTTTCTTTCCTTTCTTCTTCTTCTTTCTTTCTTTCTTTCTTTCTTTCTTTCTTTCTTTCTTTCTTTCTTTCTTTCTTTCTTTCTTTCTTTCTTTCTTTCTTTCTTTCTCTCTGTGCGTATATGTGTGTGTTTACTAATCCCCTTTCTGTTCCTCCTGGCTCCAATGTTCCCTCTAATTTTGGGGAAATTGCGGTTTCCCCATCCATGCCAGCCTGTGCTTCAGTTCCTCACTGTCCCTCCAGGACAGCTCAGGACCCCCTACAACGGTGGCATTCAGCAAAACTTCGGAGCCCCGAAATTTACGCTGTGTCATGTGGCAACGTGAGGGCGACTGGGCCGCAACCGTGGCCTTTCGGGAGGGGGGGGGAGGCGACCAAAGCAGCAGCAGCAGCGAGCAGCCTCGCCAGGAGTAGATGGGGGGGGGAGGTTTGCAGCTTTCAGTCTTTATACCTACTTATGTCTGGTGAAGACCTAGAAAAACCACTTATTCATGTTTTAGCTATGTTTAATTTTTCCTAAAATTTTCCTACAGTATATTGCCTAACCATAGATTTAGGAACTTTTATAAATGGACTGCCATAGTTCTTGGGCATACAGTATTTCCTAGTACGATTGTTTAAAAAGAATTAAAATTTCAGATTAGCTTCTCAGCTAATTCTGTACCATGCCTTTGGAAAAAGAGAAAATATTCCACCCCGCATTATTGTGTCAAACAGGGGAGAAAAATTACCCTGCTAAAGTACTAAGGTTTTGGAAATCCCAAGTGAGATTCAACACAGGAGTAAGAGGAGGTTCTGGAATAAACGGCAGAGATATCTTGACATCCTGGATCACATTCAGTGCCATCCTGTAGCTAGACTGAAACCTAAAAGGAACAAATAATAATTTCTACAAGGGGATAATTTTCAGGCAGCATTACTGATCGCCACTAAGACACCACTTAAAACAGCAGCTTCCTTTTTTTTACAAGCCTGTCTCTTTATTATAATAATCACAATTTAAGAGCTCACAATCAGGTACCTAAAAACTGAAATATGCAGCAGCAAGCTCTAAGAGATTAGACTAGGAAGACAACAAACAAGGAGGAATCTAGTAACAATCAGGCTAAAAAGATATATTCAGTTTAATTTTTTAAAAAATCTTGCCTTGTTATTTTTTTATAACTGATGGCAGCAGCAAACATACCCAATACCGCTTCCGCCTATTTTCGCCCCACAACATCAACTCTGCAAGATAATAAGTTGGGCTGAGAAAGAATGATTGGCTGCCTTTCTTAAAGAGAAACGAGAGCTTTGAATTTTTTCAGACGGAATTTTGGATAATCAGCATCGATGGCTGGCTCACCAGCTAGAATACCCCGCCTCCAAAACAAACTAAGGTTTGTTCTCTCGTTTGCAGGGGCACGAGAAAAAGATCAGCTGCGGACAAACCGAGAAACCCTCCCCGATGGTTTGGACGGACTTCCATCAGCCTCAACCCAGCAGAGCCATTGCAAACAACGGCAAAGGACCTCGGGAGGTACAGCACCCCTTCTGGCCCCCTCCCTTCTTGTGAAATTTCTCCCTCCCTCTCAGCCTCCCCCACCCCTACCCCCCAAAAATAAGACGAACTGAACATTCCACAGCACTTCAGAAATTAAAATTTATCGCCGCTGCGCCGGCCAATCCCGATCACCTCTTTCTCTTGGCCGACCAACCCTCGAACGCTCGAGCGAGAAGAGCCTCTGTCTCGGAGTCAACAGCTTTTTCATTGGCAAACCGACGGTCTTACATCAATGGTGGCACGCGCGGCTGATTGGATGGCGGGGTTTGGTAGGCGGGGTTTTTATGCACGTATGTTATTGTCCGCGCTGCATTCAGGAGATAACGCCCATGTGTCTTACTCTTCGTCCAGCCAATCAACTGACCGAAGGTCTGCCTCCTTTTTTCTTCCTACTCTGCGATAGGCCGGAGGTCTGCAAAAAGCCACGCCCTCCCTGCTTACTGGAGGGAGATTTAAAGCCGCATTTCATGCTGGCCATTAGGGTTTTTGGAAGGGGGTGCTCCGGTTCGGCGGCCAATCATGCAATTTCCGAATTCTTTGTTGGACTTCTCGACTGCCGTAACTGGCCGGCAGTTGCCTTTAGATTTTGGGCGTTGGGTGTTGGGTGGAGCTTCGTTTTAAACTGCTGGTATCTCTGCCTTCTCCTGTTGGAGGTTTAAAAAGCGGGACTTTTTTGAAACGAGGCGGGACGTGGGACAAATTGCTAAAAAGCGGATCTGTCCCGCCAAAAGCGGGACGTCTGGTCACCTTAGTGTACACTGTATTTTGGCCTGCTTGTTCTGTGAATTCGTCGCCCTCTGTGGCCTCATCCTGGAGCAAACCTCATGTGGAATCTGCCCAGGGGTGGCCTGCTGCTGTGGGGAAGAAATGGGAGATGACTGCAACTGCCCGTGTGACATGGACTGTGGCATTATGGATGCCTGTTGTGAATCAGCAGACTGTTTAGAAATCTGTATGGAATGTTGTGGGATTTGTTTCCCATCATAAGTTTCTATTTATTCTGGTTTTTGTTGTTGTTGAGTTTTGAAAAACTCTGCATCTCTCTATTTCTAAGAAATTCTTTCAAAAGACGCTATTAAATGTCCTCACAGCAACCTCGTACACACTATTAATCTCAGTGAAAAATTGAAGAGAATTTTTGATTAGTAGGCCATAAAGAATAAATGCAGGACAAATCATTCACACAAATAAAACAACAATTTGATGGCTGTATCTTGAAAAAGAAAGAAGGGATAACTTCTTTGAATTTTTGTTGTTATTTGATCTTCCTTTTTATAGCTGGACAATCAAACAAGAAAATTTATTTTAATGATTCTTGCTTAGAGAAATTTGTAATTGTTTTCAAGCAAATACAATTTGTTATATCTTAAATATATTTTATGTTAATTAAGGCAAATTAATTTTTCTGATCTAGTTATATTATTAAGGTCTGAAGAATAATCTTGTTCATATTTTATAGTACAGTCTTGTTCATGCCTATTCTAAGTAATGACTGCAGCTTTAAAGTACTATTTACTTCTATAATTTTTGCATACCATATGTAATATTGTAAAGAGAGTGGCGTAGTGGCGTAGTGGTGAAGGCGCTTGCCTCCAACTTGGAAAGTTGAGAGTTCAATCCTAGGTAGTGGCAGATGTTTCTGTCCTAGGATACAACATATCTGCTGCGAACTCCACATAGGCGTCAGGAAGGACATCCAGCCATTAAACGCTCAACTCCATCCAGTCAGTCTGACTCTACCCCAAATTAAGAGACTACAGGGTCACAAAAAGGGAGTATGTAATATTATAAAGAGTTAGGTTGGTTCTTCCTTTGTCTCCCTCATCTGGATGATAAACAGTGAAGTCAATAAATTTAAGTAAATAATCAAGAATGAGGGAGAACAGATTATACTGAAAGAAAATGAAGCTAGATATACAAAAAATGCTTTTCCATGCAAAGAATAAAAAAGGTTTAAATTGATTTTTAGAAAACTTCCAATAGTGTATGAAACCATTATGCAAGAGATTTTAAAACTATATTTAGATTTCATACAGTATTTGAAGTTGTTTAACGGAGAAGGAATATATTTAGAAAAAGGTAATACATATCTTGATTTAAATATTCCTGAATTCTTCTCATGGAGTAATTAAAATCTAGTCCAATGTTTTTAATCAATAACAGAATTTTCTGTATCTTGGAATATTATGTGTATTATGGCTCTTGGAATTTTTATTGTAATTAATAGCTTATATATACTATAGAGATCCTTTTAACTGTTCTCATTTATGTCAGTATTTTCTTGACCTCAGTCAATTATTAATTATTTCCATTTAAAGAATAACTCATTTTATGATACATAAAAATTAAAATCTGAATTAGAAATAGTGATTTATCAATAATTACTGCTAAGTTTTTAATGGCAAGAAAATTTCAAGTATTCTCAATGTACCTGCTTGCATATGTTGAAAATTAAGTTAACTCTTCTTATTTCATATTTATTGATGCTGCAACAATTGTTTCATTCCCAGGAGGGGCTTCTGTTTGATTTTTCATGATCTTCACTTATTTTTTGGTCTTTGATAGATGTGAAATACCTTTTGATAAAATTCTTTGATCTTGAGTTTTAGTGCATTGGCAAATGAGTTAGGGGAAGAGCAGGAGTAACTTCTGCCCAACCCTTTGATTCTGAAAAATGTGGGTGGATGCAGTGTCATTTATACTGACAGAATTTAAAGAACATTGTATAACCAACATTTTAAATAAAGTTTAAACAAAGTTTACATTGAGTAAACAAGATCAATCTGTATGCTCTTAATTATAAATTTTGAAAGGTTGAAGCAGATTTGTAAATGAGAGAGGCATTCTTTTCCTTGGGTTATTGATTTCTTAAGCATATCTCTCTATTATTATTGCAAGAAAGAGAGATTTGTTACATATTGGAAGATCTTTCCTATTATAAAGCAAACAGCTGAACATAATCTTTGGATAAAGGGGAATATACTGTGCCCTGAGCAGTCATGCTTTCAGCCATCTATTTAATGCCACACAATTATATTTACTTCATTATTTAAAATGGATTAGCATTGCCAAACAAACATTACAGATCATTAGATGAAAGGAAGAACAAATGTACAGATTTTGTATTTAAGGTATGTTACCTTAAGCATTGCTTAACTTTGCCTTTTTAGAATAGGATTGTATATCAACTGTTTGTTAATTCAGACATATAAATAACTTTTGTGGCTAGTCTAGTACTATATTTATCTGCCAAGACTACATTTTTATCTACTTGTTGCTGGGGCATTTGCCATTTCTTCGTCAGTTGAGTACTTCAAAATTGCATCATACCATAAAATATTATGTTATTTTGAAATTAAAAATATACTACCATCCCATCATAGAAAGTGATTTTAATTTTTAAAGCAAATGCAATGAAATGTATATACTTTTCTAAAATCTCAAACTACTTAAATATAATAATTTCATATGTATTCTTCAAATGGGTATATTTTTATTAGTACCTACTTCATCTGTAAAAGTAGAAGTCTTCATCTGAAACAGGAAGTTTCCATTAAGTTTAATTCTCTGTGGACTTTCTAGTCATGTTTGTGTTCAAACAATTCAAACTACTAATAGAAGAAAAAAGTGCAGAAAAATATGTAATATAACTTCCATTTTTCTGTAGTAATAATTTTGAAACACAACTATTTCGCTTATTTTTTCTGGTTACTTTACTTCATTTCTCCAACTCTTCTATAGTATAGCTATATCTTAGATTGTAAAAGCCTGAGATAAATATCTTCAATAATATTTCATAAAAAATAGTTACTTTATTACTGGAAGTGATATGTCCAGTAGTGGGTTCTAAAACCCGTTGCTACTGGTTTGCGCGCTCGCTCATGCGCACGCGCGATGCTTCTGCGCATGCGCAGAAGCGTCCTGGGTGGGTGGACGGAGCCTCCCGCCGCTACCGGTTCGCAGAACCAGGCCAAACTGGGAGCAACCCACCACTGGATATGTCCCACATGTATGTTTACAATAGAATAACAGAGTTGGAAGGGACCTTGTAGATCTTCTAGTCCACCCCCCTGCTTAGGCAGGAAACCCTACACCACTTCAGACAAATGGTTATCCAACATCTTCTTAAAAACCTCCAGTGTTGGAGCATTCACAACTTCTGGAGGCAAGCTGTTCCATGGATTAATTGTTCTAACTGTCAGGAAATTTCTCCTTAGTTCTAAGTTGCTTCTCTCCTTGATTAGTTTCCACCCATTGCTTCTTGTTCTATCCTCAGGTGCTTTGGAGAATAGTTTGACTCCCTCTTCTTTGTGGCAACCCCTGACATATTGGAACACTGCTATCATGTCTCCCCTAGTCCTTCTTTTCATTAAACTAGACATACCCAGTTCTTGCAACCGTTCTTCATATGTTTTAGCCTCAAGTACCCTAATCATCTTTGTTACTCTTCTCTGTACTCTTTCTAGAGTCTCAACATCCTTTTTGCATTGTGGCGACCAAAACTGAATGCAATATTCCAAGTGTGGCCTTACCAAGGCATTATAAAGTGGTATTAACACTTCACGTGACCTTGATTCTATCCCTCTGTTAATGCAGCCTAGAACTGTGTTGGCTTTTTTGGCAGCTGCTGCACACTGCTGGCTCATATTTAAATGGTTGTCCATCAGGACTCCAAGGTCCCTCTCACAGTTACTACTGTTGAGCAAGGTACCACATATACTATACCTATGCATTTTGTTTTTCTTGCCTAAGTGTAGAACCTTACTTTTTTCACCATTGAATTTCATTTTGTTAGATAGCGCCCAATGTTCAAGTCTGTCAAGATCCTTCTGTATCTTGAGCCTATATTCTGGAGTGTTGGCTATTCCTGCCAGTTTGGTGTCATCTACAAATTTGATGAGTTCCCCATTTATTCCCTCATCCAAGTCATTGATGAAGATGTTGAAGAGTACTCGGCCTAAAACAGAGCCTTTGGGTACTCCACTGCATACTTCCCTCCCTGTAGATGCAGTTCTATTGAGCACCTCACGTTGAGTGTGGTTGGTCAGCCAGTTTCGAATCCATCTGGTGATGTTGCTGTCTAACCCACATTTTTCTACTTTATCTAGTAGTAGGTTATGGTCTACTTTATCAAATGCCTTACTGAAGTCCAAGTAAATTATATCGACAGCATTCCTCTGGTCCACTAATTTTGTCACTTTGTCAAAGAATGCAATAAGATTAGTCTGGCATGATCTTTATTTGACAAACCCATGTTGGCTTTTGGTTATTACTTTGTTTGCTTCTAGGTGTTCGTCGATTCATTGCTTAATTACTGTATCTTTACCAGAATCTTACCTGGTATTGAGGTCAGGCTGATAGGTCTGTAGTTTCCTGGATCTGTTTTTCCCCCTTTTTTGAAGATGGGAACTACATCAGCTCTTTTCCAGTCATCTGGCAGTTCCTCAGTGCTCCAGGATCTTTGAAAGATATAGTTCAGTGGTTCTGAGATCTCGTCTGCCAGTTCCTTCAGAACCTTGGGGTGTAATCCATCTGGTCCTGGTGATTTGGACTCGTCTAGGGTAGACAGGTGTTCACTTACCATTTTCTTCCCTATTTTAACTTATGTTCCTAATCTGTTTTTTGTGGTGCTGTTTTTGATTTGTTTTTTCCCTTTGTGTAAATACAGATGCAAAAAATGAGTTAAGTAGCTCTGCTTTCTCCCTGTTGCTTGTCACATTCTTGCCACTTTCTCCCAGCAATGGACCAATTGTTTCCTTGACTTTTTTTTAATATGTTGGAAGAAGCTTTTTTTGGTTATTTTTTACTTTTGTCGCTAGCCTTTGTTCATTGTGAGCCTTAGCTTTCCTTACTTCATCCTTACAGGCTCGAGCTATTTCCTGATATTCTGCCTTAATTGTTTCCCCCTCTTTCCACTTTTTATACATGTCCTTTTTGTCTTTCAATTTGTCAGAGAGTTCTTTATGCAACCATGCTGGTTTCTTTTGAGAGCTATTATTTTTCTTCTTCATTGGTATTGTGTTAAACTGGGCTTTTATAATCTCACTTTTCAAAATTTCCCAAGCTTCTTGAGTTGTTTTCCCCTTGAGGATTCTCGTCCATGGAATCCTTCCCAAGCTCTCTCTAAGTTTATTTAAATTAGCTCTCTTAAAGTCCAAGACTCTAGTTTGACTTTGTACTACTGCTTGTGTTTGCATAATGTTGAATTCCAATATTGCATGATCACCACCACCACCCCAGGTTCCTGTAACTTCAACACCTTCTATCATTTCATCTCTGTTAGTGAGAATTAAGTCCAATATGGCTGATCCCCTTGTTCCCCTTTCTACTTTTTGGGAAACAAAGTTGTCTGCTAGGTTTGTTAGGAACCTTTTGGATCTTCCACTTGGTGTAGAGTTTGTCTCCCAGTTGATGTCAGGGTAATTAAAATCCCCCATTACTATTGTGATGTGCTTCCTACATACCTTAGTTAGCTGACTAGCAAAAAGTTTATCTACTTCCTCTGTTTGGTTGGGTGACCTATAGTACAGATCTATGGCAATGTCATTCCCCCCCCTTTATTATTGACCCAAATGCATTCAAGATAATTTTCATTATTGTTGTGCTCTATTTCTGTAGAGATGTAGTTATTTCTTATATATAGTGCAACTCCACTTCCTCTTTTATTTGGTCTATTTCTTTTAAATAATTTAAATCCCTCTAGCTGTATATTCCATTTGTCAGTTTCATCCCACCAAGTTTCCGTAATGGCAACAATATCATATCTTCCCTCGTCTACTTGAATTTCTAATTCACCCTGTTTATTCCTCATACTCTGTACATTGGTGTATAGACATTTGAGTCCATTTTGATTGACCCTGTGTTTACTGTCTACATAACCTGTGTTGTGCCTGACTGCCCCTACTTTTTTGCCACCTGTTTGATTAGTGCACATGTTATGGCACTCACTATTAAATGCTTGGTTTTGCTTGACAGCAGGGCTGATAATCTTACACGCACACACATCTATGTTGCATGCACTTATAACCCTATTAATTTTAGATTACTGGGAACAGAATTAAGTATCAATTAATTCTCTGTTCCCGCTGTTCAGTTTAAATGTTTATCCAGGAAATCTATGAATTTAATACCAAGTAACTCAGTCCCTTTCTTTCATGGATGAAAACCATCTCTTTTGTACAGTTTTTCATTGGACCAGCTGCAGACATCATGACTAATAAAACCGAAACCTTCCCTTTTACACCACTCCTTTAGCCACACATTAAACTCCACTACACGCTGGCCTTTCCCTTTTTGTTCCTTATAAACTGGTAAAACCTTTGAAAAGATAAGCCTACAACCTATACTACTAAGTTCATACCCCAAGCTCTGGAAGTCATTCTGCACAGAAAGTACATCTTTTTGGGACAGATCATTTGTGCCAAGATATATAATAGCATCGACATCACAGTCCTTACTGGCATTCTTGACTATCTTAGGAATACGCCTCTTGTCTCTGCTGGCAGTAGCACCTGGCAGACACCTGACCTCTTTCAAAACCTCCATAGCCTTTCCTAAATTTATATCCCTTACCATTGAATCACCAACCAGAAGGTGGCTTCTCTTTTTGGATACCTTGCTGCTCCTGTTTGACTGTTGTGTAATACCTGATTCACATTTTCCCTTTCCAATGTAAGTTCTTCCTCTCAGACCATGATCCCCTGCTTATTTGAGTTATCATTATCACAACTATCTTGACCTGTCACTTAAGTGTCCCTATTAAGGTCAGCAAGGGCACTATATCTGTTATGCTGGGACACAGCAAAAGCTTTGTGTTTATGGTTCACAGCTCTCACCCTGCCAGATCCCAAGGTTGTCCATACTGCCCTTCTCTTGCAGGATCTTTGTGGTAGAGGGGGCTGATAGTGCGGCAGCTCAATAGAGTGGAATGGCTAAATTGGGCACCTACTTTCTGCTTGGAGAGCACAGATTAGAGATTCTAGATAGGTAATCTGTCCATGTAGACTAGTAATTTGTTTACAAAGAGGACAGTATCCAAATTTGAAAAGAGTACTTCGAAACACAACTGAAAAACAAGTATTACACTGAACTAAGCCAGTCACTTTGAAATAAAATAAAATCACAATCTCAAGTGCACTAACCCTGAATGTATTATTACTTTTTTGGGTTTGTAGTTATATGAATCGGGCACCATTAGGCGCACCTTTATCCTCTGTACTCCCTCTCAGTCTCTTCCACTCACGGGCAGAAGCTCCTCCCACCAGCCTCTGGGAAGTTAAAATGTAATGGGGACAGTCTGAATCTACCTTTCTCTCTCACTCTCTTCCACTCACAGTTTCTTCTACTCCTTTCAATTTGGTTTAGAAAATTGTGTCAGAATGATAGACAACACAGTACCTTTGATTTATTAACCACAGTTATCCGCCAATTCATAATTGATTGACTCATGCACATTGGATTGATTAAGTAACTCCATTATAATTGAGTAAGTTATGGGAATCCTGCTTTTCTAGGGAAAAGTGCGTGTTAAAGGTGATCTATGACTCTTTGGTGAGAGCCAGTCCAATGTAGTGGTTAAGCTATAAACCAGAACACTGAGTTCTAGCTCTGCCTTAGGTTTAAAGGAAGTTGGGGACTTTGGGCCAGTCATTTACTCTCAGCCCTGGAAAGCAAGCAATGGCAAACCATTTATGGGTGGGGAAAAGCCTTGCCAAAAATACTGTAAAGACTAATGCTGGCAGTTGCCAGAAGTCAACACTGACTCAAAGGCATCAAAATAAACAAACAAAAACAAAAACCTCTGGTCTACTTATCAGAATGCTTGAGAACAGAAAAGATTTAGTTACATATCATACATCATTGTTTACAAATGAAGATCACTGAAGAAATTATATCAAGTTGAAACAAACCAAATTATTAGGACAATATTTATCAATCTTTGGGACTTCAACTTCCAGAACTGAAGTCTGCATAGCTTAAAGTAGGCAAGGTTGAGATACACTGGGGTGGAGTGATGTGTGACCTGGATTTTTGTCTGTAATGTCATTCTCAGTTCCTGCCAACCTCTCTCAGCAAATTGCAGTATGGCTTTGAACTTTCCATGCTTGTCTACCATGCTGTGGACTAACATCACGGTTCCACTCTCAAATTTTGGAATAGTTTTAAAATATTAAGAGTTGTTACACTTCAAGCTTTCTCTAAATGCATGTTATTTTTTGCACTGAGATGTTTCCACACAAAACTATACAATTAAAAACTAAGCAACAACCTATATTATATATTTAATACTTTACTTCCAGCTTCTGTACCAAGGCCAACCTTTATTTATTTAGAAGTAAACATTCTCATAGCATCCAAGGGGTAAAATATAACATTTACTTAGAAGCCTTTAAATGAAATGCAAAATCAGTTTAGCATAAAGTGTTTTGGGGTCAGAGCCTTTGTGCCCTGTAATACTTGTTTTCAAATCACTCTGCCAACCTTTTGTTGCTTTGCTTACAACTGAGTCCTTGATTTGAAAAAAGATGAAGTAGGCTTCAGCTGCATTTATGAGAAAATCATTGATTACTTCATTAAAAGTGTATTTTTAAATCATTCTAAGGTCAACCATGCACATTCCATTTATAATCCTAAATTGCATACATTTACATCACAAACATCTACCCTCCCTCTATTACCCATGTGTTTTCTTACAGTTTTATGTATTTACTAACTAGCTGAACTGGATAGTATCTACTATAGGACAGTAATTACATTTTTCCATTTGTAGTGGCAGTGATTCCACTGTCTACACACTCAATTTGAGAAACTCATAGATTAAATTCCAGTGTTTGCTTTTTAACAATTGCATTTTTCCAATATATACTTATATAGTATTTTTTTTATTTTGTTATGTTACAATATTGTAATGTTGCATTTATAGAGCTGTTATGGGTTAAGAGAAACTGTTGTCAATCTGGTACCTTTGAAATATGATTTTAACACCCTAAATTAGGAACAGCCCTGTGATAACTTTACACTTGATTCTTTTCACAAGGGGAATAGGTTATCATATCATTGATTTATTATATTGATTTATAAAGCTAAGATTTAATCTTAGAGATATCTTGGCTGACTATTCTGCACATAAAATAGGAAGGCATTTGTACAATCTATTTTAAATGATAAGCATATCATTTAGTAATGATGTGCCTTATTTTAACTCTACTTTAACTTTTCCCCCTAGAGAGTTTTTGTTTATTAGTGACTGATATGTCTAATGTGAGATAATTATTAAACATTGACCTGTCTGATACGATGTGCTGTATTGTTAAATTGTTTTTAAGTTCATCAAGAACAATCCTATTTTAGTAAATAGATGCTATAAATATCTCTATTTTTCAATTGTTAAAATGCCTTGGAAAAATTCAACTGCTGTAGTCCAATCAAACAAATAAAAGTAAAGTGGATATAAATTGTAAACGGAGTAGATAAGACGGGGATAAGCCAGGGATGTCTATGAGGGGTGAAGGTGGACAAGCCAGAGGTTGAAACCATGTGAATGAAGCCTCATTCCTTTTTACACATATCATGCATGCAACATACATTAAAAAGAGGAATTTCATAGCCATGATCACTCTTCTGACTTTTCAACCCCTGTCTGTGGACGATTAGGGAAAGCAATCTGGCTATAATGTTGTTTGTTCATCTCTGGGATGAAAATGGTGGTGCATTCTGCAGATGTGATATAATGGTATATGTGATCACCTTGGAAGACAGGATGAGATGCAGCCAAGGTAACAGTTAGATAAAAAGCAGCTTAGCCCATAGCAGGAATATAGGTGGGGCAAGAATCTCAGAAGGATACTCCCTAGTTTCTTTGGCTATAAAGAGGATAAGAGGACAAATGTACTTTCAGAGTTGCAAGATTTTGTTAATATAACCTTACAATAAAGTAGAAATAGCTCATCTCCCTGTGTTCCCTTTCTGGTCTACTTTAGAAGTTGACACCAGGAGACAGTTTTATATGAGAATCTTTGCCTAAATACAGATGTTTCAAAAACCTTTAGCCAAAGGAAAATCTGTATTGAGGCAAAGATTCCCATATAAAACACTTTCCTGATGTTAACCTTGGTAGTCCTCGACTTACAACCATAATTGAGCCCAAAATTTATATTGTTAAGTGAGACATTTGTCAAGTGAGTTTTGCCCCATTTTATGACTTTTCTTGCCGCAATTGTTAAGTGAATCATTGCAACTGTTAAGTTAATAACCTGGTTGTTAAATGAAACTGGCTTCCCCATTGACTTTGCTTGTCAGAAGGTCGCAGAAGATGTTCACATGATCCAGGGACATTGCAACCATCATAAATTTGAACCAGATACCAAGCATCCAAATTTTGGCCATGTGACCATGAAGATGCTGCAATGGTCGTAAGTGTGAAAAATGGTCATAAGTCACTTTTTTCAGTAATATTGTAATTTTGAACAGTCAGTGAACTGTTGTAAGTTGAGTGCTGTAGTATATCATACAATGAAAAAATATTACAACTACTTTCAGCTCATATTTAAAAAGACAATGTGTGGATGGTGTAGATTTCCAATGTTATTCACAGAAGGTATCATTTGTTTGACTTTCAGACTTTGAACTATATTTGGATGGCACAGATTAAATCATAGAGGTTCAAAACAATCTTACAATAGCATTGACATTGTAGTGGGAAGAAAACTGAAGACTTTTGCAATTATGGGCAAATTCTCATCTTAAGGCGGTTTGGATGAAGGAAACTATACTATATCCACAAAAAGTTTCATTTCTAAAAGAGAAAAAGAATTCTTTGATGCAAAGCTTAACAGTATGCAAATTTTGTCTGTGTGCAGGTGCCTTCAAGAGTCTTGACTTGTGGTGACTGCCTAGACTAGCTTTCTTGGCAGGATTTCAGCCATTGCCTGCTTGCTAAGACTGAGAGAAAGTGGCTGGCCCAAGGTCACTCAGCTGGTTTTATGCCTAAGGCAAGACGAGGGGGAATAGAACTTTTCTGGTTTCTAGCCTAATGCTTTAACTAGTAAACTAAAGTGGCTCTCATAAACAACTTAATATTCCTTTTTATGATCGGTAAACATTAACCTTAGACTGTCTACAGTTGACCTCTCCCATTTCTAAGAGGTCTGTAAGGGGCGTGCATAAGCGCACCACTGTGCCTACCGTCCCTGCCCTACTGTCCTATTGTCCTCTTTTATCGTTACTTTTTTACTTACCATATTTTTCGGAATATAAGACACACCTTTTTACCTCCCAAAAGAGGGTGAAAACTTGGGTGCATCTTATACACCGAATGTAGCCCCACCCAGCCACCCCCACTCTTTGGCCTCTGCCTCCCAGCAATTTACCTCTTTGCAGCAAACAGTGCAGAGCCTGATTAGCACAAGGAAGTGATTATCTGCCTCCTGACCCACAGCTGACAGGCTTGCAAGCCACATGGGTGAGTCAAAAAGTAATGCCATTTTCTTTGTTTCGTAAAATGAAACTAGCTACAGTAGCTGCAAGGAGACAAATTGCTTGGAGGTGGACTGCTGGCAATGTTGGACTGCTAAAACTGCAAGGAGGTAAGTCAATAACTAAATGTCTATAGAATGTTCAAATTATTAGAGTTATTTTTTAAAGACTGCTTTATTATTGTTCTAGACAACTTAACAAAATGAAGAAACTTTTTAAAATAAATGCTTGATCTGAAGAGGTCCAGTGCTATTGTATCTTCTTTTAAATAGCAGAGAATTTAAAGATCTGTAAAAGTATAATCTAAAATGTAACAGTGTCCCATAATGTACATTTCTCCAATTCTTTGCTATTTCTATGGGTCAGGCACACATGCACAGAAATACACAGCAAACAGTGTATATCATCTGTACTGTTTGCTGTTTGGCAAATTGCTGGGAGGCAGAGGCCTTTTTTCCTTGTTTTCCTCCCACCAAAATAAGGTGCGTCTTATACTCTGGTGCGTCTTATACTCCGAAAAATACGGTATGTTATGTTTATACAAACAACTACTATCCTATACATGTTTGACAAATAAAATAAATAAATAAAATAAATAAATACATTTCCTGATATAAACTTTAAATAATTTCCAAGTGCAGTGTTTCAGTATGACCCCAGAAATTGGCAAACTTGCTCTTAAGAGAAACAATGAATTTTTCTTAATGCTGGAAAACATTTTTTTTTTAAAAAAAGTCCTTTGGAGTGTATTATAATGAAACTATTGAAGTATTGTGTTGGTGCTGCTTTAGAAGACTGCATATTTAGTGTAAAGTGAATTATGATTAAACAATATGGTTTTGCCAGTGTACCTATAACACATAGCTTTTAATATACAGTACTTGTTTTGTGATGTGAAGGATAAACTCTTTGATTACATAATAGACTGCAAGAGATGGCTCATAATTTGCAATAATCTTCAAGGTCATAATCACTGTCTATAGCAGAAGAAATTAGTTGGTAACCAAGATACAAGCTTTATTGCAAGTAACTTTCTTAACTGGACTCTAAGTATAAGTAAAATGAGGAATATTTAAATTGTTCTGTGTTTTAAAAGAATGTTTAATAAAACATATTTACACAATTACATTTTGATAAACTATTACGTATTTTACGGTAACACACATTCTTATTAAAATATATATCAAATTCCCATTCAAAAGCAAATTAGTTGTTGAAAGTCTTTATTTTTAATGCAATTATATTAATATTGTATATACTCAAATTAATGAAGAAATTTAAATTCCAATCACTGGGAGAAGAATTAAGCATTGGTGAAAATCAGAATTACAGATTGCTTAAAGCAAAGCTGTGAATTGCATAATAGAATTAAAACAATCCTTTATTCAAATTCAATGCTTAAAAAAGAACAAGTCCATCATCTGGAAATTTGACTTGTAGCTTGACATTAAAAATAATATGAGTAGAATTTTCAGTGGGGTAAGCACAAAACTAGTTCAAGTAGTGTCACTCTCAATTAATGTACTCAGGTGGTATGCCCATTAAAATTCCCACTTGTGGGTTCTGTTCTGTATGCAAATGGGGTCATTACTCTGAGAATTTAATTGGTTATGACACAGGCAGTAGGCATTTTCCTTTTAAAATGAACCTACGTGCACACATTTTCCCTAAGAATTTTATGGTTATACATCTTTTTATTGTTTGGCTCTACAAATATTTACCAAAAATCTAGATTGTCTTTATTTTTAACAGATAATTCATATTGCATCAAAACGGTTTTAGATTATTATGTATTCCTGTGTTTGCAAAACTTATTAAAATATACTTGATATGTAGGTGTGTGCTTTGTTTCACATAGCATTGCCCTTTAGTCATTTTTAAGGCAATTCAGTGGTGTTTTCTGTGAAAAGTGCTATAAAAACAAGGTTTGAAAGGTAGGAAACCAAAGGCACATACAGAAGGTGTCATATTTGTAGTACTAATTTGTTATATATTAATTTTGGGCATCAAAACTTGTGAAGTTTATTTATTTTTCTTTAGAAGCAGATTTTTAAACTATGTTTTGTCTATATAAGCTACCTTAAATAAAAGCTGAATTAAACAAAGTATAATAAATTTAAAATATGAGCTGCACTTACAACACACTCTCTTTTTATATCCTTATCCAAACAAAAATGTATTTTCTCTCTTGAATTGTGCTATTATTTATTTAAATAAGTTGGGGACATGTATATGTAAACACTGAGTTAAAAATTTGAGACTCAGTTTATAAAACCAGGCATTTTAATTGTCAAAAATGACATGAATTTATTATACATTAAATGATTGCTGGTATCATGAAATTTTTTCATTCATTTCATTTTTTCATTTTTAATTTTTTTCTAATAAGACTTCAAAATAGGTTATCTTTAGGCATAGAATTAAATCAGAGATGGACACTGATTATTTAAATCATCCAATTTTTTTTTATAAATGTTCACAACTGTTCCCATCCCCTATAAGTGTAGAATTCTGTAAACAGAAAGCAGGACTGCAACTAGTTAGTTTGTATTGACAGCATAAATACTTGCTTTCTAATGAATAGAGAAATTCAGAATTTTATTTTGCTTCTTTTAAAGTTATATGACATTTCTTTTATATCAGTTGCTAACAGTATAAATTCTCATTCTAATAATCCATATTTTTTCTGTTGAAACTATAGACATAGTTCCTGTTCATAAGAGATATACAACAATTATATTTTAACCAATTCTCTTTTTTAAAATTTCTATATGTTGTGATTGGAAGACTGTATATCATAACATACCTGGTTTGTATTTCAACAATCATTTCAATATGTTCCTTCTGTCATTTTCCAGTTGGGTTTGTAACTTTTCCCCTTTTTGTTATTTCCTGTTGTTTGACAACAAAACAAATGCTCATTTGGAACTTTTCTTTGACAATTCTATAACTGTTAAATGTGTATTTTCTTTGGGTAGTTTTCATTCCGGAAGAGCTGTTTATTTATTTATTTATTTATTACAGTTTTCTTATATGCCGCCCAACTCCCGAGGGACTCAGGTTGCTGCCACCTTCACAAAACTACTTTCTTTCTTTCTTTCTTTCTTTCTTTCTTTCTTTCTTTCTTTCTTTCTTTCTTTCTTTCTTTCTTTCTCTCTTTCTCTCTTTCTCTCTTTCTCTCTTTCTCTCTTTCTCCTTCCTTCCTTCCTTCCTTCCTTCCTTCCTCCCTCCCTCCCTCCCTCCCTAACTACCTACCTACCTACAAGTCTCTAAGCAGTTTACAGAATACTACAAAAAATTGAGTAAAAACATGGGTAAAAGAAAACAACAGGACCCCAAGGAAGTACCATGAGAAGCCAAACCCATAGCAGGAGAGGCTCTTCGTCAGAAATCTATTCCCCTGATTCTGTGGAATACTCAGGTTTTAATGGCTTTCTGAAAGCAGAATAATCCATTGGGTATCAGGCACCTGGAGTTGAGCAATGAAATTAGAACATCCTTCCTGCAAGATCTGATGGCAACACTCATATCTATAGCAAAATGAGAGTAATCTCACTGTTACAAATTCAGCTGTTAATAGCTTTGACTTTCAAATCATGTTGTGTGTATTCTGAGACAAAAAAAAAACAGGTCTAATACAAGGATACTCACATGAATCAGGATCAGAATGATGTCATAGCATGCATGAACTTCTAGGTTGCTTCCAAACTCACCCAGGGTTGCTTCCAAACTCACACCAGGGATGTTAAATTGAAAGCCATCAAAACTCCAAAATAGTATTGTCAACCAGCTCTCTGCCAAGCATACCTTTATGGCCAGATACACTTTAGCCTGCCTATATGGTTTAGAAGAAATTGCTTCAGAATGCATGGAAATGTAAGTGCAGCACATCATTAAAAACAGCAAGGTTTTTTTCCCAGGCTTTTCTGTGAGCATGAAAAAAGAGGCATCTGCCTTAATGAGTTACTGACATGTCAGCTTTGAAGAAATGCTAGGCTTGTGGTTCCTTATGATCCAAAGAACCTGTTCAAAATCATGTTTGATCCATGCATAACCTACAGAGTACTTTTTCATTTCTTGGTGTATGAACATTTTCTTAAATATTTCAATTACAGTCAGCAACCAACATACTCTGAAGCAGCCTTATTTTTAGATTCTTGTAAAATCTTGTAAAGGACTTGAAAGATTGCAGTTATATTGAAAGGACAGCTTTGCCCATCCCCAAAGGAATAAGGACATTTTATAAGGACTAGGGTAGCAAGTGGAAAAGAGAATGGCTTCAAACTGGTAGGATGAACAATCCGTTGGGGCCTAATTGTTTGAGTAACACTTAGTTTTTACCACGGCTACGGAGGCTAAAATATGTGTTAGGTTAATTTGAAAGACAAAGCTAAATTGAACTCCCTAAGAAAATAGTTTAAATAGATGAACTTCCTGGAAAAATAAACATCATAAGTAAAAAGTGAATTTGCTTAATATAAGAAGTTATTAAAAGGGGAGGGGGTTAAACCTTAATGCTTCAGGTGATGAGAGGGTCCTTTCATAGAGTAATAAAATATTAAAGTTCAAATATCCCACAGGGACTGATTGAAAATTTATATGCTAAATTCTTTTTTTGGTATAATAAAGGAACTTCTGGTTTTAGCCCCTGCAACTACTCTGACTTAATGTATTATTTGAAAAGAGGTTAGCATGTTGGAGGCACTCAAGACCAGCTTTTATGATACTTTTTTCTAGGAGCATTTCTTTTGGGGGCTTGGTTTGTACATGCAATATCAATTGAAATGTAAGAGTAGACTATATCCCACCCTACTTCCCAGAATTACATTGTGGCATTGTATTATGGTTGGTGAATTTGTTTGATAGTTTACTCTCCAAAGTAAAAATACCTGTACTATATAAAATCCATTGCTAAAATATTCCAGCTGAACCAAGGTTTTTCCATATTCTCTCTTTCTAGGAGAGGATCAGCCCTGTGGACATAAATTGTAGGGACATCAAAATGTCACCTTTCAGGCCCAGCTGCCAACAATGGACCCTGCTCACCTGTATATTTTTAGTAGTATTGTACTGATGTCTTTAAAGTTAATCTAGTGACAAATTTCTAAAATTGATCCAGTCTTTGAAATATTTAGTACTCACCTCTACATCACACACTGCATAGCTCCAAATTATCCACATCAGTTATCTTAGAATCATCATGTTTAGTCACTCATCATTGCTGTTATAAACATGGTGTTGACGGTGTCCAGTCTTCCTTAGTGTTTCTTGCCCTGCAGTATTGCTTTTAAACAGTTAAAGCCGAGCCATGCCACAATTGTTCTTTAAAGATTCCAAATAGAAAATGCGCACAATTGGATGTAACCTTTGATGTTTTACATTTGTAAAATAAAATTGTATGATTTTTACTGGAGTTTCTTATATTGATTTTAACTTGCTATGAATTGGTATCATGTTGCCAAAGCACTTCTTCAATGGCAAGTGTGTGGAGCTAAAGAAATCTGTGTTCCATTTTGATCAGTGATTCTTACATGGCATGTATATTTTTAAAAGCCTGTCAGTTATTTCCAGTTGTGTTTACCATTCTGATCCTTGTTTAAAATTGGGTGTGCCTGAACTCAGTGATCTGTATTTTCAAATAGTTCTATTTTTTAACAGAAATCATTCTGAATACAGTTCTATGAAGTCTAGGGTTGACATCCACCTGCATCAATCCAGAAGACAAAACAGGAAAAGGGGTCGGAGAGAAACAGTCCAGTTGCCAAGGTACTATCTCCACATGCTTCCTGGCTCCGGCTGCAGCTGCGAGAGTGGTAGGCCAGCGAACTGGAGAGTTTCTTCCCCGTCTTCCCAGGAGTGTGGAACTTCTCGTGACCAGGCCCTGAGCTCCCCTGCAGTTTGTTCTGCTGCTGGAGGATGGCCTGCAGTGGCCCCACCTTGGCCCATGCCAACTCCATGCAGTCGCCCATGCCAGGATTGCTGCAGAGAATCTCCCCCTTTGGGTTCTTTATGTGCGGGTCAGAGGGAGCAGAAATTCTGACTTGGAATTGGGGTCTGCTCCTGATGCGGGGCTTTGGGCAAAGGCTGGAGGGAAGCACTGCTGGTGGCGAAGACCCAGAGGGCCTCATTCCAGTGGGATTGCATCATGGCCTGGAACTGGCTGACCATCTCAGCCCGCTGAGCCTCCAGGCGCCAGCACCTGGCCTTGCACTCCCACAGGTCTTCCCTCTGCTTGGAAAGCCTATGCTCGTAGTCCTCAGGTGCTTCTGCTTCAGCCAGATCCAATTTGAACTGAGACAGCTGTTTTGCCAACTCTTTCTCGTGGTGGCTGCTTAGCTCCAACAACTATTTCCTGCTGAGGCCCTAAGGAGCCCATGTGGCGAGGTGAGGAGTGGCGGGGAGGGGAGAGACTGGGTGAGGCGAGGCGCCTCGATGTGAGTGATGAGTTGGCCACGCCCACCCAGCCACACCCATCCAGCTGGTCATTAGGGCAGAGAACCGGTTGTTAAATTATTTGAATCCCACCACTGCATCTTTATTATTTTTATAAATAACTCAAGGCGGCAAACATAGCTAATACTCCTTCCTCCTCCTATTTTCCCAACAACAACAGTCCTATGAGATGGTTTGGGCTGAGAGAATGTGACTGATCCAAAGTCACCTAGCTGGCTTTTATGCCCAAGCTGAAACTAGAACACACAGTCTCCTGATTTCTGAATTGGTTCTCTAACCACTACACCAAACTGAATGATGTTCTATTTACTTGTATTCATTTCCTCCTGCTTTGTTGTGATTTATTTTATACTGCTGCTCTTATGGAACTCATTGTATTGTTATTTGTTTTTGTGGAAAGTTATTAAATAAAAGTGAAACATAAAATTAAGCAAAATCAATAGTGCTGGTATCCAGTATAGCTATCATCAAAGGAAGGCAATACCCAGCAACCAAAAGGCAGGGACTGTGCCTCTAATAGCCTAAAGTGACCAATAAGAGTCAGGCAGATTCTAATTCTTGGCTGCTTTAGCAACCAAATGATCAGTTATGCAAAATCACACCTGTGTCAGGAGAAAGGGCAAAATCTACTTTAAAACTGGAACAACTGAGTACAACTTTGAGCTGCCAGAAGTTTGGGCTGGGGATAGCAACATAATGAGGACATGTCAGAATAAGTGGTTACACAAAGCAGCACCTTTGTGGTAAAATTAGGGGCAAGTGAAAAAGAGCCATTGATATGGTATTAGATACTGTGGGCAGAAGTGCTTCAAAATATTTCTAGGACTGGTATAAACAAGTTGGCTGTAAAGTCTATAAATCATAAGAAATTCAGAGATACCTAAAATAAATACTAGGTGTATTGGGTATTCAAAGTTCATATTCATGTCTCATTTAATAATTCTCCCTTGACTGCCCCATAGACAAAGTCAAGATAAGTCATCCTTACTTTTAACAATTGAATTAGAGCTGGTACACATGTTACATACCCTTCAGCCTGACAGGTTAAATCTACTCTAAGTGCACTTTATCCTGTCCAGGAGAATTGAGAAACTAGGGCATCAAGTTGAATTAACAGACAAAGTAGAGTTTGCTCTGTAGACTTTCAGTGTACAGGGATTCTTATTCTGCATTAAAAAAAAACTTGGTGGAAGAAGAGCTAATGCATCCAGAGGAGCGCCAAGTGTGTACAATATATTGATAGTCAAAGCTTGTGTGGGAAGAAATATCCATCTGGTTCAGTTCCAAGCTGGGTGAAAGAACCTGGAAACATGGAGGCTGATTGGAAAGATGGCTTATTGATGAAGCAGAACCACATGTGATTCTGGGCAGCTGACAAAATGGAATAGAGAGTGGGGGTGGGTTTATAGCTTCTTTGGGCTTTGTATTTGCGCTTCCTGTTCCTACGCAAGAACATGTCATTTAATATTCTATTGGCTGTTGTCAGATTCCTATGGAGGTCATGTAGGGGTTATGTAGAGGTCATAGCTGGCTCTATAGGCAAAAGAGGAAATGCAAATCCTAAGTGTTTGTCTGAGCTAATTTTGTCAACTTTTTGTTTGTTAGTTATCTGAGTTTCTGTCTTGACCCAGTCTTTCTGAATGGATTACCAAATCTGCATTTCTAAAAGCTGGCCTCTTCAGTTTCTGTTTGGGGCAGGGAAACTGGGGCTGGTTTCTAAATCGGTTGGCCTATTCTACCTACCTATCTTTCTGATCTAAGTGCCAAAGCCCACTGTAACAACATTGCCCAAAAGCACTAAGAGTTGTTAACCTAATATTGCGTAGCTTCTTCTCTGGCAACATTGCTAACCAGAGCATACAAAACATTTGCCAGACCACTTCTCGAATACAGCTCACCTGTCTGGGACCCGCACTTCATATCAGACATTAATACAATTGAGAGAGTCTAGAAATATTTCACAAGAAGAGTCCTCCACTCTTCTGCTTGCAACAAAATACCTTATACCACCATACTTGAAATTTTGGGCTTAGACAATTTAGAACTACGCCGCCTTCGGTATGACCTAAGCGTAGTTCATAAAATTATCTGCAACAATGTCCTACATGTCAATGACTACTTCAGCTTCAACTGCAACAATACCTGAGCACACAATAGATATAAACTTAATGTAAACTGCTCCAAACGCGATTGCAGACTTCAGCAACAGAGTGATCAATGCCCGGAATGCACTACCTGACTCATCCCCAAACCCCAAAAACTTTAACCTCAGACTCTCAACTGTCGACCTCACCCAATTCCTAAGAGGTCTGTAAGGGGTGTGCATAAGCGCACCATGGTGCCTACTGTTCTTGTCTTACTGTCCTCATTTATCTGTACTTACTTTGTATATGTTTATGTTGATACATATACCTGCTATCTTGTACATGTTTGACAAACAAATAAATAAAAAATAAAATTAATGGGCACAAAATATCTGCTGGGGGCTATTAAGAAAGCCTGAGTCTGCTTTCAATCTTTAAGAGCATGTTTCTCAATTTCTCCTTTAGGGAAATATAATATTCTGCCTTTTTAATATTTCCCAAAATATTTCATTTTTCTGGGGGGTAGGTGTTGACTTTCTACACTTGCTTATCTCTTTCTTTAGATAAAAAATCATTCTTAGAAATGGAATGATACATGACAACTTGGATTATCTAAATTTAAAACAAACTATTCTAAATTATGTATAAACAATTTAGTGGAAGGTTTTGCAAATTTCTGTAGAAATATGCGCAAACTGAATTTTCAAGAAAACATCTCTTATATGATTGTGAATATGATCAAACCTAGATGTTACTACTTTAGAAGAAGTTGAAATATGACATCTATGAATCAACAGTATTCTTAGCAATGCCTCAGTATCTGAAATTTTCAGACGTGTAGAAAAATCCTTCTGAATCTATTTTTAACAACTTTTTGAAGATTTTTATTTCAGTCTGCATTTTATTAATTACACTCCAGTGAATATTTTTGTACTACATTTGAAGATGTTTGTTTATAATGTGTGTGTGTGTGTGTGTGTGTGTGTGTGTGTGTGTGTGTGTGTGTGTGTTCATAGGTATATATTGACAAAAATTATTCTTGGACAAAATTGACATGAAAGAAAAAGAAATGGAAGCAACTAGAATGGAGGTGGAATTGCTATAGGAAGAGGAGTATAAAGTATTTTTTTTTATTTTGTCAACACGTGTACAAGATAACAGGTATGATATAAACATAAACAAAAGCAAAGTATGTATAGGTAAAAATTAGACAATTTTTGTCTAATTTTTGTCTAATAGGACAGAAGGACAGGGACGGTAGGCACGGTGGTGCACTTATGCACGCCCCTTACAGACCTCTTAGGAATGGGGTGAGGTTGACTGTAGACAGTCTAAGGTTAAAGTTTTTGGGGTTTGGGGAAGAAACCACAGAGTCAGATAGTGTATTCCAGGCACTGATTACTCTGTTGCTGAAGTCGTATTTTCTGCAGTCAAGTTTCGAGCGGTTTACATTGAGTTTGAATCTGTTGTGTGCTCTTGTATTGTTGCGGTTGAAGCTGAAGTATTCATTGGCAGGTAGGACATTGTGGCAGATGATTTTATGAACTACATTTAGATCAGATCGAAGGCGACGTAGCTCTAAGTTGTCTAAGCCTAAAATTTCAAGTCTGGTGGAATAAGGAATTCTGTTGCGAGTAGAAGAGTGGAGGACTCTTCTTGTGAAGTATTTCTGGACTCTCTCAATTGTATTTGTGTCCGATATGTAATGCGGGTTCCAGACAGGTGAGCTGTATTCAAGGATTGGTCTGGCAAATGTTTTGTATGCTCTGGTTAGCAGAGTAATATTATAGTAATAAGTACTGTATATTATAAACTATAGTAACTCAATTCATGAAAGAATTAATGTAAATATCAGACCTGCTCACATCTGATCCCTTAAGAAAGAAAAGCCTTCAACTCCATTTGGTTAAAGCAAAGATTCTTTTACTAAGGATGTTGGTTGCAGTAAAGTCAAGCCAGCTCTGAAATCTCCTGCACTCGCTAGATACAAAAATAAGGTGTCGGTTGGACCCCATCCCATCTCCCCCCCCCCCATGAGCAGTCCGTTTCCATCCAACTGGAGTATCTCTAAGATGTTTTGAAAACTCTGAGATGTTTGGGGGTAATCCACATATTTTTCAGAGTTCCTGGCCATGGGATGTTGGTACAAACAGGACCCAGTTGCTCTGGTCCTTATCACTATCATTCCCCCCTCCCAATTTCCTATCACATACACACAAAGCTTTATTCCCTTTCATCCTTCCCTCCCTTCTTCCCTCTTCCAGCTTTTGATGGCAGGATGCCTGTGAGGCACCAAGCTGAATCAGGCAGATCTGATATTCTGCCCCCCTTGACAGACACATTCGTCCTGCAAAAGAAAAAAAGAAAGGTAAGGTAGATACAGATAATTTTTTTCAGTTAGCAAAACAGTTCAATGCAGCTTATCTGGGTATCGATCATGGAATTTTTTAAGCAGTTTGGGGCTTTATTATGTTGGGAGTCATCCCATTCAGTTTCTGCTGGGGATAAGTCTTTCCAGGCTACCAAATACTGGATTTCCCCCCCCCCCAATCTATACCAGAGTCCAAAATATCTTTTTCTTCAAAGTGCTGCTCTCCCTCAATTGTAGTGGGGTCGGGTGGTGGTTGCGATTTGGGATGCGAGGAAGTTGTGATTTTTGGTTTCAGTAGGCCACAATGAAATACCGTGTATATACACCTCTGAGCGTTTTTGGCAGCTCAAGTTCTAAAGTTACTGGGTTAATAATCCTTTTGATGGGGAAAGGTCTAATGTATTTTGGCCCTAATTTTTTTGACAGATTGTAGGAATTTGGTAGAGAGATAGACCTTGTCTCTCTCCTTAAAGTCTTTTGGCTAGATGCACTTTTTATTAACCTGTTTTCTGTATGCTTCCCTAGCTTAATTCAAAGCTTTTCTAACCACTTGGCCAAGTATTCTGTAACTGGGCAACCAGCGATGCAGTCCGCGAAAGGGAAGAGGTCCATCCAATGTCCTGTTGATAATTAATATAGCATCTGAGGTAATGATCCAGGACACTATTGGCCATTGACACACCCCGCTAGTAGCTGGATGATGTGAGGAGCTGAGCCCCTAAGTGGTCCCCAAAAGTTTTAGGAACTCCTGCCAAAGCTGCGAAGTAAATTGGACTCCACAATCTGAGATTATTCCTTCTGGAGCACCATGCAGCCGATATATGTGCTGCATGAATACTTTAGCCAAAACATCGCTGAGGGGATTTTTTGACAGGGTATAAAGTGCACTTGTTGGAGAACAAATTGGTTATCACCCAAATCACTGTGTTTCCCAAGTTTTCGGGCAGTTCTACAATAAAGTCCATTGATACCACGTTTCCCCAAAAATACAACCTACCCCAAAAATAAGCCCTAGCCTGATTTTTTTTGGGTGGGCCTAATACACGCCTCCCCCCCCCAAAAAGCCCTAGTGAACCATGGCCAACACAGGAGGCAGCCCTTCCCTGGTCACCTCATGGCTGCTGGGCCCCTTAATCAGGGGCGCAGATCAGCTGAGCCAGCGAGGGCCAGGAGCTGCCTCTCATTCCTTCTCTCTGGGTACAGCCTGACCCTTTCAAGTGATGAAATGTCACTTGAGAAAAGGATGCACATCCCAGGATTGCAACGTTGAAAGCTCGGGATGGAGCCTTTTTGGGATGTCTGTCTGTGCTGAGCTTGAGAAAAGGATGACAGACAGGAAAATCCCCCTCCCCATTTTCTTGCCGTTCACCAAAAAGGCTCCATTCCGAGTCTTTAGCGTATTCCACAATTGCAATTCTGAAGGCTTGGAATGGAGCCTTTTTGGCGAACAGCAGGAAAATGGGGAGGGGGATTTCCCTGCCTGTCGTCCTTTTCTCAAGCTCAGTACAGACTGAGAAAAGGACAACAGGCAGGAAAATCCCCCACCCCATTTTCCTGCCATTCGCCAAAAAGGCTCCATTCCGAGCCTTCAGCGTATTCCAGGACCCTGCAAGGCTTGTTGTAGTGTTGCACGTGCGAGCGGCGGCATCGCAGTGAGGTTGTCACATCAGCGCAGCCTCTTGGAGCAAGACCCTGCAAGGAGTGCTGAGGCATTGTGCGTGCGAGCGGTAGCAGCGCCATGAGGTTTGACATACAGGTGCAGTTGCTTGCAGCAGGATGCCAGCTGCGCCGGTGTGATGAAGCTCTCAGCAGTGCTGCCATTCATGAGTGCAACACCACAACAAGCCTTGCAAGGTCCTGCTCCAAGAGACTGCGTCAGTATGACAAACCTCATGGTGGTGCCATCACTCTTGCGTGCAACAGCACAACAATCGATGCGAAAGCTACGAGTGGCACAAAGAGCCATGGAAAGATACATGCTCGGCATTACAAGACAAGATAGAAAGACCTGCACATGGATTAGAGAACAAATGAAAGTATACAATATCATCAAGAGAGTAAAAGAATTTAAATGGAGATGGGCTGGTCACGTAGCAAGAAGAATTGATGGCAGGTGAACCAAGGCAGTCATAGAATGGATCCAACTTGATAACAAGCATCCATGAAAGAGACCTAAAACAAGATGGATTGACAACATTAGTAAATAAAGCTCAGGACCATATAGATGCATAAGAGGTCTTCATCCTGTGGTGGATAGGCAATAGCTAAAATGATGATGATGATGATGATGATGATGATGATGATGATGAAGAAGAAGAAGAAGAAGAAGAAGAAGAAGAAGAAGAAGAAGAAGAAGAAGAAGAAGAAGAAGAAGAAGAAGAAGAAGAAGAAGAAAAATGATCTCTCTTTCTCTCTCTCTCTCTCTCTCACACACACACATACACACACACACACTCAGTCCTAACTGCTCTTTAGCATGGAGGGTAGCAAAAAAAAATTGGTATTCATTGTGAGAAAGACAACATTTATTTTTTATTTTTTATTTATTTATTTATTTGTCAAAACGTGTACAAGATAACAGGTATGGTATAAACATAAACAAAAGCAAAGTAGGTATAGGTAAATTTGGACAATAGGACAGTAGGACAGGAACGGTAGGCACGATGGTGCGCTTATGCACCATCATGACAACATGACTGCAGATTTGCAATCTTGAATTGTTAATACAAGTTCCCTTTCTCACAACTCAATACAAAAATGAATGACCCCTATGAAATATGTGCTTTTAAAAGGTTCTATCACACAAGGAAATAAAAATAAGTATCAAATCATAAAACAAACATATAAAGAAATAGTGATACAGTGTGAAAGCAAGAGCGGACCAAAAAAGTTATGGCTAAAGTTGATGAAATCTTCAAAGGCAGAAAGGTACACAGACAATTTATGAAGCAGTGTTGGATAGCGTAGAAGAAGGATCATTTTCAAGAATAGAAATCGAGAGATTTGTGAATGCTAGTAGTGAAAACTACATCTAGACTTTCCCCCTCTAATTTACTGTTTTTAACTTCTTCGATTAGTGCTGGTCACACTGCATTATTTTGATGATGCTAAAGACAATGGGAATCAGATTTATTGCTAAATATTAGATATACTGTCCTTAATCTATTCTTAAATTCTGTTCAAATAAAGCATATACCATGGAAAGATCTTACTAAAGGTGCCCCCTGGCCTCATTTCTGGTAGCCATGTACAGTATATAACATCTCCATACCATCTTCAGATCTGTAGGCCTTTTCACATTAATAGAAAACATGTGGCTGTTAGTGGGCATGTCCCATGAAGTCATTGGTATGAGATTTGGGATTAATAGTGGAAACCTTTCATAGAGCATTTGCATACATACACAGAAGAGAGTGCCTAAACACACTACATTTTTCTGTTCTCTACGTTTGATCATTTGGGGGATAAATTCTTGGTTAATTCCCGTTATTTGATAGTCATTTCCTATTCAATATCTACTTTTCAAGTCATCATTTCTGGGAATTATTTGGAGATGCTACTTCTTTTATCTTGAAATTTAATTTAAGAACACTCATGCATGCAGGCACACATAGTCAACATATTTTTCTTTGCATTTTTAATCCTAATAATGCTCTTTATTTTCAGTGCATCTGAGGACCTCATTTCATGTTTATTTTAGGGCTTTTCAATGACATACACCTTGAATCATTGGAATAAATCTCTTTTTATTTAAATCAAAAGTTTCCTTTATAATCAATGACCTCCTTATGCAGTGGCAGATTGCTTCTGCATATTTAGCTGCTGTGTTCATCGTATATGGAGATGGCCTATTATACAAAATCATGATTCAAGGACAGAATTATTTCCTTGGTTGGTCTTGAAATCTATTATTTTTTGGTTGTCTAATATCAAAGTATCTCAGTAAACATTTCTTCATTTTATAACAGTGATTCACAAGTCACTATGAATTGGGGTCAGTTAGCACAATTGAAAATGACAATTAGTGTCTAATGTTTAATTTCAGGGAGAATTTCTATAAACCGCCTTTTCTACTTTTTCTGCTATGGTTGAACATCTTTAAATGACAGCATGACCACCTAGTATAATCTTCCCTAGGTTGTCAGATTTTCTTAGTGTTTTTCTATTTTTAGTTCAGGGATATCCTACTAAGTTATGCAAGAAGCCACACTACCAGCAGAATGGACAAAACCTTACAATTATGATAACAAAACCAAAATCTATTTGTATAAGTTCATAGAGAGAAGAATGGCTATGCTTAAAACAGAAAAGATATGTACTGTACCTGCTAGCAGAGTTTTATTCTTCTTTCTGATTAAGTGAAGAAAGAAAAATAAATATGGTGGGTTTTTTTTTTTGCCCAAATGGCTATGTTCATTATAGTACCTACTTTTCATTTATTTTTCCTAATATCTGAAACACTTGTCTGTGTTGCTAATAAACCCAAGAATTTATATGATTTAATCAAGTTTAACAGATTTTAAAAAGACTTACCCATTAAATGGTGTCTTCTGAGGTTGGAGCATTTCCAGCAGTTTTTGCTCCTCTTCCTGGTGCACACTACTAAGATAGATAAGGGACAGTCAAAATTTGCATCTTTCATGAAAATTCTGTTGTCGATTACATATTTTAAAATGTTACAAAGGAATTCAGCTCTAATGAGGTGGGATTTGCTTTCTTCATATAATTGGATTAACAATTTTCATGGCATCAATACAGAGGGGTGACTGCCAGTTTCTAAACAGGTGATTCAATCTTCTGCAGCAAACAATTCCAGACACTGAGATTCAGAAACAGTTAAGTGTTCTTGATGTACTTTAGTTAAAGTTGAAATGTCAGAACTGCCCCAGTCTGATCCCTTAGATAAGAAAAACTCTCAACTCCATTTAGTTGAAGTGAAAAGTACTTTTACCTAAGAGATGCTGATTGCAGTGGGTCAGGCAGAATCTAAAGTTCCTGCATATCAATACAGAACTAACTCATTGGTTCTCCCAGCCAGGGGGGACAAAACCAAAACCTATTTATGGTCTATCCATGGTTTGTCCATGAGTAGCCAATTCAGCACCACTGAGATGTTTGGGGAAATGCAGAGGGAAGGGGGCGTGGCCAACATTGCAGCGATACGGGCATCTCCTGCTCTCCGCAGGGAACCCTGAATCTTAGCTGTTAGGAGACCTGGAACCGAATTGGAACCAGGTCAGATCTGCCCTGGAGGGCAGTGGAGAAGAGAGGCACCAGTTGGGGGTATGGGAGGCTTGCAAACCCCCCAGAGAGCCAGCACCAGCCTCTTGGCCAACAGCTGATGGAATGACTCTGTCGACATAGCTGGGATGGCCACAATTGGATTGATTGAATGGAGAGATCGTGGATTGCCTGGGTGACAAGATCTAAGCATTTGTGCTGGAGAGAGGTGAAGAAGAACTGAGCTGGGTGAGTGTTTGGCTGATTTAATGATAAAGAAGAAAACTTAAAACTTAAAAGGAACTAAAAGAGGCTTCAAAATGGAGTGAGCGGCTATCTAGCAATTGGAAATAACATAGAGAGATTTAAAGGAACATTTCTAAAGCCCAAATTTGAGGATATTTTTATAATTGGATTTGGTGGGAGTTAAAGAGACTGAAAAAGAATAAGAATAAGAGTTTGAAGAAAATATTTTATAAGTTTCAAGTGGATTTAAAATACGGAGTTTATTATTTTTAAAAAAGAGCTGTTTTGGGAAGCGACAACGCCATCTGCTGGTTAAAAGAAATTATTGCAACAGACTGTGGAAAGTTTTGGATCTGCTGACAGCTGGAGACTGACCTTGCTCATGAGATAACTAGAAGCTTGAAAGAACTTTAAAGCAGTGTGTGTTTTGCTATTTTGCTTGATGGTGTACTGTTTTGATGAAAGAAGATAAGAGAATTTTGGATTGGATTGGATGGAAATACAAAGGGATTATATGGATTTAAGCTTACTTTGTGAATTGTGAACTTGACAACATGGAGGCGTGTATGAAGAATTGATTGAGATGTTAAAATACTTTTATGAAGATATAAAAAACTGTCTTTTAGAAATCAGAGGTGAAAAGGAAGTAGAAATGAAGGTGTTTGGGGAAATGCTGAGGTGTTTAGGCTGGTGAAATTCCACTCTTAGGGTGAATGGCCTTGAAGATGCCAACATGAACCGGATTCCAAAACACTCTGTTCTTCCTCAACTGTCAATGCCCTCTTCCCAATTTCCCACCATATTACACAGTTTTATTGCTTATTTGTTCCCCCTCCCTTCCCTGGTTCATTTATGGCAGGAGGCCAGTGAGGCGCCAAGCTGAAGATGGTGGATCTGACATGCTGTCCCCCTTGACAGGGACATTAGTCCTGCAAAACAAATGAAGAGACAAACGAGAGAGAGAGAGAGAGAGAGAGAGAGAGAGAGAGAGAGAGAGAGAGAGAGAGAGAGAGAGAGAGAGAGAGAGAGAGAGAGAAGGGGGGAGGGAGAGAGAGGGAGAGGTGTGGGGGGGAGAAACAAGGCAGATGCTTGGTTAGATAAGTGAGTTATTTTGGTTTATCAGGGTATTGGTTGTGAAATCGTTTGTTGAGTTTATCTGCTTTAATGTGCTAAAGAACTACCCATTCAGTTTCGGAGGGAGGAAAGTCTTTCATGCAACTAATTATTGCAGCATTCCTTGGTGTTTAATAGAGTCTAAAATGTCTTTAATCTCAAAGTGTTGTTCTCCCTCAATCATGAGTGGTTCTGGCAGTAGTGGAGGCATCAGGTGCAGTGGGGACAGGTTTTCTGGTTTTAGGAAGTTGCAATGGAAAATCAGGTGAATGTGTCTTAAGAGATTTTGGCAGTTTGAGTTTAACTGTGACTGGATTAATAATCCTTTTAATGGGGAATGTGCCAATATACTTTGGTCCTAGTTTTTTGGAAGGTTGTTGACTGCAGGTATTTTGTGGAAAGGTAAACACGGCTTCCTACTTTAAAGTCTTTGGGTATCATTTGTTTTTTATCTGCAAGTTTTTTATAAGTCTCTCTTGCCTCCTCCAGTGTTCTTCTAACCACTGGCCAGGTATTCTGTAACTGAGTAACCCAGTCCTTCAGAGATGTAATAGGAAGGGTAGCCAGGGGCAATTCAGGCATGGACATAAAGTCTTCTCCTGAAGCCACTTTGAATGGGATGAACCCAGTGCTCCTATGTTGTAAGCCACTTCAGCAAATGGGAGGAGGTCTGTGCAATTGTCCTGTTGGTAATTAATGTAACATCTCAGGTATTGTTCTAGGACCCCATTTGTACATTCACACTTCAAATTCGTTTCTGGATGATGAGTAGAACTAAGCCTTTGGGATACTCCTAGAAGTTTTAAAACTCTTGCCAAAATTTTAAAGTGAATTGCACTCCACAATTGCATTCGTTGCAGAGCACCATGCAGTCTATAAACATGGTGAATAAACAACTTAGGTGCGGTAGAAGGAATTTCTTGGCAGGGCACAAAATGTACTTGCTTAGAAAACAAATCAGTGATCATCCAGATTACAGTATTCCATGAACTTTCCAGAAGTTTCACTATGAAATCCATAGGAATTTCCTTCCATGGGGCACTTGGCTCCACCACTGATTGGAGGAGTCCTGGTGTTTTTCCCTGCCACTACTTGGCTGAAGCACACACTGAGTAGCTAGCCACATAACTTTGAATGTCTTTTTAAAGCAGCGGCCACTAAAACTGCTGCATAATTAAACATTATGTTTTTACAAAACCAAAATGCCCTGCAGTTTTTGAATCATGCCTTTTCTCCAGGATCAGCAACCTTTGGCTTCTGGGAACATATAGTTTAGCTCCTACCCAGGCTAGACCATCCTGTATTGTACATTCATTCCTGTGGGCTCGGAGCCACTTGTCTTCTTCTAGCACTGTCTTTAGGGTCTCCACTATCCTCTCCCATATTTGGGGGTTTGCTTTTGCCTGCGCTCCGGTGGTTACTGGCAGTGCAAGCTGGCAGGACAGGAGGACCAATCTGACTATCTCCTGTTTGGAGCTGTTGTATTGAGCAATCCTGAATAATGTGTCTGCTAGGAAAATTTTTCCCCTGGTAGGTATTGGAGAGTGAAATTAAACAAATTAAAATACTGAGCCCACTGGACTTGTTTGGGTGATACTCTACGGGACTTTTAGAAGTTCTAGGTTTTTATGGTCAGTCCACACCTCAAAAGTTGTTTTTCTCCCTTCCAAGAAGTGTCTCCAAGACCGGTCAGCGCACCACATAAGCTTCCTTTTCCCACACCACCCATCGCCGCTCGGTATCAGTGACTTTCTTGGAGGTGTATGCACATGGTTGCAGGGCACCCTGGCTGGTTCTTTGTAACAGAACCGCCTCCACCACTACATCACCTGAATGATAAATGGTGCATTAGGGTCTGGGTGTTTCAGCACTGGCTCAGTGGCAAACAGGCATTTGAGTTTCTTGAATGTTGCTTGGCATTCCATTGTCCACTTCATTGGCTGGCTGGGTTTGGGCTTTATAGCTGTATATTAAAGTTATAAACAGCCATTATAGCTGTAAACAGCTGAAAAAGTAAGCTTCATACAATTGCTTATAATCAGTAATCTAGTATTAGATTACTAGTACAAGTAGTCCTCCATTTACAACCACAATTGAGCCCAAAATTTCTGTTGCTAAGCAAGAAAATTTAAGTGAATTTTGCTTCATTTTACGACCTTTTTTGCCACAGTTGTTCAATGAATCACTGCAGTTGTTAAGTTAATGACAGGGTTGTTATGTGAATCTGGCTTCCCTATTGATTTTACTTGTCAGAAGGTCAAAAAAGATTTAGTTTACTTTATTGATTAGCCCTTGGGCCATATCAAAGTGCAGAGTTCCAGACACAAATTATTACTAAAATCTGATAAAAACAATTTAAAATGGAATTGAAATAACATACGATTTAAAATGAAATTGGAATAAAATACAGTCTAAAATGAAATTGGAATAAAATACAATAATTTAATATATAGATAAATAAAGTATGATAAAATCATATTTCGGTATCACCCCTACAATCTATCCCAATCAGTCCCACATATGCCGATCTCAACCGAACCATTTTGCTTAAGTACTGTGCTGTGTTAAATGTTATTTTCAGATTCTAACTGCACATAAGGTAACTTGTTTTGCTATAGGGATCCCAAAGGGTCATTTGTTTGGTATATAGACCAAAGTACCTGTCACTCACCCTCTTATACAGGCAACAATCAAATAGGATGTGAGACCCGGTCTTCTACCTCTGCCGCTCTGCAAATGCAGAGATGTCCATTGTAGGCTATAGAATAGAATCTCCCATATCTGACCATTGTGTCAAGCTGTTCAAATCTCTCTCGCGTAAATATCCCCCAAAGATGTTTTGGCAGTTGTAACTTTAAATAGCTGTCTATTTGAAACGTATGTTTGTATTTGCTCAGCCATTTCAAGTTACCCACCTTACTAAGGATAGCTATATCATTTTGTGCTTCTATATCCTTAATTCTTTGGGCAGCTCTTTTTTTAAATCGTTCTCCTGTTACGCAAGAGACAGGAAGGCCACAGCTTCTTACAAAATTTGTTAGTTTGGTGATCCAGGAGATTTGTGATTGTGATTTTATTTGCTCTAGTAGACATAACTTGGGGAGTCTATCAGTCTCCATTTCATTGACTTTGTGCCAGTAGTTATATGCTCTAATTTTGGATAGTGCATGAATTGTATGACTTCCCAATTCAGCTCTAACTGCTGCAGATTATTTTCTTAGATCTAAACCCAAAATACATCTCAAACGCTGGGACTGTGTTTGTTCTAGTACTGTAGTTGAGTATAGATCCCAAACTTCTGCTCATACAAGAGCATAGAGGTAACCTTAGCTTTATATACTTTAATTAATGGGGCTAGGGACCCTGGGTAACTATGAGTGTTTAATTTAAGCAGTAAATTCAAACAAACTTTTGCAAAAGGTGACCCTGGAACATTGCAACCATCATAAATATGAGTCAGTTGCCAAGCATCTGAATTTTGATCACATCACCATGGGGGTGCAGCAGTGATCATAAGTGTGAAAAACAGTCATAAGTCACTTTTTCAGTGCAGTTGTAATTTTGAATGGTCACTAAATGAACTGTTGTAAGTTGAGAACTATATTTCTTAGAGTCTTCTTCATGCTTTCCTGTGATTAGCAGAAGGTTCATAGCAGAGAGGGGGAAGGGGCTTTTACTTCCTATATCATCTCCTTGCCCCATACATGCCTGCCCCATGCCATGACCTCAATTCCAAATCTTTTGTAAAAAAAATGTATGGGATAATGGGATAAGGTGGTCATGTTTTGTGAAAAGGAACATGGCCAATATACAATATATAGCATTTTCCATTTTTAACCCTTATATATGTTTCTGAATTCATTGTCAACACACATGGCACAGCATGCTACTGCTCTTGGGTTATGCTTGTCATGAGGTTTTGAGCTGGCTTAGAGGTTTAGCTCTTGCAGGACAATGTTGAACAGGGTTACTCAGAAGTAAATCCTAAGTTGTTTAGAACACATATAAACATGAGCAGTATATAATTTTATTTAAGGTACATGGTGGGTTGTTGTTTTTTTAAGCTAAGAATGAAGAAGAGTGAGATACAATTGTTTAAATAAATGAGTTTCATGAGTCAACATGGCACCAAACCCATCTAAATTGCTTGGGAAAAGCTGAACTTTTTCTTCTGTTATTTATCATGCTCTTAGTATTTTTAGTTTTCCCATCTTTGCTTTCTGATTGCTGCCCATTGCATAAGGGCATCATTTTCTATTTGTGTCATAATTTTAATTAACTTGCAACTTGAATTAACTTCGATGCCCTTTCTTTAAATTCCTCTGGTTTCTATTTGATGCTCAATGTCCCTGTTCAGTTGTTCAGTTTTTAACTGAATAATCTGGATTCCATGTAAGAATTCTGGTAATTTCTCAAAAGGACACGTCTCTTGTTTAAAAGCTTTCCAATATCATGTTTGCTTCTTCAGATGCTCTTGTGGAAAAAAAAGCACTATTATTTCAAGTTCTCATTTGAAAATCCTGCAGGTGTAGCTACCCCCCCCTTTCCAGACTTACATTTCAAAGCCAACTGCTTCTTGTTATCATCTTGTCTACTTTCCCATTATAGTTATACATTATGATATTGAAAGAGCCTTTGATCATTGTATCGTTTGCTTAGGTCCTTGTGTAATGCTCTCCCTCACTTGTCTGGGAGCATGTTCACATGCTTTGCTGGAAGATTGTGTGTCAGGGAGGAAAAAAGCGATATCAGTCTAAACTTCTCAAATGATTAAAAAATAGACATGTTTTGTCTGGCGTACCCTATCTGTTTTTCTTCTGTGTTTTAACTGAGCCTTGATAATTAATATATCTACACTGGGGACAATAATTAATGCATTTCCTCCATTCCTTTTCCATCTTCATTCTTTGATGCTGCAAAATAAAACCCATTATTATTTTGATATTCTTTTCTTCCCAACAATACCATTATGTTTCTGAAGTGAGCCCAAAGCATCAGCAATTCATTTTGATGTAATATAAATTGAAGCAGTTCGGGGATTTTAGCTTTCCTTACGTTGGTGTTTACCTTATATTTCAGTAGTAAAACACTGGGTATATTTGTTTCTGTTTCAGAATATTTGATATTGTTTATGGTAGCAATTGTAATGCTAAATCATTTCACTGTTCAGAATGTATTCAAAGTTAGAACCAATTCTGCTACCCTGAGACACTGACTGGGTTCACATATAATGCTAAACCTTTGTGTAGCTTTAAAAGCTTCTTGGTCCTTTAATATATCTTCCACTAACCAATTCAACATTACAGATAGTCCACATTTAGTGACTTCCCTATTTAGTGCCTATTCATAGTTACAACATTGATGAAAAAATAACTTTCTGATCAATTCTAGCATTTACAGCCTTTGTAGGTCTGTAAAGTAAAGAAAAACTGAAGTAAGATCATAAGCAGAGTCATAGTTTTACTTAACAACTGTTTTGCTTAACAGTCCAGTTGGCAGTCTCAACTTTAATTTATTCATTGATTTTTATCCTGCCTTTACTACTTTATAAGTAACTCGAGGTGGCCAACATTCCTCTTCCCATTTTCCTCACAAGAATAGTAGGGTGAGGGGCTTGGAGAGTTAGCAACTGGCCCAAAGTCATCCAGCTGGCTTTCATGGAACTCATCGTCTCTGGGTTTCTAGGCCAGCACCTTAACCATTACTCCAAACTGGTTGCTGAACAAGAGCTACCTGTACATTTGAATCCCAACATTAATTGATCTTATTATTAAATTATTTAATTATTAAAGCAGACTAGCTTTATAAACGTAGTATGAAGTTTATTTAATTTAATTTGTATCCCTTTATTATTTTTACAAATAACACGGTAAACATATCCAACACCTCCTATTTTTCCCACAACAATAACTCTATGAAATGGGTTGGACTGAGAGAGAGAGTGACTGGCCCAAAGTCACCCAGCTTGCTTTCATGGCTAAGGTGAGACTTGAACTCATAGTCCCGTACTTTCTAACCTGGTGCCTTAACCACTAGACCAAAGTGGCTCCCAATTTCTTCATCTCTATTAACATTAGTTAAGTTTAACTTCAACTACTCCACTCTTTAAATGGATGAAGAACTATAGTTAATAAAAAATGAAAATAACAGTTCCAGCCATGGCCATGCTAACAAAGGAGAGTACGAGTAGTTCTTCCTCTTAATGATAAATTATAGTTTAACACTGGGGGCGAATAAGACCACTAAGTAATGGTATTTTTTGTGAGCTGGAAGTGGGGGGGGGAGAAACCCCAAAACAATGCCCCCTAGCTGAATTGGGCTATAATTTGAGGCTTTCACTGATAAGATCCAGCCATTCAAGTAGCAGATGCCAGACCAAAATATATTATGGTTTCACAGTTTTAAAATATTTGATATCAGCTATGAGCATTTATGCAAGCAAATTCAAGTGCATTTTTTTCTCAACTGTTTAAGGTCCAAGAACAATGTGGTCTAATTGTTCTCCATAGTGGGCGGAGCGAGCCTCCAAGAATGGGATGATCCAATCCATCAGCCAATCAGGACTGAGTCTGACTCTATATAAAAGCTGTCACCCCGAAGGGCACCCCCTCTTTCGACTCAGTCCTTGGTCAAGGACTAGTGTTCCTAACCTAGCAGGTTAATTCTCCTAATCGTTTTTCTATTCTACACTTCTTCAACTTCAATCCAGTAAGTGACTGACCCCAAGATATATTGTGGGGGGTGCAGCTGGTGGCTCCTGTTCACCCTGGTGACATCTTCCACCTACTGCCAGAGGATAAAATCGCGGCCTGGCCATACATTCCCAGCTCATAAGTCACAGAAGCTATTCCGCTTGGGTGACCACCGGCCAGGGCGGCTCTGCCGCTAACCGCGGGGAGGGGTCCTCCGAACTATCTGACAGCTTCTGCAAGGCCTACCATCGTGTCGTCGCTAACCCCTCCTGCCCGGCTCCTGCGCCTTGGCGCCCAAAAAAGAGCTCAATATATCCTCCAACCCTCTCTTCGCTACGTCTGCTGCGTTTTGGCCTTCGAGTCCTGACTGAAGTGCCGGGCCGATCCTCGGTTTTTTGGCGCGAACGGCCTTTCCCCTCATCGGGTTTGACAGCTAGGCCGCCCTGCAGCTGAGGAGCAACAGCATCCTGCGCATGCGCAGCACTCATCGGGCCTTTATTCTGTCAACCGTCGCCCGATTGAAGAGAGGACTGCAGCCGAGAGGTTTCTGAGGCGGAGACGCGCGCCTGGCGCTGAAAACTCCCCCGCCCGGCAGCTGAGGAGCAGCGCAGCATCTGCGCACGCGCAGAACTCATCGGGCCGGTTTACTTCTGATCTGTCGCCCGATTGAGGAGAGGAGGCCAGCGCGCAGGCGCGAAGCTCATCGCAGAGGTTTCCAAGGCTTGGCGCGCGCGTCTACCACTGACAGCTCCTCCCGCTCTCGCTTTCCCAGCTGGCGTTCGGAGCGCCTTGAGAAGCCGCGCCTCTGTCTTCAGCGCTTGGTCGCAGCTGAAGCCGGCAATGGACTGCCTGGTCTCCCCGCCGTCTCCAGCTGACTGTCGGGAGCCGATCGAGCAGCCTACGTCACCGGCTACTTCGATCCCGGCCACAGTGCGGCGGCGGCCTTAGAGGCATCAACCCACGTCCAGGGTCGCATCAGCTGGCTGTCGGCACCGCTTCGTGCGTGAGCCCGCCAGCCCCGGCCGCCCCCCCCCCCACACGATGGCAGACAAAGGGGCCAAACATAAGGCCAAGCCCGGGAAGGACTCAAAGCAGCCTGAGAGCGAGACCAGAGCCACGCCCACTCCCCACAGGGATCGTTCTCCCCTGCGACAGGGTGCTGGGGAATCCTCCAGAAAAGCTTCCCAGAAGGACGGGGGGCACAAGGATAAGGCCCCTGACAAGGCCAGGAAGCCCCCCTCCACCCCAATGACCTCCAGGGACTCGGGGGATCCCCTGCCCTCCCGCTCCAGGCAGTCTTCCGGGGCTCTGTCTCTGGACAACCCCAACCTATGCTTGGGGGACAGTGACATTTGGGAGGAACCCCACGTCTCGCGGGCCACCTCCCCTGCAGTCCAGCCGGTCACGCCTTCAACCATTCTCCAGAGTCCTGAGGTCCAAGCTTTGATTCAGGCGGCCATCAAGGAGGGCATCGCTGCTGGTATCCAACGCACCTCGGCCCCCTTGCCCTCCACGTCTACAACGCCTAACCCTCCGGCACCATCAAGGCGCACCCCTCCAGTCGCTGAATGGGATCAACCCCTGCAAGCCGACGCCGGTTCCCTGCAGGGATCTCCCAAATCGCTACGCGACACGGACGACCAGGGACAGGACTTGGACTTATCGGCTGATGAGGACCTTGCCCCTGAACCCCCGACGACCACGGGCCTTTTCAATCCGGCCCTGTTTAAGTCGCTCCTCCACAAGGCGAGGGCGGCGGCAAAGATGCCTCCTGTAGAGCCTAAGCCGGCGGGTGAGGAACCGGGCGATCCTCTCTTTGAGGAAACGTCCTCTCCGGAGGAAGTTATTCCGACTCCGAAACTCTTCATCGAGGCGGTCACGAAACAATGGCAGTCCCCGATCGCAGGGGCAGCCCCGACTTCCTTGGACAAAAAATATTATAATGTGGCACAGGGGCTGGCCCAACATCTGCCTGTACCCCCTGTGGATGAACCTATTAAGGCTCTCTACTCCGCCAATCCCCTACCAGGAGACGGCGAGGAGCTACTCCGCCCGGACGAGCGCCGCGCGGAGCAAGCCATCTTACGGGCTCATCAATCGGCCGCATGGGCCGTTAAGGCCTCGGCAACGGCCTCCTTTTTTTGCCGGACCTCCATTCGCTGGCTTAAAACCCTGCAAGAACAGTCCTCTGATGTGCGCACACGCCAGGACATCAATAAGCTGCTGGCGGTGGCGCAATTTACATCGGACGCCACCCTGCAAAGCGCACGCTTCGCGGCACGATCAATGGGGGCATCCGTCGTCGCGCGCCGCATGCACTGGCTCCGCGGCTGGCAATCGGATGCACGCCACAAATGGAGGCTGGCCACTTCCCCGGTGCAGGGTCAGTCCCTGTTCGGGGGGGCCTTGGATTCCTATCTGGTCGAGTCCAAAGACAAGCGGAAGGTCCTCCCCAATTGTACCCGTAGGGGCCCTACCAAACCTTCCACTCCTCCTCCTCCTCCCCCACCCCGACGTCCATACCGTGCCCCTAGGTATAGGGGTAGATATCAGGCGGGCGGCCGCCAAAATCAGGGGCAGGACAAGCCTAAGGCAGATCCACCGGCCAAGCGCCCTTTTCGGGGTGCAGGCGGGCGCTCCTACCGCCGCTTCAAGTAGATGCCTCAGGCCTTCCCATTGGGGGTCGCCTGCGTTTCTTCGCCGGGCGATGGGAAGATACCACCACGGATAGTTGGGTGCGAGAGACCATTACATCGGGACTCGCACTCGACCTCCTCTCCACCCCACCGGGATTTTTCATGAGGTGCCCCCAGTCCTCCAATCCCCAAAAGCGGTCTCTAATGTTGGCCGCTATCCAGCACCTGTTGGAGATTGAGGCCATCCAACGGGTCCCGGAGGACCAGCAGGGGCAAGGATTCTATTCCAATTTGTTCCTTGTCGAAAAATCCTCGGGGGGGTGGAGAGCGGTACTGGACCTCAAGCGACTCAACAAATTCGTCGCCTATAAGAGGTTCAAGATGCACACGCTGCAGTCCATCCTGGCGTGTGTGAGAAAGGGGGACTTTATGGCCTCTATAGATTTGACAGAAGCCTATCTCCATGTACCAATTCGGCCTTCCCACCAAAAGTACCTTCGCTTCTGCTACTTGTCCGGCCACTATCAGTATTCAGCACTTCCATTTGGCCTCTCCTCCGCCCCGCGGGTCTTTACGAAGATCCTAGCGGCTCTTGCGGCGAGCATGAGGGACATTCCCGTTCGCATGCACTGCTATCTGGACGATATTTTAGTCCTTTCGTCCTCCTTTGCACGTGCGGAGGCGGACCTTCAGTTAACCATGGAGTGCTTGGAAGAGCATGGCTTCTCCGTAAACATCGAGAAGAGCCAGCTCAGGCCCACCAACAGAATTACCCACCTAGGGGCTATTGTGGATTCCCTGGAGTGCAGGGTGTCCCTTTCCCAGGAGAGGCAGGACAATATCACCACTCTTGTCCAGCAGGTGCTCTGCCTAAGGAAAGCGCCTTTGAAACAACTCTCGTCTCTCCTGGGAAAAATGATTTCGGCCATCCATATCACTCCCTGGGCACAACTGCACTCCAGGGAACTACAATGGCTCTTGCTACCTTTCCAAAGGGCGGGAAAGAGCAATTCATCGGCTAAAATCTTTATCCCATCCTCTGTCCGTCGCTCTCTCCAGTGGTGGCGGTCCCCGGCGATATCCGAAGGGTCCAGCTTCTTCGAGCCGAGCCGGGTGACGGTGACAACCGACGCCAGCCTGCAGGGATGGGGGGCCCATGTCCTTTCCCACGTGGCCCAGGGAACGTGGTCTCAGTCGGAGACCCTCCTGAATATCAACATTCTAGAACTGAGAGCAGCATTCCGGGCCCTTCAGGAATTCCAGCCCATCCTCCGCAACCGACATGTCCTGTTGATGACGGACAATGTGACCACCAAGGCGCACGTCAACCGCCAGGGTGGGACGGTCTCCAGGGGATTAATGTCGGAAGCCAAGGCCTTGGGACTCTGGGCGGAGCGCCACCTGCTCTCGCTCAGAGCAGAACATATCTCGGGAGTCGACAACACAACAGCGGACTGGCTCAGTCGCAATGCGGTGGACTCGGCGGAGTGGAGCCTGCACCAGGACATCTTCCAGCAGCTGGTGCAGCGATTCGGTCTACCTGTCATCGACCTCTTCGCCACTCCCCGCAACGCCAAGCTCCCGAGATTCATATCCCGCTACCGGTCTCAAGGGGCCGAGGACACCGACGCCCTTCGTTGCCCCTGGCCGAGGGGCCTCCTGTATGCCTTTCCTCCTCTGGCGGTGTTGCCACAGGTCATCCGCCGGATCATCGCCGAGGAAGCGGAGGTGATTCTCCTCGCCCCGTATTGGCCCAGGAGAGCGTGGTTCGCGGACCTCCGGTCGCTATCAGCCAGCCCACCATGGCGGATACCACCGACCGCGTCTTCGCTTTCCCAGGGGTCCTTGCACCATCCGGACCCACGCTGGTTCAAGCTGACCGCTTGGCACTTGACCGGCGCTGCCTGACGCATCGCGGGGTACCCGACGCCATTGTGGACACTCTCATGTCATCCAGACGGGCATCGACTGACCGCATTTACGCTTCTACATGGAAGTTGTTTTGTGTGTGGTGTTCCGCTGCCTCTCTTTGTCCAGTGGACCTTACCATCGTGGGTATTCTGCGCTTTTTACAAGCAGGCCTGGACAAGGGGTTGGCCCCCAACACTCTGCGTCGCCAAATAGCGGCGCTCTCCACCGTGCTCACCTGCGACACCGCAGACACACTGTCGGCTCATCCGCTGATACGGCGATTTCTACGAGCGGCCTCCAACATCTCGCCGCCTGTCGTCCACAGATTCCCGACGTGGGATCTCCCGCGGATTCTTCTTGCGTTGACGACGGAGCCCTATGAGCCGCTTCGCACCGTCTCTCTCAGACACCTCACCCTCAAGGTTGCCTTTTTGGTGGCCATAACTTCGGCACGTCGGATTTCGGAACTGGCGGCCCTATCGGTCCGGGAGGACTTATGTATTTTCCACCCCGATAGGGTTGTTCTCCGTCTGGATCCGACCTTCATTCCGAAGGTGAATACGCTCTTCCATAGGACGCAAGACCTGGTTTTGCCCTCCTTTTATGCCCGACCCTCCACGGACTTGGAGCGCCAGTGGCATACCATTGACGTACGGAGGGCGGTTAAAATTTACAACGTCCGCACCGCTCCCTTCCGGCGCTCGGAAGCGTTGTTTGTTTGCTTCCATCCGAAATCCATGGGCAATAAAGCTTCGTCAGCGCTTATTGGTAGCTGGATCAGGTCGGTCATTGCAGACATTTACTGTGCGCAAGGCCTCCCACGTCCGGAAGGGTTAACCGCTCACTCGACACGTAGCGCGGCCACCACCACAGCGTGGTCGGCCAGAACTTCTCTGGAGGAAGTGTGCAGGGCGGCCACCTGGTCTTCTCCGGTGGCCTTTATAAGGCATTACAAAGTGGACCAATTCGCCTCGGCTGAGGCGGATTTTGGGAGGCATGTGCTTCAGTCTGCCTTATTGACTGAGGAACAGCATGAATAACTGTTTGCCCTCCCTAGGGACTGAACTGCTTTGGCATGTCCCATTCTTGGAGGCTCGCTCCGCCCACTATGGAGAACGGGGCGTTGTTCCTTACCTGAACGCCCCTTCTCGTAGGGCGGAGCGAGCCTCCAGGTCCCTCCCTGTTAGTTGTTGCCTAGCGTTATAGTTATACATTCCTGCTGTTTAATAAAGTTTGGTTAGGTTGTTACACTATGGGTCTGACTCCGTCCTTCGTCTCAAGAGGGGGTGCCCTTCGGGGTGACAGCTTTTATATAGAGTCAGACTCAGTCCTGATTGGCTGATGGATTGGATCATCCCATTCTTGGAGGCTCGCTCCGCCCTACGAGAAGGGGCGTTCAGGTAAGGAACAACGCCCCGTTCTACTGAATGTGCTGTTGAGATTGCATGAGTTAGAAATGAATGCAATGCTAATGTTCCGTGGTTGCAATAGTATGAAATATATTAAGATAACTTGCATCTCAAGAGCAATGAACTTTGAAAAATAATTTGAGTTATTTCTATGATGGCTTCCAGATCACCTGCAGGGAATTCTTTATGTGCTGCTCTTTCCTGTTGGGGTATTTACTACAACAAGCATAGCAGGATTCTGCTTAGTTTAATATAAAAGTCTGAGTTAAAAATTACGAATTATGTCATGCTGTTGCATCTCTTAAATTATTTTAATGAGATGGGTCTCTCTTAAAATTAAGCTATTTATTATTTCCTAGAGAGCAGCTATGGGACCCATTAATGCATGTAAGTGATGTAATTAGAAACATAGGGTAGCAATAATATTATGCAATTGCACTTTATAAACTACAACGGGAATATTTTCTGCCTTGATAAATGATTGATACTTGTTTAGTTTGTCTATGTATCATGATATTTTAAGCAGTTGCGTTGCTGGATAATGCTAATTGTTTTATATGCTGCATATTAATAATATGTATACTTTTTCAGGTCAATACCTCCCCATTAGAACATTTTATTTCTTTATTTACAAAGTGGCCTGCAAAACTAAAACTATGGCATGCAGACAGGGGTGGGTTCTAACTTACCTCGCTGCTGGTTCGCTTTCTCCTGCGCCACGTGGCTGCACCTTGTGGGCACGCGCGCACAAAGCGTGCGCGCGCATGCACAGTGCCAAAAAATAAAATAAAAATTTAAAAAGCCAAAAACAAGTTGGCGACGCATGCGCAGTGCTGGAAACTCGGCTTCTGCACATGCACAGAAGAAAAAAAACTCAGGAAAAAATCCCCCCCCCCATTTTTTTAAAATTCAAAAAAAATTCAAAAAATAAAACATGGCAGCGTCCACGGACCGGCACCGACAGAACCGGTTCCGTGATATCATTGTGATGTCACTAGTGGCTTGCTACCGGTTCTAGTGAACAGGTGCGAACCGGAAGGAACCCACCTCTGCATGCAGATATATCCCAGTTTGGAAACTTAAAACCAAAACAGATCTATCCATGATCATTGATCACTTATAATAAAAAGCCAGTATAATTTCCATATAATTAATGGAGTAAGGATGACTGAAATATATGCAACATTATTCCTATTGGACTGGTTTTCTCTTTAATTTTCAAGCATTTTGTTTTGTTTTGCTAAGTTGTTATTATGCTAGTTACATATGATTCTTTCCCCCCCCCCCATAATGATTTCAAACCATTCATTTATGGACATAGAGCTGTCAGCATACAATGCTGTGCCATCCTTCCTCCTGCATGTCTCTTCAGGGCATTAGGGCATTAGGGCATTTTTCTGACCAATAAGGATAGAGCCAGAGAGCTGCTGGAAAAGGGAAGGGTACTTACTTGGGATCCCATCCAAAGTGAATATATAGTTTCTCTTCCAAAAATTTAGCTGCTTGATTTTGGCACTTTTTGAAGTGTAAGGTGCTACCCTGAAGAGAAAGAATTAGCAAATCTCCAAGGTCCCTCTTTGTCTCACATGATCCTGTTGATGCATAATTTGGCAGTAATTATGCTGTCCTCAATCCTGCTCCTATTAATCTTCAAGGCTGAGGAGTTGGGCCTTCTCAGGTCTGAAGAACTGATAGCAATAGCACTTAGACTTATATACCGCTCCACAATGCACAGAGTCAGCATATTACCCCCAACAATCTGGGTCCTCATTTTACCGACCTCTGAAGGATGGAAGGCTTTGATCCAGACAGGTTCGAACTCCTGGCAGTGAGCAGAGTTAGCCTGTAATACTGCATTCTAACCACTGTACCGGCACAGCTCCTTGGTGTGGTAAGTCAAGGCCTTGACTTGCATGCAGGGCTGGACATCCTCATATGCCCTCTAGCAATCTTAAAGCAGGTGACAGTTCTAGACACTCACAGGAAGACCAGTGTTGAGTGGAACACATATAGACCACAGCTCAACAATGATGGGGAGGAAGGAGATCACTAGACATGCCTTGGACGCTTCATCTTAAAAACAATATTGTAGAAAAGGTGCTGAAAAGAACAGCTATATAATCCCTTATGAAGAACATTTTCATAGAAATCAAAGGTTGGGTGGAACTTATAGATCAAGCTCCTGCTCAGCCAAGTATCCATTATTACATCATCTCAGCATCTACTTAAACATGTTCAACAAAGCAAGATCCGTAAGTCAGTAGATGCCATTTTTGAGTAGCTCTTGGGTTTTGGAGCTATTTCTAGTGTTCAAATGAAATCTGCTTTTTTGTAATTTAAATCCATTTTTATTTGTTTTGTCTTCAGCAACAATTTTCAACTATAGCATTGCCTCTTTTCTATAAAACAGTTCTTCAAATAGTTATTTTCCTTTATGCATTCATGTACTGTATGTTGTTCCTTAAAATAAATAAAAGTGTTCAGAATAATAAGAAATAAGAAATAAACAATATTCAAAGACAACCATTGTGTCTGCTTGAATTCCCTTCTTTTTTCTAGTTTGACTATAACTAACAACTCTAACATTTTATTGAGCCTTTTTTCTTACGGGCACTTTATCACCTTGATAGCTCTGCTGTAGACCTGTTTTGTTTTCAATCTCTTCTCTAAAATGAAATTCCCAGAGTTAAATGTAGAATCCATGTGTGATCTAACCAAAGCAGAATAAGAGGAATAATTACTGGTTTTATCCCTCCATTGTGGATGCAGACCAGGATTATATTTGCTTGCACTGTTGGCTCATGTTCAACTTCTGATCTACCAAGGTATACATATTCTTTTTGCATGTATTACTACCCAATATAAATTCCCTCACCATGCCTTTCACTTTTCCTATCAAGATCCTATATCTATACCTGCTGACATTTATCTTGCTGGTTTTTGCCAGTTCCTCCTGCTTCTTAAATAATTTTAAGCCCAAGTAATTCCCCCTTGTCCCCTAAAATTGGAAAACTAGACAGAGTCTTGGATACAGAGTCACTTTAACAGTGAGATGGATGCCATATAAATTTAATAAATAAAAAATTGAAAATACTTTGCTCCATACATTCTTGGAACCACTGAAATACACCTGTTGGGTATATTGTTCAACCAGCTCTGTATCTATCTGATGATAATATGTTCCTGCTGTACTCATCTTCTGATGAGGAAGAGAAAGTAGAACCAAGGGCTTCTAGGGATAATAATATTGGAGAGTGGGTTATCCCAACAATGTTAAAATCAGTAACGCCACTCCAGCTGAGGCAGATTCAGCAAGCCCCCAGAACATCCACTGATAGCCCTTCACACCCTACCCTGTCCCAAGCAGAAGTGTGCTTTAGAGTTGCAACAGCAGAGTTCTGCAGGTCAGATACAGGTCAGGCTGGCAGGAGAGCAGAGGTGGGTTCCTGCCGGAGCTGCCCAGTACGCAGCTCCAGTAGGGAGCGGCGGATTTCGCAACCGCTCCGGAGTCCTCTGCCGGTCCATCCGGCACATCGCCATTTTTTCCCCGATGATTTTCTGTGATTTTCTGGTGATTTTGCTTCTGCGCATGCACGGAAGCAAAATCGCGCCAAAATCTCGCGAGGGGACGCGCGCACGAGAGAGATTTCAGCGCAATTTTGCCTCCACGCATGCACGGAAGCAAAATCGCGCTGAAATCTCGTGCGCGCGCACGTCCCCTCGTGAGATTTCAGCACGATTTTGCTTCCGCACATGCGCAGAAGCAAAATCATGTGAGGGGGCGCGCGCGTGTAGCGCCCCCCCGAAGCATGGAGATGCGCGCGCATGTCTCTGGCAGCGAGGTAAGTGAGCAACCCGCCACTGCAGGAGAGTAGACTCTAATGAATAATTTACTTCAGCTGGACATCTGAATCAGCATGGCTGATTTATTGGCCTCACTCTCTGAGATAAAATACTGAGAAAAACTTTTGCAGTCTCAACTCTGTCATGTTTTCCTTGTGCCATGCTTTGAACTCTGGATTCCATTTTACTGTATCTCTTGTCTATTGCTTTGGATTTGTTGTTTATTTATTGCAGGGTTTCTCGATCTTGGCAAGGTTTAACACTTGTGGACTTCACCTCCCAGAATTCCAAAGAAAAATAGGAGAAAGGCACTCTTTGCAAACTGCCTTGAGCTCTTGATTGAAAAGCAGGGTATAAATCTAATATATACGAATGCAAAATACAATATGCTTCTACAAACACTTGAAGGTGGTGAAAAATACTGAATCTGGCAATTTGAATTAGTTGTCTAGGAGACCCCTCTAAGAATTCCCTCTCCTCACTTCAAAAAGTGAAGGAGGGATTATTCAGATGACAGGATTTCTCTTTAGTAGCCCCTGATCTCTGCAATGTTCTTTCCACATTAGTTCATTCAGCCTCTACACACCTAATATTTTGGAAACAATTAAAATTTGTATTATTCCAGTGAACCTTCAGCCCTTGCTGATTCAATTATAAATTTGTTTGTTCTGATAGATTTCAATTTATATGGCATGCATAAAAACAACAGAATAAATAACTCTGAAAACTCAAAAAGAAATGGTGCTTAAATAAGCAATTATTCCCGAATAAATTGATTGCAACTATGGCATTCAAGTGGAAAAGTACTATGAGGTATGGGGCCATGCCATGCTAGGATTGGTGAAGCTTTATGGGAAGTTATGAAAGGAGATGAAAACTATAGTACTTAACAGCCATTATGTAAAAGAGATTCATGCATGATGGCTTTCCACCTGCCTTCTTCTGGAAATCAAACCTAGTCTGACCAACTAGATTTAGTTTTAGATTTATTATTAGAGTTGGAAGGGACCTTGTAGGTCATCTAGTCCAACCCCCTGCTCAAGCAGGAGTTCCTACACCATTTGAGACAGATGGCAGTCCAGTCTCCCCTTGAAGGTTGCAAGTGTTGGGGCTCTCACAACCTCCGCTGGCAAGCTGTTCCACTGGTTGATCGCTCTCACTGTCAGAAAGTTTCTCCTCACTTCCAGGTTGAATCTCTCCTTGGTCCATCCATTATTCCTTGTTTGGCTTTCTGGTGCCATAGAGAACAGCCTGACCCCCTCCTCTCTGTGGCATCCCCTCAAGTATTGGAACACTGCTATCATGTCACCCCTGGTCCTTCTCTTCGACAGACTGGCCAAGCTCAGTTCCTGCAACCGCTCTTTGTATGTTTTATTTTCCAGACCCTTTATCATCCTGGTTGCTCTCTTCTGCACTTTCTCTAGAGCTTCAATGTCTTTTTTGTAGTGTGGTGACCCAAACTGGATGCAGTACTCTAGGCGTGGTCTGACCAAGGCTTTATAGAGTGGTACTAGTACCTCTCTGGTCCTTGATTGTATCCCTCTATTTATGCAGCTCAGGACTGCGTTGGCCTTTTTGGCTGCTGCTGCACACTGCTGGCTCATATTTAGTTGGCTGTCTACCAAGACTCCAAGATCCCTCTCGCAATTGCTGCTATTGAGTGTGGTTTCACCCAGTTTGTATGTGTATTTTTGATTCTTCTTACCTAGGTGTAGAATTTTATTTTTCTCCGTGTTAAATTTCATTTTATTGGTTTGGGCCCAGTGTTCGAGTCTGTCGAGGTCCCTCTGGATTTTGAGTACAGTAGCTAGCATTACGTGAAAGTTTTTAACCACATTACAAATATTTCTTACATTGTTATTGTAGCTTTCAATTTCATTTCAATACGTATCTAGGAAGAGCTAATTCTTTATTGGCCTTGTAAATACTGCTCTTTTTGCATTATTCAGGATAATTCAGAACAGGTTTCTTTGAAGCATGACTTCTCATTATTAACAACAATATAAAAATACTGAATGTTCATTTTCTTTGTTTTTGAATGTCTTACTTTTTCCTCTGCTTCCTTATTAATGCCTTTGTTTTAAAAATGGGGCATGGAGACTCATGATCTCAGCAAGTATCTTAGTGAATATACTTTTGCTCTGGGGCAAGCAGAATTTAATATTCATGGATCTGGCTGAACTTGAAGGGAATCAATGTGGATTCTCAAGCTTTAGGTACTGGGGCTAAATATCAGCTATGAACAACTTATCAGAGGGTTGGCAACTTTATTAAAGCATCATGTTAGAGCAAGATATATCTTAAATTGAAAAAATCCATTGAACGAGCTACACCATTTCTAGTTGACAGTCCAATAAAATATGGCTAAGAATAAAATACTTTGTTTAAAAAGCAGAGATCTCCGCAGGGAACTAGAGAATAAAACAAGACAAAGGAAGGCAAAACAGTAACATAAAAACAGAATCTCATAAATTACTGTGGGTGGGTCTCTATTCAATACTGTTAGCAGGTTCAATTTCCAGACCGTACTTGGATCTTTTATTGGACACACTGATTGACTGCAAAAGTCAATCTGCAGTTGCAGTGTCACTTGCATAAACACATAAGCATAAACACTTGGTTTTAACCTCTGGAATTGTTTTTTTCTGCCAAAGTTTTACACCTAGAACAGAAGCCTCATAATAAAAAGATAAAGCCTGAGTTCCAAACCAACCCACAAGATGTTTATAAGTACTGAATAAATCTTTTATTTTTACAACACCACAATCTTTTCCCAGAAAGTATAGTTAAGAAATATTTTTGCTATTGTATGAGCATTAACAATACAAACAAATTGATAAAATTTGAAATAAAAATAGCAATTTAGGAAGTAAACCTTCTTAATGGTGATGTTTCTCCTGAACCATAATAATTTGATATTTTCTGATTTTAGGTTTATTTATTTATTTATTTATTTATTTATTTATTTATTTATTTATTTATTTATTTATTTATTTATTTATTTATTTATTTATTTATTTATTTGGTCATTTTTATATGCCGCCCAACTCCCATAGGACTCAGGGCGGCGTACAACATAATAAACAACAATTTATAAAAACGATACCAAACATTAAAAAAATACAAAAGTTTAAAATCTAAAAAACAAAAACAAATCATCATTCAGATCTTCAGATATGGGGGGTTGATCTTAATTCCCCCCCCCCCGCCTGCAGGAAGAGCCATGTTTTCACGGCTTTACAGGAGGCCAGTAGGATGGGGATAATCCGTATCTCTGGAGGGAGCTGGTTGTAATAGCTTTTATTATAAGGGCAAAGTTCAGTTTACAAGATGAGACAGTGTTCTTGGTTTTTTTTTTAAACAGTGACTCAATACTGCGGAGAAAGGGAGGGGTTGGCAATTTTTGGAATACCAAGAAGTATTAAAATGTTATGCTGGGGTTTTTGTTCAAGTCAAGAATATAATTCAGATTCTGTGAAGCTTATTTTTCATTCTGCCATAGCCTCAAATTTTACAAAATTTTGTCAAGTTTCCTCTTGTAATTTAGGAATCACACCAATAGGGTCTGCTAATATTAGGCCTATTTTGTCTGCATAGATATTGATCTTATGGTCAGTTTTGTTGATTAGCAGCTTCTTACAACCTGGTCTGATCTAACAGAGGTATAATATCTTAGTTCCCAATTAGTTCCTTAGTTCTTTTTAACTCCATTGTAAGGCAGAGTTTAATTTCAGAATCATGGTCAAATAAAGATAAAGCACTAATTAGTATAATCTTATTGTCCTATAACTTTGTTGAATCAACATTTAAAGATTTTTATCGTTTTTTTGCAAGAAGACTAAATTATTTCATAAGATTGTATATATAAACTCTGAACATGACTCAGCCCACTCTAGCTTATCTGCTCTGCTGAAATGAAACTAACTCTCCTGCTTATGTTTACTTGAAGAAATAATCTACTTGTGGTATTGTATATATATTACTATGTTTATAAAGAAGTTAATGAATCCAGCTGAATCAGTCATCTGTGTGTGCTTCTGTAAATTAATTATCTGCAACAAACTCTGATAGGTAATGGGCCCAGAGCACACAGAAGACTGCATTGTAATTTAAGCTGAAGAGACTGCCTGTGTTTAGAAAGAGAAACCAGGGAGATATTGCAGGATAGTTGCTGTTGAATTTAAGGAAAGCTCTGTGCCTCGTTTGGGGCAGAAGAACTATATAATTTGGGCTGCAAAGATGGAATGTTTTCTGAAGGCTAAAGAGCTGTGAAATATGGTTATTAATCAACCATAGGGAGTTTTAGCAGCTGCAGAGCAGAAAAACATGACAAAGCAATGGCTTATATCATCTTAAGTTTAGAAGACGAACAGTTTCTCAATGTAGCTGATTTAAAGACTGCAAATGAAGTCTGGCTGAAGCTAAGAAGTGTGCATGTGAGTGTGTCTGCATGCAATATTGTGCAATTATCAAGGAAATTATACAGAGTCTGTGCAACCAGGTGAATCTTGAAAAAACATTTATTGCAAATGCAAACTTTGTTTGTGGAGTTGGAACAGCGTGGAATACATATTCCTGAGTCCCAGAAGGTGTTGTTAGTGTTAAACAGTCTTGATGAAAATTGGGACATTGTGTCTGCAGTATTTGAATGCAAACCAGAGCAAGACTTGCGTTTGGAAGCATTAAAGGTATGTTTGATTGCAGAGGAGAACAAACGCCATTATAGAAAGAGCCACAAGGAAAAATTCCTGAGGTGGGGGCCCAAGGAGCAGAGAGATAAGAGCAGCAGAAATTTCCATAGACTGAAAGTCTGCAGAGAAGAAAATAGCAGCAGAAGAGATCATATTACAGCCCAGCAAAGACTTTCTAAGAAGCAAGAACAGCAACAACATTTAAAGAAGGACTGTTTGCAAAGAAAAGGCTGTTTGCAAAGAAGAAATTATTTGCAAGGACAATCCACTGATGGACAAATTGCTGTTGCAAAAGTTAGCTATTTCAATAGCAGAGACAAATGGTTAATAGACAGTGGGGCAAGTCAAACCATTGTTAACAATTCTAAATTGTTTTACAGGTTGGTTCCTGCTGCTCAAGATGCAGTAGCCTTGGCAAATAGCCAGAAGGCTAAAGTCATTGGAAGAGGCAGTGTGCAAATTCCATATTTGGAAACGAGGTTTAATGATGTATTATGTGTGCCTGAAATGGAGCATAATTTGCTGAGTGTCTCTAGTTTAGACAAGCAAGGATTTGAGACCACATTTGTAAATGGGAAGTGTCTCATAAAGAGAAATGGGAATGTATGTGCACAGGGCATAAAAGAGGATAATCTTTATGTGTTGCAGGGACAAAAGGTTCAATGTGCCCAGATGTTTGGAAATGTTGCACAGCATGATTCATGTGTTCATCTCTTGCACAGAAGGCTTGCTTTTGTCAGCTTCAGAGTTTTGCAAACAATGGAACAATTTCCAGAAGGGTTAAATTTAAAGGGATGTAAGGCATATTTGGACTGTACAGTATGCAAAACATCAAAGTCCAAGGCATTCCCAGTAAGAAAAAGTAGCACAAGGCAGACAACAAGAGCTCTAGAGCTGGTACATGCAGATTTGGTTGGTCCAATGCAAGCCAGTTTGGGAGGAGCAAAGTATGTGCTGGTCATTGTAGATAACTACAGCAGGTTTGGGTTCTGCTATTTACTAAAGAGTAAAACAGAGGTGCTACAGAAATTTAAGCAATGGGTAAGCTTCGTAGAAAGAAGGTATAAACAACAAGTATGTCAGTTGCAGACTGACAGAGGTTCAGAATTCATGTCTAATAGTTTTCAACAGTGGTTGGGACAGTTGGGAATAAAACACAGATGCACAAATCCACACACAGCAGCTGAGAACGGTGTTGTTGAAAGGCAGAATGGAGTCTTAAAAACAATGAAAGACTCACTGCTGGAGGATTCTGGTCTGAGCAGGTCATATTGGAGTGAAGCCATGTTGACTGCTAATTATTTAATTAATAGGCTGTGGAGTTCGTCTATCAATGATACTCCATATGCAGTGCTATATGAGAGAAAACCATCTCTTGCACATTTAAGAGTTTTTGGAAGTACTGCGTGGGTGCATATTCCCAAAGCAATTAGAAGAAAGGGACAACCAAAGGCTAGAAAGCTCAGGTTTATGGGCTATGAGCCAGGTTCAAAAAGCTATTGTTTTAGCGATGGGAGCAAGAGAATAGTGATTTCCAGGTCTGCTAGTTTTGCAGAGCAATATTGGAAAAGAATTGATGCAACGGTGTGACGGTGACGATGATCCACTTAGTGATGATAACTCATTTAGTGATGGTAACTCACTTAGTGATGGTGTCAGCATTCAGGGAGGAGAGGCTGAACAAGATATGAAGCAAGAAAGGATTGACACACAGGAACAGTGAATGCCATGCAGGTCAGAGCAATGGAACAAGGGGATTCCACCTGACAGGTATTCTGCTAGTAAAGTTAAAGTGTGTAATGTATGGTATTAGCCAAGAAACTATAAAGAAGTGCTGGCATTACCTAAAATTGAACAAGGTCATTTATGGCTGAAGCAGTCAGCCAGGAATTGGAATATATGTCTAGATAAGGCATTGAAGGGTCTTGGGTTCAAGAGTTGCAAGGCTGATGGTTGCATATACACTGGAAAGTTACAAGGTGGGGAATGTCAACTATTAGCATTTGTGGATCATCTTTGTTTCATTGCAAAGGGTGTATCACAGTAAAAGGGATACTCAGGTATTTGGAGGGAATTGTAAATGTGGGTCTTCAAATACAAGTATCTGAAGAATATTAAATTATTTATGTCTCTTCCAGTCATGAAGGGAGGAGTGTTAAGATATTCATGAACTGGGAGAGCCATGTTAACAAGGTCAGCCAATGAATAGGCATAGCAACTAAGTCAGCCAATGAGAGCTAAACACATCAGTCTGTGCAAAGAATCAAAATTGAAAACTTAAGCTTAAGGCTGGGCATGGCTCATCCCACTCTGCTTTCTGATCCACTCTGTACTCTCAGCCCACTCTGTGCTTGTCTGCTCTGCTGAAATGAAACTAACTCTCCTGCTTATGTTTACTTGAAGAAATAATCTACTTGTGTTATTGTGTGTGTGTGTATATGTGTATATATATATATATATATATATATATATATATATATATATATATATATATATATATATATATATATATATATATATATATATATATATATATATATATATATATATATATATATATATATATATATATATATATATATATATATAAATCCCCATGGAAGAGATGCTTGCTTTTATAGAATGCCTATCAATTTATATAATGACTGTCAATTTAGACTTTGCACGTGTAACCGGTCCACACCCTTTTTTCTCTCCTGTAATTGACTTAATTGTTTCTGCCTTAGTCATGCTGACAGATGAAGATTTCCCCATGGTGTATTGCCTCTTTCTCTCCCTAGGGGGTAAAGCAGGGCTATCAGGCATTGCTTTGAAGGTGTTTCTCCTGCCTTCCCCCCCCTCATTGTTATTCCTCTCCCTTTTAGGCACACAGGTTGCCTGCTCTAAATTCATCTGTTTTGCCCATGATCTTGTGATGGGTCTGCGTTGTTCTTCTTCACCCCTCCTGTCTCTCTCATTCTGCTGCTCCTCTACTGTGCTCCCTTGTGCGCAGTTAGGGGTTGTCACACCTTCATTGGGGCAATCTCTATGCCTAAAGGAGGTAATTTGCCCCATATCTCCATTCAGGCATAGTGATCGACCCCCCTTAAGTCCTTCCTGGTGTCTTAATGCCTGGTATGCCGGTGGTATGTCAATGTGTCTATTGATAGGCATTCTATAAAAGCAAGCATCTCTTCCATGGGGATTTTACACTCTGACGAAGTCAACAGGGGTTGACGAAAGCTTAGAAATTTTGATAGTAGTTTAAAATAAAATTTTAAATGTTCCAGAGATCGTGATCTGTAAATATGCCTGGAACTCGCATTTTTAGAACAATCCTTTATATATATATATATATATATATATATATATATATATATATATATATATATATATATATATATATATATATATATATATATATATATATATATATATATATATATATATATATATATATATATATATATACATACATACATACATACATACATACATACATACATACATATATATATATATATATATATATATATATATATATATGTAGGTCTTTGGTTATTCGGGTTTTCTCCCGCGTGAAATTGGAAGTATCTTTGCAACGTTTCGACGAAGTCCCATTCGTCATCATCAGGCTGGAGTCTTCAGCTTGCTGCTTCTAGGAGCAATGTGAGATTGCAGCTGTTTCTTCCTTTTAACTGCCACTGGGGGTTTGAACTGATAGGGTGGGAGCTTGGCTGTGTTCTGATTGGGTGGAGGTGTGTTCTGATTTGTTGGGGGCTTGGCTGTGCTCTGATTGGATGGGGGGTTGGCTGTGCTATGATTGGCTGGGGTGTCAGTTTGCTTCATGTATGGAATGGAGGGGTTTAGAGTGGCTAAAGATGCAGCTATGGTCTGGCTTCTGGTTTGTGGCCGTGCCTCATTGGTGTGGGTTTGGGTTTGCTTTTTGCATGGGTGTGTGGTGGTGACATCCTGTGTGGTTTTCGTGAGTGTGGGTCTAGTGTCATTCTTAGTGTTAGGGACTCGTTTGTCAACAAGTGCGGGTTTCCAAATGGCTGGTAGGCGGGAGGTGTCATCTCGTTTATTCATGCTTTGTGGGCGTTTCTCTATCTCAATGGCTTCTCTGATTATTCTGTTGTTAAAATGTTCAGTTTTGGCGATAGTTCTGGTCTTTTTAAAGTTAATTTCATGTCCTGTGGCTTTAAGATGTTGGACCAAGGAAGAAGTTGGTTCCTCTTTTTTGACTGAGTTCTTGTGTTCTTCAATGCGTGCACTTATTCTTCTGTTGGTTTGTCCAATGTATGTGGTGAGGCAGGCGGTGCATGGGATTTCATATACTCCTTGATTTTCTAACTCAATTTTGTCTTTGGGGTTTCTTAGGATGGTGGATATTTTTCGGTTTGTGCAGAATGCTGTCTTGATGTTGTGTTTGTGGAGGATCTTGCTGATTCTGTCTGTGGTTCCTTTTATGTATGGTAGGAGGGCTTTGCCGTTTTCTTGTTCTCTGTCTTGGATTTTAGTGGGGGTTTCTTTTTGGATTAGGTTGGTGATCTTATTTCTTTGGAATCCATTGGATACTAGTACGTTAGTGAGAGTATTTAGTTCGGTTTTTAGGTGTTGTTCGTCAGCTAGGCGTTTTGTTCTGGAGATGAGTGTCTTGGCTACGGAGTTGATCTGTGCTGGGTGGTGGTGTGAGAGTGCGTGCAGATAGCGGTTAGTGTGGGTTTTCTTCTGGTAGATGGTGTGTCCTAGGGAGCCATTGGATTTCTTGTAGACTAAGACATCCAGGAAGGGAAGTTGGTTGTTAGCTTCTGTTTCCATGGTGAACTGTATTTTGGGGTGTAGGCTGTTGAGGTGTATGAGGAAGTTGTCCAGTTTTTCTTTCCCGTGTGGCCAGATTATGAAGGTGTCATCTACATATCTGAGCCAGAGTTTGGGTTTGTGATCAGATTTTTCTAGAGCTTGGGTTTCAAAGTGTTCCATATAGAGGTTAGCAATGACAGGTGAGAGGGGTGATCCCATGGGTGCTCCTTCCATTTGTTTGTATTTTTGTCCGTTATAGATGAAGTATGTGTTGGATAGGCAGTGGTTGGTCAGATCTAGGATGTGCTTGGGGGGGTTGTATTTGTTTTGGATAGCTGTCAAGGCTTCTTTGATTGGCACTTGGGTGAAGAGGGATATGACATCGAAGCTCACGAGTAGGTCGCTGGGCTGTAAGTTTTGTTTCTTTATGATCTCTATGAACTGGAATGAGTTTTTTACATATGAGGTGATGGATTCTGCATAAGGTTGTAGTTGTTTTGCGAGAAATTTGGCTAGGTTTTGTAGAGGTGAGCCTATGGAGCTGACTATGGGTCTAAGTGGGGCTCCTTCTTTGTGTATCTTGGGGAGACCATAGAGCTTGGGGCATCTGGATGATTTCTCTCTGGGAATGATTCTTTGCTGGATCTCTTCGCTGATGGGAGAGGCTTTTATTTTGGATCTAGTGGTTTTTTCCAGGTAGGTGGTGGGGTCTGTGTTTAGGGGTTTGTATGTGGAGTCTTGGAGTAGGTTGGTTAATTTGGTTTGGTAGTCAGATGTGTTCATAACCACCGTGGCGTTGCCCTTGTCTGCTGGTAGGATTATTATGCTGGTGTCTTCTTTCAGGTTACGTAGTGCAGTCTGTTCCTCTTTGGGTAAGTTGCTTTTGGGTGGCTTGCTGGTGCAGAGGATGTTGGTGATATCGAGTCTGATTCTGTTAGCATCGTCGGGGTTGATTTTGGTCAGGCTGGTTTCAACTCCGCATATAATGGTTTCAGTGGGGATGTGTTTGGGAGCGACTGCAAAGTTGAATCCTTTGGAAAGGACATTGGTTTCGGCTTTGCTGAGGATCCTATCTGAGATGTTATGCACTGTTTGTTTCCTGTGTGGCTGTGAGGGGGGAGGGGTTTGTTTCTGCTGTTCTTGTAGTCTTCGGAGTTTGTTGGTGTGTGTGTCTGTCTTGAGGGTAGTCTGTGTTTCGGCTCTCCAGACGGCGAGTTGTTTGGATTTGTCCCAAAGTGTGGGGTGGATCTTGTTGCTGAGTTCGAGGTGTAGTGTGAGGAGATCTTTGTTGATTCTGTCTAGGAGGAATCTTTTTGTGTGAAGTTCATTTCTGATTAGGGCCAGTCCTGTTCTTTTCAGGATGCGTTTGGTGGCTGCAGAGTTGGAGTGGTATTTCAATTGGAAGCATTTGGGGATAACATTTTGATCACGGCAGTTGCGTAGGAACGCAAGGTCACATAAAATGGAAGCTCTTTGGACTTCAAGTTTTTCATAAGTCGGTATATATATATACATACATATATACATATATATACATATATATATATATATATATATATATATATATATATATATATATACATACATATATACATATATATACATACATACATACACATACATACACACACACACACACACACACACACACACACACACACACACACACACACACACACACACACACACACACACACACACACACACACACACATATATATATATATATATATATATATATATATATATATATATATATATATATATATATATAAAACTATGTTTATAAAGAAGTTAATGAATCCAGCTGAATCAGTCATCTGTGTGTACTTCTGGGAATTAATTATCTGCAACAAACTCTGATACCCCTAGTCCTTCTTTTCATTCAACTAGACAAACCCAATTCCAGCAACTGTTCTTTATGTTTTAGCCTCCAGTCCCCTAATCATTTTTGTTGCTCTTCTGTAGTCTTAGAGTCTCAACATCTTTTTTACGTAATGATGACCAAAACTGGATGCAGTATTCCAAGTGTGATCCTGCCAAGGCATTATAAAGTGGTATTAACAGTTCACGTGATCTTGATTCTATCCCTGTGTTAATGCAGCCTAGGATTGTGTTGACTTTTTTGGCAGCTACAGCACACTGCTGCTTCATTGTCCACTAGGACTCCAACATCTCTCTCACAATTATTACTATTGAGCTGGGTACCATCTATACTATACCTGTGCATTTGTTTGTTTTTGCCTAGATGTAGAACCTTACTTTTTTCACCATTGAATTTCATTTTGTTAGATAGGACCCAATGTTCAAGTCTGTCAAGATCCTTCTGTATCTTAAGCCTATCTTCTGAAGTGAATCATCTGTCAGCTTGGTGTCATCTGCAAATTTGATGAATTCCCCATCTATCCCCTAATCCAAATCATTAATGAAGACAATGAAAAGTACTGGGCCTAAGACAGAGCCTTGGGTTACCCCACTGCATGTTTACGTCCATGTAGATGCAGTTCCATTTAAGACAACACATTGAATGAGGTTGGTCAGCCAGTTAGGAATCCATCTGGTGGTGATGCTGTCTAATCCACATTTTTCTATCTTATCAAGTAGTAGGTTGTGGTCTACTTTATCAAATGTCCAAGTAAATTAGATTCACAGTATTTGGTCCACTAATTTTCTCACTTTGTCAAAAAATGCAATATGATTTGTCTGGCATGATCTGTTTTTGACAAACCCATAGTCTAGGATGGACAGGTGCTCTCTTACTATTTTCTTGTCTATTTTAACTTGTATTCCTAGTCTATTTTTTATGGTACTGGTTTTTTCCTTCTGTGTTAAGACTAAGGTGACCAGACGTCCCGATTTTGGCGGGACAGACCCGCTTTTTCATGATTTGTCCCGCGTCCCGCCCGTCCTCTAAAAAGTCCCGATTTTTTGAAAGAATGCACGACTAGGGCATTCTTTCAAAAAATCGGCCTGAAAGGGCGGCTTGCGAGATTGGGGGGAGGAGTTAAACTTTTGGCAGGCACTGGAGGGCGGTGAAGAGGCGCCTGATGCAGCCCCGCCCTCTCAAAACGGCCGGCGTCGCGGTGGGCGGGGCGGCCCGAGCGAAGGAATCGTATCCAAGATGGCCCTCGGGCCGGCGCTGGCTCAGCCGGCCGGGGCCGCCGCCGCAGCCTTCCTGCCACCGGGGCAGCCGGTACTGGGGGTCCAGCCGCAGGGGCAGCAGCACCAGCAGCAGCAGCAGTAGCAGCAGCAGGCCTCTCAGCTCGGGCCGGCCGTGGGCGGCGTTGGCGGCAGGCGGGCGTCCCGCGTTGACTCCAGCGGTGGCGGCTGGAAGCTGGTGGAAGAACCGGTGTGAAATTCAGAGCCGGCTGTTCCGCCAGCTTCCAGCCGCCGCCGCCGGAGTCAACGCGGGACGCCTGCCCGCCGCCAACGCCGCCCACGGCCGGCCCGAGCTGAGAGGGCTGCTGCTGCTGCTGCTGCTGCCCCTGTGGCTGGGCCCCCAGTCCCGGCTGCCCCGGCGGCGGGAAGGCGGCGGCGGCGGCGGCGGCCGGCTGAGCCAGCGCCGGCCCGAGCTCAGAAGCCTGCTGCTGCTGCTGCTGCTGCTGCTGCTGCTGCTGCGCCCAACCTGGCCATCCTCGAGTGCCTGCAGGACGTGCGCAAGGTCAGCGGGCAGCGCGGGACCCCCGGGCGGGCGGGGGGGGGAGGGAGGAGGAGAGCCAAGAGACGCTGGGGGCTGCTCCCCTTCCCAAGCCAGCCCAAGCCACTGCCGGCTCCCGAAGGGGAGGCGGGAGGCGAGGAAAGGCCTCCCGCCTCCCCCCCACCTGGACACCGACATTAGCCGTCTTTTGCCCTCTGCGCATGCGCAGCGTTCTGCGCATGCGCAGAGGGCAAAACTCAAATTGCGGCGTCCAGGCGGCCCCGCCCCCCGTCGGTGTCCCACCTAAAAAAAAAAAAATCTGGTCACTTTAGTTAAGACAGATGCAAAAAATGAGTTAAGTAGTTTTGCTTTCTCCCTGTTACTCATCACCTTCTTGCCATTTTCTCCCATTAATGGACCAATCATTTCCTTGACTTTTTTCTTGTTGTTTACATGTTGAAAGCTTTTTTTGTTATTGTTTACTTTTGTCTTTTTTTACTTTTACTTACTTCATTTTGAGCCTTAGTTTTCCTGACTTCATCTTTGCAGGCTTAAGCTGTTTGCTGATATTCTGCCTTAGTTATGTGCCCCTTTTCCCCACTTTTTATACGTGTCCTTTTTGTCTTTCAATTTATCAGAGAGTTCTTTATGCAGCCATGCTGGGTTTTTCTGAGAGCTGTTATTTTTCTTCTCCATTGGAATTGTGCTAGATTGGGCTTTTATAATCTCACTTTTCAAAGTTTTCCAAGCTTCTTTGGTTGTTTTCCCCTTGAGGATTCTCATCCATGAAATCCTTCCCAAGCTCTTTCTATGTTTAGTTCTCTTAAAGTCTAAGACTCTAGTTTGACTTTGTTCTACTGCTTGTGTTTGCATAATGTTGAATTCCAATATTGCATGATCACCACCCCCACCCCAGGTTCCTATAACTTCAACACCTTCTATCATTTCATCTCTGTTAGTGAGAATTAAGTCCAATATGGCTGATACCCTTGTTCCCTTCTCTATTTTTTGGGAGACAAAGTTGTCTAGTAGGTTTGTCAGGAACCCTATTTGATCTTCTACTTGGTGCAGAGTTTGTCTCCCAGTGGATGTCGGGGTAGTTAGTCAACCATTACTATTGTGATGTGCTTCCTACATATCTTAGTTAACTAACAAAAAGTTAACCTATTTCCTCTGGGTGGGTGGGTAGCCTATAGTATACACCTATGGCAATATCATCCCCCCCCTTTTTTTTAAATTGACCCAAATGCATTCAAGATGGTTTCTAGCATTGTTCTGCTCTATTTCTGTAGAGATGTAGTTATTTCTTACATTTAGTGCAACTCCACCTCCTCTTTTATTTGGCCTGTTTCTTTTAAATAATTTAATTCCCTCTAGCTGTATATTCCATCCATGGATTTCATCCCACCAAGTTTCTATAATGGCAACAATATCATATCTTCCCTCATTTACTTGAGCAGGGCAATTCATTTACTGATTTAAATGAAAAATGGCAGTACAGCTCAATGAAATTGCAAATATTGAGAATTTTATTCAAGAAACCATGATTAGCTATGTCATGTGAACCTAGTCAATATCTACTTGGGATGCAAAGGTTGGTGGTTATAATTGGATTCTTAATGCTATCTGGATAGCTATGCCAATGAATTTTATTCTAGGGTTATATATATATAAACACAAGTGACTTTTGATTTCCCCTTTACATCTAGGCATACTGTTTTTTTAATGGTATGTTCTCCAATATGTTCCTATAGCTAATAAGAGCTTAACAGCAGTTGGGTTCATACAGCATGCTAAACTTTAATAAATCATGGTTTATGACTTGGCATGCTTTGTAAACCCATCAAATTGTAGTTTATTCAGTGTTGTTTGACAATTGTTTACTTAGCCAAATGTATAGGTCAGTTCATTCTATACTCTATATGGAAGGTGTTCTATCAACTCCGAAATGTGCTTGCTGACCATCATGACTCAGAGGCCAACAGATATTTTGCCTAATATTTTCATACTTTGAATTCAGATATAGTCTGCTTTGAGGCACTATGTGTGTATGATATTTTGTATACCTGAACTATATATGTTTTGCTAGTGCTAGTCAGAGAGATAGATAAGATAAGAGATAAGAGATATAGTCGAGAGAGATAGTTAAGATTTATTTTCCTTAGCCCCAGATTAATAAGTTTTTATTTTTTTATAGTATTTGTGATCATTGTCATTTTGTATAAACAACATTTTAGACTGAAATCATTTCTATTTTAATTCTGACCAAACCAAGAAAAGTCACACAATTTTGCATAAAATATTCAAGAGATTTCAAATATTTCATATAACTTTTCAGAACAATTGTCTTATTTTTCTTTTTAAATCTTTATGTCTGCATGGATATATCTCCTGGAGTTGTTCATGTTGTTCCTTCTTGAAATAAAGGTTCAGTGATTTCAGTGTGTGCAGGATGGTTGCATATGCCATTCTCTTCTGCCAAAAAGTGACAGAGACACAGCAGGGTGGGGAGAAAGTTCAGTCTTCAAGTCATCTTATACTGCTTCTCTTGATGTCCTTAATTTTCATATAGCAAGTGATAACTAAGATGGTATTTTTATATTTGGTCACACTGTAGTTAACAAGCCATGCCTCTGATTACTGTATACAGCTAGCAGACCTTAATATGGCCAGTGTGAATATAAAACTATTCAGCAGAAAGCGTGAACTGCTGAAGATGAGAGCTTCTGCTTTCCAATTCAGAGAACTCAGGGATAAGTTGGTGATTGCTTAACTTTGCATGTTGCCTTTATCCAGTTGGAAGGAGAAAAGCTGAAAAAGAACCATGATACACCTTAACCAGATACCTACATTATATATTTTGCATTAGGCAATGGATTATAGCCCTGTTTCTCTATGTACAGCTACCATACATTCTTTATCGTAATTGGGGTGTTTTTTAAATTTTAGATATTTTAATTAGAATATGCCTTTTGAAAAGCTTTTCTTGATTTTGGTCTTGAATTTTCCTTTGTAAAGCAGAGTTACAAACATAAACAATTACCGGTAATTTTTTTTAATCCTTGCGAACCTCTTTCAGATTTCTTGCTTTTTCAGGTTTGTCCTGAAAATTAAAAAAGGTAAAGATTTCCCCTGTCCAGTCATTTGTGACTCTAGAGGGTTGTGCTCATCTCCATTTCTTAGCCGAGGGAGCCAACATTGTCTGAAGAGATTTCCATTGTCGTGTGTGATCAGCCAAGGTGCATGGAATACTGTCACCTCCCTCCCCCGAAGGGTACCTATTTATCTACTCGCATTTGCATGCGTTCAAGTGAGCAGGAACTGAGGCAAGTAACAGGAGCTCACCCCACCACACAGTGCTCGGGTCTCAAATTGAGACTGCCAACTTTCCAGCTGACAAGCTCAGGGACGTTAACTGAGATGGTCCCATATTTATAGTAGTAAAGAAGTGAAGATCTGGGCAGCTGGCAGATGCTGCAGAAAGGTATTGGCAGCTTTCCCAACTGATCCTTCCATGCTTCACTCAAAGAACAAATTGTATAAGCCACATGGCCTTTTCTCTACCCCTTACACTAGTATGATGTCCTCAGAACATATTGCGGACTTCATTCCATTACCAGTATTGATTCAAGATTCAACTTCCATTATAGTGAGGCTCTGTACATGGAGTGGACTAGAGGAAATTTCCATACTGTCCTTTGCCTCATGGGAAAAAAGTCATTAATCCAGGTAAGGATTTTTTAAAAATGTTAGTTTAATACAGTATCAAGAAGCCAAGTACTTAAACCATTGGGATTTAGAGCATTATTTTGCTGTCATTGGATTTCTTAAAAATTCTTAATTAGAATAGTCTTATATTATCCAGTTTTAAGATCACTTCTCAGAATATCATGGGGTAGGCAGATGTAGAATTATAACAGAAATCACAGCAGGCTTTTCATCCTCCATTGAATCCAGTTTGATATGGCTTCAAAATTCACAAAAGATATGTGCCAAGAAATTAAGCTTTCCTTGGTTCAGTCAGTGCACCAGAGATGCAATTAAGTTGTAGTGTCACTTGTGGTTCCCAGTTGAACATGACCATATGTGGCTCTGCTCTATTTTACTTATAGTTGCAATATGCAGTTAGGAAACACAATATTGTGACAGTTTGCTAAGGTCATTTGCAAAACTGCTTTGAAGAGAAATAAAAGGGATATATCTTTCCAGACAACCAGCACTTTGCACAATGTGCTTTTTTTTGCCAGCTTCTTTAAAGTTGTGACTAGAAGGAGAAACTTCTTATTAAATTATTTGTTTAGTTATAAGATTTATATTCTACTGGGAGCTCAATACCGCATAAATATCATTCCCTTCTCGTTTTTCCACCCAATAACATCATCAGGATTGTCCCAAAGTTACATTAAGCTTCAGCAATTCATGGAAAATTGAGTTCCTGGTTTAAACTACTTTTGTTAGCCTGACAATCATCACTTTCCTTCAAGTGTGCTGCCAGCTGCCATGGAAATGGAGAGAGGGAGCAATGGGTATTGGAGAGGGGAAGCATGCAGGTGGTGTGAGACTGGAATTGCTGATAAGTGACAGGGAGGCTTGGACTCAGAGAGGCCAGGTTGGGTTGTTTAACATCTTTAAGGTCAGCCATCCTGGGAACAGCATGCACTGGACCAGAGACATTCCCAAAACATATTCCTGGCTCATGATTGGACTCTGGTTGCCTGACTACTGGGGAGATGGGCTCTGAGGTTATTTTCAATTTGTCTTTTCACATGCATTTGCTTCATACCTTGCCTGGCTTTTGCTGCAATCAGTTCTTTCCTAGTAAAAGTACCTTTTCTCTGAATCTATGGAGACAAGGGTTTTCTTTCCTATGGATTGATCAGACGCAGTACTAACAACTCCACTACATAGATTTTCAATGCAGTGTATTTCCAACCAGTCCCACTATTCTGTCAATGTTATTTTGAATCTTTGCTCCTTTTTATCCAATTCTTTGCCTTATTTTCTAATAATAGAAAACAGCTAAGAAAAAAGTTTTTTTTTGTTTATTTGTTGCTTTTGAGCTAGCATCTAGAAAAGGAAAATAAAAGATTCTTTTACTCTCTTGTATTCTGTGTTCCAATGCACAAATTCATCTTTGTTTTTACTATTATTTAAAAAATGCAACCATAACAGGAACTTGAGTTATTTATTGGCTTCTAAAAAGCAAATGTTAGGTTAATTTATTTAATGGTGATGATTTATTAAACATGTATGCTATTTGACACAACATAATTCTAGGCAGCTCACAAATAAAAACATAAATGACAGAGATACCAAAACAAAACAAGAATAACAAATGACAAAAAAGACAAGAATTAGACAAATACAAAATAAACCCACATAATCCAAAGTGACTTCACTCACTCTCAGCAAATGCTGAAGAACCGATCTTCAACATCAAACGGCTACTTCAGAATTAATTAAAGCACATAATAGTTTTCTTAAGCTCTGATTCGAATCCTTGGTGCTAAAATATTAATATATACTAAACAGATAGCAGGACCCTGACATTCCCAGGCTAAGGATCGTTATCAGAATGGGATAGAAGCCAGTGTCCAATGGCTGGATCATTTGTCTCTTCAAGTAACAACTGTAAAGAGATACCAAATGGATAGAATGCGCAATATCATTTTTTATCAGGCAGGTGCTGATCAATCACCCAATGTAGATTTCATCATTGTATTTTCTCCTGTTTAGAATCTTTAGTCCTTTTTAGTGTCCAGTTTCTAAAATCATAAAGTGACTTATCTTAAATCTTGTTCTTACAAGCACTAAAGAACTTATACTTTATATAGTTAATTCTGAACTCTTATAATAAAAGTCAATATTCCAAATTTATCTTTGTTTAATCCATTTGTATCTTTCTTAGATCAAAATCTTGTTTAGCTTTTCCTGATTACTTCAATTTCCTCAAATTATTTTAAGTTTTTAAGCTTATGTTCGTTTGTGCAGAGCTGAAAATACATTCATCTGCCAACTTTTCAAACTTTTTATTTTGAAGGTCACTAATAGCTTTAAGATAAATAACAAGCCATTTATGAAACTGATTAGAAAGTTAGTCTTGTAAATTTAGTGTCCTTTAAAAGGCTCCATCATGATTGCAAGCAAACTAGCTCATTGCTTCATCTCCTGGCACTCAAATCAGCAAAAGACCATTGTCCTGCCATCTCCTCATGAGGAATAGCTGGCCAGAGCACATGTGGGCGATCTCCTGTCCTCTCCTTGTATACGCACTGATTCTTTGGTCTTTGTCATAATCATCGACTCTGCTTCTGTGGAACTTCGTCAGTTTGCTATGGCTCCCTGGGAAATACTAGGGCTCTCTTCTCAGGTTTCAAAATTTTTCTTAAGAGCTGTAACTATTAGAGAACGTTGTAATTCCCTTTAGCCAAGGCTTCTGGTGTTAATCGTTTGTGATTGTATTTTTTCTTTTTCTTTTTGTTGCACTTGTATTTTGGTCTGTGACTGTAAATAAAATTATATATATATTACATATATTTTACATATTTACATTAAACAAAGGCTCATGACTTCTCATATATATATGTATGTATGTATGTATGTATGTATGTATGTATGTATGTATGTATATATATATATATATATATATATATATATATATATATACACATACATACATACATACATACATACATACATACATACATCATACATACATACACACACATAGATATAGATATAGATATAGATATAGATATAGATATAGATATAGATATAGATATAGATATAGATATAGATATAGATATAGATATAGATTTGAGAAGTCATGAGCCCTAGTATGTATATATATATATATATATATATATATATATATATATATATATATATATATATGGCTGCATGCATGGCTGGCTCAGGAATTCTGGGAGTTGAAGTCCACAGGTCCTCAAAGAGCTGTAGTTTGCCCACTCCTGCCCTAGCCTAACTGGAAGGTAACCAGTGTATAGATAAGGGGCAGAGATGTTAGTTCATCCTCAGATGTTGTTCCTAGCCACTATACTGACCTCATGAGGTCAGTGCAAGGTCTAGAACCACTCCTAAATTATGAATTTGATTATTTGGGAGAAGAATAGGAAGGGATAGGAAATGCTTTCTCAAATTGAGGTCTCTCTGGACCCTCAGATGTGCCTCAACTCAGTTACAGTCAGTTATACTTCCTCCAGACAAAAATCCTATCCACCTAGGATTCAATCAGGGAATGTAGCATGCCTAATGAATATAATATCTGAATATCATCCATATAGAAATGACATACAGCACCAGACAAACACGAGCCCAATAAACCTGCAAAATAATTTGAGAAATGGAATCAGACTGTGCCCTCCTTCACTCTAAAGAATGGTGGATTAGAACAGAAATCCCCCTGATACTGTCATTTGAAACCTAAGTCTGAAGAAAGACTAGAAAGAATACCTTGATCAATAGTATCAAAGGTCAGTATAATATTGAAGATATGAACAGAAATAAATGACACATTGTGCTTTCTTAGCAAATTGTGGAATTCAGCATGAATGTTGGAGCCAAGGTGGCGCAGTGGTTAAAAGCAGCACTGCAATCTTTAGCTGATTGCTAGTTCAGCTGTTCAAATCTCACCAGGCTCAAGGTTGACTCAGCCTTCCATTCTTCCGAGGTGGATAAAATGAGGACCCAGATTGTTGGGGGCAATATGCTGAACTCTGTAAACCGCTTAGAGAGGGCTGTAAAGCACTATGAAGTGGTATATAAGTCTAAGTGCTATTGCTATGTTGGAGTTTCCAAGAACAGCATCAACAACAACAATAGTACCTAGGCAGGAAAAACCAGTTGCACAGGTACAGAATAGGGAGTACTGGCTCAACAATAGTATCTGTGAAAAGGATCCAGGTGTCCTGATGGATCACCACTTAAGTATGTGTCAGCAGTGTGCTACAGCTGCCAAAAAAGTCAACACCGTCCTAAGTTACATCAACAAAGGTAGGGGAGCATCAAGATCACAGGAAGCGATACTGCACTAGTGAGGCCACATTTAGAATACTGCTTCCAGTTCTTTGTCACCATGGTGCAAAAAAGATGCTGAGATCCTAGAAAGACTACAGAGAAGAAAACAAGATGATAAGGGGTCTGGAGGCTAAATTATATGATGAACAGCTAAGGGAACTAGATATGTTTAGCCTAAAGAAGAGAAGACTCAGGAGACATGATAGCAGCCTTCCAATACCTGAAGGGCTGTCATAGGGAAGAGGGTATTGATTTATTCTCCATAGCACCCAAAGGCAGGAGAAGAAGCAATGTGTGGAAGCTTGTCAGAGGGAGATCCAACCTCAAAATAAGGAGGAATTTCTTGACAGGGAGAAAGGTTAATCAATGGAACAGCTTGCCTCCTGGAGTCATTAGTGCTTCATCACTAGAGGTTTTCAAGAAATGATTGGACAACCTTTTGTCAGGGATGATAACTGACTCCTGCTTGGGCAGGGAATTGGACTAGAAATCCTCCAAAGTCCCTTCTTATGATTCTATGATTGGGCAAATAAAAACATTCAGGAACAATCAGCACTATTAACAAGACCAGTTCTAAGAACTCAGACAGAAAGTTTGTTGAGCAGACTTGATCATGGTGCACCAGCAGAATTTCCAACCTATATGTTTCCCTGCTGCAGATAAACATACTCCAGCCCCTTGTCACCTTGGTTACTGATGATAGTTATGTGTCTTTCCACCCCGCCTTTTCCTCTTTGCTCCTGAACTGTCTCCTAGTGTGAACAACTGGACCTAAATGGCTCTGGCCTACTTCCAACCAAGACTCCTTCATCTAAACCAGATCTGCCTTTACTTTCCTGGAGAAGATCGCCCAGATGCTGGTCATTTGCATTCTTTTAGAACAGGGGTGTCAAACTCATGTCATCACAGCGGCGTCATGTGATGTATTGTGACTTTTTTCCCCTTCACTAAACCGGGCGTGGGCGTGGCCAGCGCATGGCGCATCCAGTCCGCAGCCTGCAAGTTTGACAGCCCTGTTTTAGAAAGTCCACTGTAACCTGTTTTTGTGACTGTCATAAGGAATCCATCAGTGGTTACAATTTGAATTCAAGTCAATAGAACTTTCTGAGGAGTAAAACCTGTCATATTTGAGGGGGGGGGGGGAAATATCAGGCTCATATTTTTTTTAAAAAAAGAAATAAAATTGCCTAAACCTGTTTGGATTGTCTGTCAAAATTGGATTACATTTTTCAGGAAGTTTTGCTTGCAGCTGTGATTTTTTTCTCTGCATCTGGCTTCATAAACAATTCTGCTTAATTAGACGGTAAACTTATCAGTCTCTCAACTTTCTTCTTTCCCTTTCCCCATTCAGCTATTTTTCCATATATGGAACATTTTTTCATCTTTCCCTTTTCCTTCTGCCTAATTACAAAGGTTCAGATTTACTTTAGGTCAGAAAAAATAGCAGTCAATGACCAATATTAATTATAAGAATAAAATAAAATATTATAAATCATCAGTATCCATTTTTAATATACCTTTAAGCAGTTTGATCTGCAAGTGATATCCAGACTGATTAGTCTTTTGTTTGCCTATCTCAGATGTAGGCAACGTACCGGAAGTTACCTATAATTTCAAATTATTTCAGGCTTTTCTTTTAAAAAATGAAAGTTTGCTATGCTGACCATCTCATGCAATTAATTAAAAATACCTACTTATACTCATGTAGGAAAAATTCAAGTCTGTAAATATATACATTGGGATCTATTTTGCTGTATCTATAAATCTATAAATTATAGATTATAGAATTTCCATATGTATCATAATTAAGATTAAGTTACAAAAGCAAATGAAGTATTCATCAGAACATATATGCTTGATGATCTTATGGACAGAGGCATGTAATTTTATTGGAAATTTTTTTGAGTTGGTTTATTGTTCTTTGTTTGAATGTACAAGAAGTTCTCCAGTTACAATCATAACCTTGCCTGTCATGGTCATAACTCGTGATGGTAAAAAGTGACTAATTTTATGACTTTTTGCAGTCATTAAGCAAATCACCATGGCTGTTAAGTGAATGCTGTGGTCATTAAGCAAACCAATGATTTGCTGTAAGTACAGTTTTGCTGAAAACCAAGTAAATTCTGAGTTTGAGCAAAGTAATAAAACATGATCATATAACCATGAGACACTGCAAACGGCCATAAATATGCCTGATTGCTGAGCGCCTGAAATAAGAACTTTGAATTGGGGTCATACATATTTCCCAAGTAGGCCTGCTGGAACTTTGAATGGTCTCTAAGTGACAGGTTATAAATTGAGGACTCCCTGCATGTGTAAATCTTTCAAGTCTAGCTTCCCATCCTGGGATTGCTAACACCTAACAGACCACAGCAAAGACACAGATTTAAAAAATACAAAATATATTGTTTGCTCAGTTGTAATGAATTTCTCCAAGTACAGACACCTAAGATTCTACCACAAGAGTCTACTTGTGTTCTGATAATGGAAAAGGCAAAATGTTGCTGCTATTCTGCTCATCTATTAATATGCTGAAGGATTGCAACTCCTTAATGAATCACGAATGAAGGCAAATACATGTGCCTCAGAATATTGTTGCAGGATACAATCTGGGTTGGTTACTGGGACAAGAGATTTAGTCTTCCAAGCTTTCAGACTCATGCTGGAGCCCATCCTCAGGGAATTTCTCACTCTAAAACCAAATTGAGTTTAGTTTAAAGAGTGAACAGGTTAAGAACTGGTTAAGGTGTACTGTCCTTTCTGATCTATGCTTTAACCTGGCTCAATAGAACTGATTTTGTGTGGATTTACTCACTTCCTCTATCTCCAACTGCTTTTCTTAGGGAAAATTAACCATGTTATCTCTGCTTCTCTTAGAGAATCCCAAACATATTAAGAACACTTTAAAAAATTAATCTGTAGGTTTATTTTGAGAAGATAGTTGCTACCTCCTTTCCCTCATGGAAAAAAAAAACCCTCTTCTGGCCTAACAATATACATTCCAACTCAGATAACTATTTAACTCCCCAGCTCCCTGCTCTCTATCTTGCAACGCTTTGGGAATGTTAAGTGGAGCCCTGCTAGATGAATCCAGTGGTCTTTTCCCATGGCAGGCTGGGAGCTGCCTCTAGTCTATCAACGAACAGAATGTGAGAGCAATAGTGTTGTTTCAGTAATGTTTCCAAGAAACTTGGAGCAAAGGCATGTAGTGTAGTCTAAGAAGTCTTTCCCTTACTCTTTTTTTTTTTGGTAAGGTAAAGACAGCTCCACCCCCCCCCCAAAAAAAATTCCCAGCATTTTTTTCTCCCTAAGAGACAAATGAAGCTGAGCAATAGGCAACTCAGCCAGCCAGCATCTTTCTTCTTTGTCCTAGAATTCATTTTATTAAGCCATTCTTCCAGGCTAGCCATATCATCATGCAAGGAGAACCAATTGTTTTAGATAGTAAAAGTTAGGTTGGTAATATTTACCAAAAAGGAGGAGCTGCATCCAGTTCAAACATTCCTGTGACTTCTGTGTTAGCCAGACTGCATCACTTTCAGTGGAGAATTCTGTTTTGCAGCTTATACTGCAGAAAGATTAATTTGCCAATGTAATTTACTTTTATACATGAAACGGGTAGGCATCACGCTTGGGCTAAGCCTGCCTATTCTCTTATTTTACTCAGAAATTTTTTCCTGCCTGATCTTGCCTTTGTCTGGCAAAATTTCCTACCATTATAATCTATGGCAGCTCTCAATACCACCATTACCCATTTTCATTTAGAAATGGAGATTTTGAAAAGTTTCCTGAATTTCTGCATTTTAGGTTAATGGATTTTCTAGATATTCTTCCTTGAAGATTTATAAAATAGACTGAAAGCTGAATGTTTTTCTTTAAAGGCTATAGAATCAAGCCTATAGTTTCATTATCATCAGAAAAGAACACAATTGTGCAGGAAGGCTTTGAAAAACAATTGCTAGGATAGTGCTTTAAATTTTTTAATAGATTGAGTTTTTCTGTGATATAGCTATTCTTTTTGATGTCAGCTATAACATACATTATATTGATCTGTCTCCCTAGTGGCCTGCTTTAGTTTATAAGGACATGGTGGTGGTAGATGTAAGGAAATGTTGCCTACAGATCCTATAGCTTCCTTTTGCCCTGTTAATTCTGGGATAAATTAAGCTATGTTAACTGGGAAAATAAGAACAACCTTAGGTGTGAAAAATGTTTTCCATGAATCTTGCCAGACCTATTAAAGCATGTTCCAGTCTTTATTCCAGAATTAATATTTACCTTTTTTAGCGATTGTGTCATTTTTTCTTTTGACATGAAAGCATTTTAAAACTTTCTGCTTATTTCTTTAAAATATATGCCTAAACTCTCTCTCTCTCTCTCTCTCTCTCTCTCTCTCTCTCTCTCTCTCTCTCTCTCTCTCTCTCTGTGTGTGTGTGTGTGTGTGTGTGTGTGTACATGTATTGCCCGCTTCCACTAAATTATAAATAATATTAGAGCAGGAAAAATGATATTAAAAGAACAAGCATGGTTGAACTGCCAATATAATGGAATAAAATAGAAACTCTAGCTTGTCCTTTTTTCTTTTCAGTGTAATTATTTTGGAAACAGTCTGTGTAAATAGTTCAGGGAGAGGAGAAAATATGTGGTCAGGACAGTGGAGGGTTCCCAAAATTTTTACTACCACTCTGTGGGCGTGGCTTATTTTGTGGGTGTGGCTTGATAGTCATGTGATCAGGAGGGAGTGGCTTGCCGGCCATGTGACCAGGTGGGAGTGGCTTGCCGGTCATGTGACTGTGTGGGAGTGGCTTGCCAGCCATGTGACCGGGTGGGAGTGGCTTGCCGGTCATGTGACTGGGTGGGTGTGGCCACTTAATGTCACTCACTTCAAGGGGTGCCTCACCTGGCCCCTCCCCTCCCAGCCATTCCTTGTCACAGCCAGCCTCAAGGTATCTATAGATCTGTAAAAATGTTGTTCACCTTTTTTCAACTTCATTATCTACATACTATAGATGTACTTTCATGGACCACTGAAAGGAGGAAATGGCTCACATGCTTTGCCCAAGAGTGTGTTAGACCAGGGGTCTCCAACCTTTTGGACCCCAGGGACCACCAAATTCATAATTTTAAATCCCGTGAACCACTGGTGGTGGGGAGCTCAGCCGCCTTTCAGGCCTACCTTTCTGCTTCTGTGAGGCCTCTGGGTGGGAGGCCCGAGAAAGTGCCTGGTCCAGGCACACAGCCTGGAAACCTCTTTTGTGTTCCTTCCCTCAAGAAGCTTGGTCAATCTGAGTGAAGGAAAATGAAGATGGGCAGACTGAGGGTGGCTTGCTAATGTTGGTGGGAAAGTCAGTCCCATATTCCAGAGCTGTAGTTGTAGTCCCTCCCCTCCCCCCCTTTCCTTTCCTTTCTTTTCCAGTTCCATTCCTTTCCTTTCCTCCTTTCCTTCCATTTCCTCCTCTCTCCTCCCTTCCCCCTTTCCTTCTTTCCTTCCCTCCCCTCCCCTCCCCCTTTCCTTTCCTCCTTTCCTTTCCTTTCTTTTCCCTGGGGCCACCGAGGGTTTCCAGCCCTGCCTGGCTGCCTTTGAGTGGCCCTCCCAGCCGAACCCCTCATTCTGAGCAAGAACCCTTTTTATACAGGTAGTCCTCAACTTACGACCACAACTGAGCCCAACATTTCTGCTGTTAAGTGAGACATTGGTTAAGCGAGGTTTGCTCCATGTTACGACTTTTCTTGCTGCAGTTGTTAAGTGAATCCCTGCAGTTGATAAGTGAGTAACCCCGTTGTTAAGAAAATCCAGCTTCCCCATTGACTTTGCTTGCCAGAAGGTTGCAGAAGGGGATCACGTGTCTCCCCGGGACACGGCGACCATCATAAATATGAGCCAGTTGCCAAGCGTCTGAATTTTGATCAAATGACCGTGGGGAATGCTACAACAGTCATAAGTGTGAAAAACGGTCATAAGTTACCTTTATTTTCTGTGCCGCTCTAACTTTGAACGATCACTAAATTGTAAGTTGAGGACTACCTGTAATTGTTGTCAGGTGAAGAGGAAGCCTCTTTTTGGTGCAGCCTGCTACAAGTTGAGCTGCACCACCTGGGAAGCTCTTCTGCCAGTCTGCAGCCTGGTGAAGCCCTTGCAAGAGCCGACTTGGGCACCAGCAACCAACGGCTTTGGCCCCAGTCATGCCAGGGCAATGGAGCTGCTGGAGGGGAGGATCCTTCCCTACCCTGGTTCTGGGGAAGAGGGGCAGGGAAGAACAGGTGCCCTTTCCTAACTGGGTGCCCACTAAGTCCCATCATCCGCAGCAGTGCACATTCCTTCCTTCCTTCCTTCCTTCCTTCCTTCCTTCCTTCCTTCCTTCCTTCCTTCCTTCCTTCCTTCCTTCCCTCCTTCCTTCCGTCTGTCTGTCTTCTTTCTTCTTCCTTCCTTCCATCCTTCTTTCTTTCTTTCATCTTTCTTTCTCTTCCTTCCTTCCTTCCTTCCTTTCTTCCTCCCTCCCTCCCTCCCTCCCTTCCTTCCTTTCTCCCTGCAAACCAATTCCCACCGTGGCTCCTTTCTCCCTTGCCCAGCCCTCTTCCAAGACGCCAAGTCTTGGAAGAGAAGCCTGGAAGAGCATCGCACTTCCAGGTCCCGGCCGGGGGTCGCTCCCGGGGGAACCGCGCCAAGCGAGGTAGGTGGGTGGATTGCTCCCCTCCCCTCCCCTCGGAGGACGAAGGTGCCTCTTGCCACCACCTTCCTCACTTGCCAGGACCTCGCTCGTCGTTCGCTTCCCTCCCACACAGGCGGGCGGGGCGGGGGCTGGAGTAGGCAGCAGCGGCGTTCTTGCATCTATGGTGAAATTGAAGCCAAACCAGATGCCGGGAGGGTTTCAAGATGCCTGCTTGTGCTTTCGCAGCGAGAGGGAGGATGAGGTAAGAGGCGGCTTCTGGAAGGCTGCAGCGTATGGCGGGTGCTCCGAGAACGAAAGAAGTCGGGGATACCCCGTTTCCCCGCCCACGGCTCGCTCTTCCTCAGTCAGGGCTGCTGCTCCAAGACCCGCTCGCCCTTTCCTTCCTTCCTTCCCTCCTTCCCGCCGGCCATCGTTCCATTCAGCTCCTTCGTGTGCGGGTGTCTGGCGAAAGGATTTGCCTTGTCGTCGCCGTCTCCCGCGGGGCTCGAGTGAGGAAGGCAGCAGCGACAGGGACAACAAGGCAAATCCCTGTCGCTGCCACCTTCCTCACTCGAGGAAGCTGAAAGGGGCAGCTATCTTGCCGACGCCTCCCTCACTTGCTGGACTGGCTCGTTTGCTCTGGGCTCCCTCCGGCAGCATTTTGAAACGCGCTCCTGCCTGCACGGAGGCAGGGATCGATGCTCGCCCCCTCTTCCTCGCGGGCAGAAGCGCGTTTTAAAGTGCCGTAGGCAGAGCCCAGAGGAGCCGAGCTAAGTAGGTGCAAGGATGCAGAGGGAAACAGGTATTTCTCTCTGCACAGAGCTTTCCGGATGAGACTTGGAGGAAAGCGTAGCTCATGGCTTCTACATTTCGCGGTGCAAAATATCCCAGCAAAAACAATGAAAGTGAAAAAACAGCCAGTGGAGAGCACACAGAGCTGCTTCAGTCCACATGTTCGCCAGGTCAGCGGCTGTTTCTCTCCTTCATTGTTCTTTATGGGAAATCATTTGGCGCAGCACAGAGAAATGTAGCAGCCATGAGCTGCGCTTTCTTCTAAGTCAAATCTGGAAAGATCTGGCTGGGCAGGGGTGCCTCCATCCGCCGGCTCATGGCAGTGGGCTCAGCTGCAGCCCAGATGAGCCGAGGAACTGCGTGGATCCGCAATGCCGGCAGTTTTGGGGGCTCCTTCCCTCAGTTGTTTGTTTTCTTACCTCTAGGTGGCTGCCTCCCGAAAACACTTTGCTTCCCTTCTCCAAACGACCCAGGCGGAGGATGGAGGCTTCTGCTCCTGGCCCGGAAGAAGTTTTTGCACAGTGCAAAACCCCCCGAAAAAATTCAAAAAAAAAAAACTCCGCCCAAATCAAAATGGAAACGCATGCGCAGTGCCGGAAACCCAGCTTCTGCGCATGCTCAGAAGCAGAAGAAAATAAAAAAATCCCCCCAAAATTGAAAAAAATTGAAAAAAATTCAGGAAAAAAATGGCGGCGCCTAGGGACTGGGACCGACCGCATGACGTCACCAGCGGGTCGCTACCGGTGCGCCGCACCGGACCGCACCGGTAGGAACCCACTACTGGGTCAGGAGAATGAAATTATGCTGAGTAACTTACTAGGAATGGGAATAGGCTGATTCCTGTACTTTCTTAAGGCTTCGTAGAGGTTTAGGAAGAGCCTCTTGATGTGAGACCAAAAGTCTACTTTGCAGCATTCCCACTTTCCCCTGCTGTTCGTCTTCAAAAGCAGTTTAGGAGCAGTCTGCAATCCTTCTGACATAACTGTCCTGGACTCAGACTGAGTCAGGCAAGGTGTCAGACCTGCCCCAGTCTGATCCCTTAAGGAAGTAAAACTCTTGACTCCATTTGAACTGAAAAGGTACTTTTACTAAGAGATGCTGACTGCGGAAGAGTCAAGCAGAATTGAAAATTCCTGTGTGCCAATACAGAACTAAACCCCTGGTTTTCCCTAGCCATCCTCCCGTGAGCCATCTAGGCATAACCAATCCACCACCACCGAGATGTTTTGAGAAACTTGCCGCCCTCTGTGAATATTTCAGGACCATACACCTGCATGTAGGTCCAAACTTGGGTTAGGAAAACACCCAGTTGTTGGGAATCTCCATTGAATTTCAAACCCAGTGGTGGGGTTTTACGGCTCCTTCTCCTCCCCGGTGGTAGTCCCAAAAGGCCCATCGCGCTTGCTTAGGGAATAGCTTTCAAGGGGTTTTTTAAGCTTCCATGTTCTTGTGATTGGTCCATACCTGGAATTAGATTTTGCTCCCTTCTAAGAAATGCTCCAGGAGAGGAGCGCCCATCTATCAGCATATGCTTTCTTCTCCCACACAGCCCATCATTGTTCAGTTTTGGTTAGTTTTCTAGAAGTGTAAGCACATGATTGCAGCTGTCCTTGCTCATTTTCCTGCAACAGAATGGCTCCTACTGCTACATGACTGGCATCAGCTTGGGTGACAAAAGGTTTCTCGGGGTCGGGGTGCTTTAGCACCGGTTCAGAGGAGAAAAGTTGTTTGAGCTTTTCAAATGCTGCTTGACATTCCATAACCTATTTTAGAGGTTGGCTGTGTTTAGGTTTGTCCCCTCCCTTTGTTTTCAACAAGTTTGTGATGGGGAGGGCTATATGAGAGAAGGAGGGAATGAATGCCGGTAAAAGTTGGCAAATCCTAAGAAGCTTTGCAGCTGCTTCCTAGTGCGTGGGGGCACCTATTCTAGCACTGCTCACACCTTTTCTGGGTCCATTTCAATCCCCTCATGGGAAATTTGATAGCCCAAATAACGGATCTTGTCTTGGTGGAATTCACACTTAGATAGCTTGGCATAATAGAATGTGTAATGTACACAAACCCTATGCTACTAGGCTCGAAATTCTCAGTTTGGATAACTTAGAACTGTGTCGCTTGCAGTCAGACATAGGTATTGCATACAAAATTATACGTAGTAATGTTTTACCTGTAAATGACTTTTTTTGTTTTAATCGCAATAATACACACGCTATAATTTAAACTTAATGTAAATTGTTCTAAACTTGACTGTAAAAATATGATTTCTGTAATAGAGTTGTCAAAGTCTGGAATGCTCTACCTGATTCAGTTGTTTCAGCTACAAATTTTCACAGTTTCAGTCACAAATTGACTTCCTTGGACCTTACATCATACTTAAGTGCAGCAGTGAAATGCTCCCGGTTCGCTTTTACCTGTCGGTCGTCAGAGAGCCGATCGCAAAGGCAGTGTGATGCTCCGCCCACCCGCCAGGACACCGCCTTTTGAGTTCTTTTACCCTCTGCGCATGCACAAAGCGTTCTGTGCATGCGCAGAGGGTACAAGAACTCAAATGGTGGTGTCCTGGTGGGTGGGCGGAGTGTCGCGCTGCCTTCGCGATTGGCTCTCCGACGACCGACAGGTAAAAGCGAACCGGGAGCATTTCACCCCTGCTTAAGTGGTTAGTAGAGGAAGCATGCATAAGTACACTAACATGCTTATAGTCCCTGTCACTGTATTTTTATTCTTTTATTCTTTTCTCATTTTTGTTTGACAAATTCTAATAAATAAATAAATAAATAAATAAATAAATAAATAAATAAATAAATAAATAAATAAATAAATAAATAAATAAATAAATAAATAAAGCCCGAAACAAGTACCTCACCTGACACGTACTATTGAGTGAAGATTAGAGAGGGGGATGAGTGGAAGACTGTATTCAACTGTCTCTTCAGGTGCTACCAATTCTGGGTGATACCATTTGGGTTAGAGGGGGCACCAGCCGTGCTCATGCAGTTAATAAACAAGGTCTTACATGAACACCTTTACAAAGGGGTGCCGGTATATCTGGTTGATATTTTAATTTATACTGAAACCATGGACAAGCAGGTAAAGCTAGTGAGAGCTGTACTAGAGAAGCTGCTAAAGGCCAAGCTATATATGAAGCTATCCAAATGTGAGTTCCCCAAAACCAGCTTAGACTACCCGGGGTACTGTATCTCCAGGGAGGGGGTAGAAATGAACCCAGGGAATCTTAGAATGGGAGGCTACATGGACCAGAAGGCAGCTGCAGAGTTTCCCGGGGTTTGAGAACTTCTATAGGCAATTCATTCCCACTTTCACACAGATAGCCCTCCCCATCATGAACCTGTTGTATACGGGAGGGGGGTGAAGCCCAGACCGAGTCCTTTGAATTGGACTGTCAAGTGCCAAGTGGCTTTTGAAAAGCTGAAGAGACTTTTTGCTACTGAGCCAATCTTGAAACATCTGAACCCAGAGGACCCATTTGTGATCCAGGCAGATGCTAGTGATGTGGCTGTGGGGGAGATTTTATTACAGATAAATAAAAAGGGGTAACTGCAACCTTGTGCCTATACTTCTTGGAAGCTGTCCAACACTGAGAGGCGGTGGGCAATCTGAGAACGGAGGCAATTCTTAGAGGGCAGCAAAATCCCATTCAAATTTTGCACTGACCACAAAAAACTGGAAGCACTGAAAGCCCCATGGAAATCGTCCCCTAAGCAGGTCAGGTGGGCCCAGTACTTTAACTGATTCAACTTCACCCTACACTGTTTCTAACAAACTTCCTAACAAATGCTGTCTTGCCCCTGCCTCAATATAAAAGCACCAGAAAAGAGGTAGTTAATTCTATCATCCCCTCCAAACAACTGGTGGCGCCAGCACGCATGAGATAGCCACAGAAGAGCCTTCCTTGATCAGAAGGAGACTCACTGATCCAGCGACTGAAAGAAGTCATGGGTGGGGATGAGTGAAAAAGTAGTGTATTCAATAAAGTATTACTTTTTGAGAAGAACAATGTTCCAGGAGTTCCTTTCTTGGTTTTGCTATCTGGTTAGCTGTCTCAATACTCTTATTATTACCTATTACGATTACTGTATACTCTATTGATTACTAGTATGCATCAATATTTTTTTCTTAAATCTATTCTGTCTTAAATAATCACTCAAATTTCTTTTTCTTTCTGTTAATTACCAGTATGTAAAGCTCCTGTGCCCTTTTTATTTTGTGCTTTGTCTTGCTGGGTAGCTATACTTCATTTCCTCTACTTTCTGAAGGAAAAACGTCTTTCGTTTTGCAGTTATACTTTGCCTGTTGCTGCAGAGCTTCCAAAACACAATTCTGCTCTCAGACTTGTAGCTTTATTAGCAACTCTATTATGCTAGGGCAGATGTGGAGGGGGGGGGCAAGGGAGGCTTAGATTATGGGAGGGAAGAAGGCAGCACAGGTCCTGCCATTTATTTGACCAGCCTGCTCTTCCACAAGGAGTTTCAAATTGTAAAACAGAGTGAACCAGTCTGAAAACAAAGGATGACTCTGTTGTACCAGGAATAGGTTTAAATCTCCAAATGGAAGTGGGTCTGTCGCACAATAAGCAATTAGTTGCATACAGGAAGTTTATAAGAAAGGAAGCAGGGAAATTATTTTATGCATGCTGTCTGTGTTTCTGGCCTGATGTAAATTGTACTTTTCTAGAAGGGAAAACCTCCAGTTTCTAGTGCACTTGCAAGTCCTTGCCGTGCTTGCAAAAAAACCTGTCAAATTGTAACCAAAATCTATTAACCAAGCTGCCTGTACCCAAGATATTTGTCAATATGTCTATATCAGGCAAGGTGACACTGAAGTCATTTTAAGGATTTCTGCTAGATCTAGCAGAAGAAAATACATCAGTTTAACAGTGAAATAAACACAGACACTTTAGAATATAGAATTCAGCCAGGAATTCTAAATCTTGTTTTTAGATTTATTTCTTATTCTGTACAGCAATACTCTGTTGACTTGACAATGCATGCCTTTCATAATTCATTCTGCTTGATTAGTGTCTTTGATGACTTGGAATATAGCTCCAACAGAATTTTCAGTGCAGAAAAAGGATACTGGGAGCTTTTTGTGTATTTTGTTGGTTGTCATGTGATAGAGGTTAACTCTGCTTTTTTTTGTTGGTATATGGTAGTATATTTTGAAATTTTTGTCCATGATCCAACACTGGTACCAAACTTTTTTTTTCTGTCACAAGAATGTTCATTACTGCTGCTCTCCTGTCATAAGAATGTGTTAATTGCTATTTTGTTGACTTATAGTATCCACTTTCTTAATTAAGAGTACTCATTAATTAATACCCCACATACTTAATTGTTCACTGTGTAACAAGTTAACTATGTTAATCTATAATACTCATTTTAGCATTAATGTGAAAGCTTTGGATGACCAAAACTATGATGAAGGATGGAAGTCAATATCTATAGGCCTATCAAGTAAAGACCATGGCATATGGGAAATTGTGAGTTGAAATATAAGATAAGGGAGGTAAAAAGCATAAGTAAAGAAATAAATGAATGAAAAAAGAATAGATATTTGTGAAATTTAAACAAAGGTGATATGAAAGAAGGTGATATAATCTAGTAAAACAGAATTAATTAATATATGCAGAGAAGCGCGGGTCTGTGTTTAATTACAGTATGAATGAAAAATGCTATAATATATCTCTGAATGAATTGGTGCCGCCTACATTGTTGTGGATACCTATGAAAGAAGACTGAGGGGGAGAATTACATTCTATGTAACAAAAACAGTAAGCAAGTAAGTTATAAGTAGCAATCCGTGTGCTTCCAGAAAAGATAATTCCTCAAATTAGTAGCAGGAGTGGAATTGAAGAGAACATAGAACCATTAAGATTAAAAGAAATAGAAAATAAAGGTGCCTTTGATGGAAATAAAAAGTTGGTTTGGGGAGCTTAGAATTTCTTACTACTTTTCCCCACTGCATAGTATTGCTTATCCCAAAAGTGAACAATGTGATGGGTATTTATTATTTATTTATTTTGTTATTCTTATATGCCGCCCAACTCCCGAAGGACTCAGGGCGGCGTACAACATAAGAAATACAAGAATAGACAAAATTTCAAACAATTTAAAAACAGTACAAAATTTAAAAAAAACAGTATAAAAGCAGCAACAACATCCATCCATTCAACCACATACATACTTGGGGGGTAAGCTCAGATGGGTTAAGCTGTCCCCCCCACCTGCAGGAAGAGCCATGTCTTAACGGCCTTTCGGAAGGCCAGCAGAGTGGGGATGGTTCGGGTCTCTGGGGGGAGTTGGTTCCAGAGCACGGGGCCAGCCACAGAGAAGGCCCTCCCCCTGGGGCCCGCCAGCCGGCATTGCTTGGCCGACGGGACCCGGAGGAGGCCAACTCTGTGGGCCCTAACCGGTCGGAGGGAAGTGTGAAGCAGAATGCGGTCCCGGAAATATCCTGGTCCTAAGCCATGAAGGGCTTTAAAGATGGTGATCAACACCTTGAATTGGACCCGGAGACCGATGGGCAACCAATGCAGCTGGCGGAGAATCGGTGTCACGTGGGTGTACCTCGGCACACCCACCACAGCACGCGCAGCCGCATTTTGCACCAACTGAAGTCTCCGGATACTCTTCAAGGGTAGCCCCATGTAGAGCGCATTGCAGTAGTCCAAACGCGAGGTGACAAGGGCATGAGTGACCGTGAGTAACGCCTCCTTCTCCAGATATGGCCGCAGCTGGTGCACCAGGCGAACCTGTGCAAAGGCCCCCCTAGCCACAGCAGAAAGGTGAAGATCTAATTTTAGCTGTGGATCTAGGAGGACCCCCAAGTTGCGGACCTGGTCTGAGGGAGTCAGTTTCGCACCCTCAAGGACCAAGGAGGGACAGTTATCATGGTCCTTAGGAGGCATTATCCACAGCCACTCGGTCTTGTCGGGATTAAGTCTGAGTCTGTTCCTCCCCATCCAGATCTTAACGTCGTCCAGGCATCGGCACATTACATCAACTGCCTCCCTGAAGTCAGACGGGGTGGTAATGTACAGCTGGGTGTCGTCAGCGTACTGATGGAAACACACCCCATGCCTGCGGATGATCTCACCCAACGGTTTCATGTAGATGTTAAACAGGATGGGCGAGAGAACCGACCCCTGGGGCACCCCACATAGTAGGGGCCTAGGGGACGATCTCTGCCCTCCTGCCAACACCGACTGCATCCGATCGGCGAGATAAGAGGAGAACCACCGCAAAACGGTGCCTCCCACTCCCAACTCGCCGAGCCGATGCAGAAGGATACCATGGTCGATGGTATCGAAAGCCGCTGAGAGGTCAAGTAGCACCAGGATGGAGGAGTTCCCCCCATCCCGGGCCCGCCAGAGATCATCCATCAGAGCGACCAAGGCAGTTTCTGTACTGTAGCCGCGCCTGAAACCTGACTGATAAGGATCTAGATGATCTGTTTCATCCAGGAGCTGCAGAAGCTGGGTCACCACCACCTTCTCTACAACTTTACCTAGAAAAGGTAAGTTGGAGACTGGACGGTAGTTTTTCAAATCGGCTGGATCCAGGGAAGGCTTCTTCAGGAGGGGTCGCACCACCGCAGCTTTTAATGACTGCGGTACGGATCCCTCTCGCAAAGAAGCGGTGATCACCGCCTGGATCCAGCCGCGTGCCACCTTATACATACCCACACCATGGGTATGTATAATACTCATGTCATTCTGTGTGTGTCTTTGGGAATAGATTCAGACAGTTTGGTGTAGTGGTTAAGACATCAGGCTAGAAACTGGGACAGTGTGAGTTCTAATCCTATCCTAGACATAAGGACAACTGGGTAACCTTGGGCCAGTCCCTCTCTCTCAGCCCTAGGAAGGAAGCAAAGGCAAACCACTTCTGAAAAATCTTGCCAATAAAACTTTAGGGAATTGTCCAGGCAGTTACCTTGAGTCAAGATTGACTCGAAGTTATAGTGACAATAATTTGGGGATTAGAAAAACATGCAGAAAATAATATGCTAATTTATTTCATACTTAACATAATGGAAGGCAGATTTATCTTCTGTACGATGTCCTGGAACAGAAGCCTTAGGGCTAGTAGGTCTGGATTGCAAAACTCAAGATGATATCTGCAGTGGAACCAAGAATTACCGTATTTTTTGGAGTATAAGACGCACCTTTTTACCCTCAAAAAGAGGGTGAAAACTTGGGTGCGTCTTATACACTGAATGTAGCCCCACCCAGCCACATCCACCCTTTGGCCTCTGCCTGCCAGCAATTTACCTCTTTGCAGCAAACAGGGCAAAGCACAAGAAGAGCACAAGAAGAGATAAACTGCCTCCCGACCTACAGCTGATGGAGGCTTGCAAGCCACGTGGTAAAATGAAACTAACTATGGTGGCTGTAATGTGACAAATTGCTGGGAGATAAACTGCTGGCAATATTAGACTGCTGAAATTGCAAGGAGACAAGCTATAGCTGCTATGACTCAGAGCTAGAGCTCTTGCCTCACAGTCAGGAGGTTGTGAGTTCTATCCTAGGTAGAGGCAGATTCTGTTAATATGTTATTTTGTTAAATGTTTGTAGAGTGTTCAAATTATTAGACTTATTTTTTAAAGACTGCTTTATTATTTTGCTAGACAACAAAATGAAGAAGCTTTTTGAAATAAATGCTTGCTCTGAAGAGGCCCAGTGCTATTGTATCTTCTTTTAAATAGCAGAGTATACTTCCAGAAAGCCACATCAATTTTAAAGATCTGTAAAAGTATAATCTGAAATGTCCTGTTTTAGTATTAAGTATTAGTATTAAGTATTAGTATTAAAAGAAGGCAGCTGAGAAACCCTGACTTAGTCATGTTTGGAGTAGATCTATTTAAATAATTGGGAGGAGTTAGTGTGATTACATTTAAGAAAACTTTCTGGGATTAATATACTGCCATAAATGTACATTTCTCCAATTCTTTGCCATTTCTATGGGTCAGGCACACATGCACAGAAATACACAGCAAACAGTGTATATCATCTGTACTGTTTGCTGTTTGCTGTTTGGCAAATTGCTGGGAGGCAGAGGCCTTTTTCCCTTGTTTTCCTCCCCCAAAACTAAGGTGCGTCTTATACTCCGAAAAATACGGTAATGTTTTGTATATTTTCTTGAATCTGTCATACAGCAGCCATCCAGATTTTTGTAACTCACATTAGGAAGCGTGGTTACTATGGTACAAGATGGCAGAAAATGCTGGGTTGGGGGGGGGAGGGGGGATCTTTGGGGGCTTAAGACTGCACTTCAAAGTTTTTATGAGATCAAGATTTATTTATTTATTCTTTTATTATGCCCCCTTCACATGTTTCTCCATTGCTTTACGGTCACCCAGATGCTTCTTGATTTGAAAAGAGACCCCTGGAAGGAGCTTCCTCTATAAGTTTTCCATTAACATTTAACCAAACCCTTCACTGTAGCATTGTGTCAAGTTACTGATTGCTTCAGGTTCATCATACAGTACAGCTCAAGATGCTTTCATATAGCAGCCTACATAGTAAACTGAGTCAGAGCTAAAATGACAGTAAGATTGAGTCAGCCTTCCATCCTTCCGAGTAAAGTGACCCAGCAATATGCTGACTCTGTAAATCATTTAGAGAAGGCTGTAAAGCACTATGAAGCGGTATATAAGTGCTATTGCTATTCATGGTATGTTATCATGTAAGTGCCAGCATTGTACACTTATATCTTGACATCTGGTACAAATACATAAATATTTATGCAGGTATTTGTATGATGGCATCATCATGCATATTTAAACAATTTGTTCTCTTGTTCAAAGAAATCCCTATGTTCTCACAGAAAACATAAAAAACCACTCATTGACAACTTCATTGATTTTTTTCACCCATTCAATTACATTAAATGATGTAATTTAATGTAAGGGATTAAGGGACAAGGATGACAAGAAAAGATGATCTTTGGGGGCTTAAGACTGCACTTCAAAGTTTTTGTAGGACCAAAAATTATTTATTTATTCTTTTATTATGCCCCCCATTTCCCCTACAAGGTGATTGAAAGGCATACGTCAGTGGGGCAAAATAATTGTTTCTTAATATTGGCAACTTTAAGACATGTGGATTGGGGAATTTGGGAGTTGAAGTCCATACATCTTAAAATCGCTAAGGCTGAGAAACACTAGACCACATCATACAATTTGGATGTGTTCTTTTTTAGTTAGTTTGAGTGTGTGGGACACTCACTATGCTATTTTAGGCATACACTATGGATTTCATGTTTTTTTTAGCTTCCATACAAAACAATTGTGACTGAAGAAAACTCCAATGTTTCAGAAGAAAGTGCTTTCAGACAGTGCACTGTCCAACCCTCTCTTGTGACACCCAGTGGAAGTCCCAAGTTTGCAGTGTCTTACCTAGAATTCCTCAATCTCTTGCTGATGGCTTTGGACTTCATTGCCCCAAATTTGAGACAACGTGGCTAACATCTTACTCATTTCCTTCCTTGTATACACAGATCTTTTTTGGCCATCCAAATGAAAATGTGATTTGCAGATCAAAGAACTGAGTAACAAATGTATCTTTATATTTACATCTCTCCAATTCAAGATGAAAAGGTGGAATGCCATTGTTTTGTTAAATTTCCATGGATTTAGTTTGAGCTTGCAAGGAGTAATCAGCATTTTAAGTCTTGAGCTGCCACCTCTACATACTTTGAAACATTGACATAAGCGGAAATGGAAGAAAAATCACTAAATAAAAGACAATCATTTGCCAAAAGCGAGATAAATCTTTCCAGGGTTTACGAACATTTCAAGAAATGGAAACTATTAAACAACACCCCAAACTCTGAAGTATTTAATGGTTTGTTTTAAAATGAGACTGTGAGAGATGTTGCAAATATAAAGGTACTATATTGCTCACTGACATTTGTTGAGCTTTCAAGTATTTATTTGGCTCTAGAAAGGACAGATCACTGCCAAATGATGGGAAAATGGTGTGTGTAAGCATACTTGTGTGAGAGTTTATCAGTTACAAAGCTTTTTTCCTGAACTCTATTTCTTTAGTTAAGTTAACTGCTTTACATTTGTGTCACTGCTACACACTTCACATTGTGTCAAGCTGAATCACATGAGTTCTGTAGCTTGCTGGTAACGCCATATTGCATTATAGATTTAAAGAAATGTGGCTTCTTTTATCACGTAGGAGCTCAAAGTGCTAATCATCTGACAAGGCTTCTGATCTTCATGGAAAAAGAGCAGCAGTAAGATATGCCTATGGATAGCCATGAGTTTATGTAAACATTGTGCATCAGAAGCTGGAAACAAATAGTGGCACCCCTTACAGCTGGCAAATCTTTCACTGCTTTCGCTCTGATGTCTGCATATTATCACTTGGTGCAAATTATTTAGCAGCTGCCATCTTATTTATAGGTATGAACTACACAAATTAATCTCATAAATAATTCATTCCTTTTCCTTTTTTCCTTCAAATTAAAATGCTTGCCACAGTTAAGAATCTCCTTCTGTCAAGCCAATATATATATTGTCTGTGAGGGTTTTCTTTTAATTTCCTGCAGCTAATAATATGTAAAGTAATATGTAAAGACCCATATATAAGTGATGATGAAAAGAAGGATGGATTAAACAAGAATTTTTCACTCTGCATGTTACCAGAACAAGAACACAAGATGTTCACATCACCTGCTACCTGAGGTCTCAGGTAAATGGAGATGGTAGAAGTTGAATGTGGGTCCATCTTGGTAGAAAGCATGCATGCAACCAATGAACTATGATTTTGTTGTTAATAACTCCTTCCAAAGACTGTCAAATTCTGCAAATTAGATACAAGTTTCTGATGATCACATTGTACATTGTGATTTAATGAATAAAGGAAAGAATTGGATGGGAAAGGAACACATGTCATCATATCCTTTGTAGAACAGGAGAATGTTCTTGCTATTACAATTGAACAACAAAAAGATGGTATCTTGAGTGAATAATGGCTCACTTTTTGAAGAACAGAACTTTTCTTCCTAATAAGACATAAAAATGTCACCATGGCCCAAATGGAAAGACGTTCATAAGTTTGTTTGCTAGCAGACTCCTAGGGAGCCAAACACAAAAATCCAGTAAATAATTAGCTCTCCTGTGACAGGCTTCTGAATTACTGTGATACATTAATTGGACAAAATTAGCATGAATTAAGGCAGATAAGTATAACATGTAATTTATTACTTACTAAGCATGGTGCTGCAGTGGAAGCCTCAGATTTCCCTTAAGATTGCTTTAACAGCTATAATGCATTCCTTAATTTACTCTGTGGAAAATCAATTTTTTCAGAGTTCATTAAGCACCAATATGTTACAATGTAAATCCCTAGAGCATAGAGCCACAATATATTATGCAAATTCTTACCAGCACAGAACCAATATGTAAATAGCAATAATGCAATTGTCAGCTTCCTATTGATAACTATACTGGGAAGGAATATAGTTGAAACTTTGTCAAATCCATTGACATCTTTTCACATCAGCTTTTGTTAAATGGTTCTTTTGGAGAGTTTTAGTTCTCTAGAAGTCCCTATTTGTAAAGCAGAGGCACTGAATGCTTCTTGGCACTTCCATCATCATCAATGTTTTCTCAATGGAAACTCAGTATTTTATATTAATTGAACTCAAGGGATATTATTATTTTTTAATTGTTTTTATTGATTTTCATATTTTACATATCACAATATTTATTGACAGATCTGCCACCTTAATATACAATGCTACTATATTTATACATTTTATACATTATTTTAACTTGTTTTCTTATCCTGCTTCGTCTTCCCACATTGTCTCATCGAGTCTCTGTTATTTGTCCAATTATACCAATGTTCCCAAACGTCATAATAATCTGAGTTTTTTTCCCTCGAAGTTCCATCGTTAATTTGTCCATTTCGGCACAATCATAATTTTTTTTGATTATCATATTGTCCATGGGTGTGTTAGGGTTCTTCCAATTTTGAGCAAACACAATCCTGGCCGCAGTGGTGATGTGTAGAATTAAATATTTGATGTTTTGGTTGTATTGTCTTTTAATTATCCCCAGTAAGAAAAGTTCCGTCGTGTGTTCTACTGGTGTGTCCACTATTTCCTGTAACCAATGGTGAATTTTTTTCCAATATGTTTTCGCTTTGGGACACAACCATCACATATGAAAGAAGGTGCCCTGCTCTTTTTTGCATTTCCAGCAATTCGAATTCAAATTTGGGTAAATTTTTGCCAATCGTGCTGGTGCCAGATGCCATATATAAAACATTTTGTAGTAATTTTCTTTATATGCTGCTGATTTCATTAATTTATAGTTTCTATTCCAAATTTGCTCCCAGTCGGCCAGGTGTATACTATGTCCTATATTCTTCGCCCATGCTAACATTGTTCCCTTCACTATGTCTTCGAATCAATCAAATTTTAATAGGTAATCATATAATTTTGATATTATTTTTTCTTCTGGGCCTGTTAATAATTTGTCTAATGGTTGAGTTATCATATCTATACCATTTCTTCGATATCTTTTTTGTAACGTGATTTAATTTGAAGATAAGACCACCACTCTATCTTTATTCCTTGCTTTTCTAATTCTTCCCTACTTTTTAATCTCCCTAATCCATCCAGGATATCTTTATATTTAGCTGTTTTAGATATGTCAATCAAATTTGGGTATAACATAGCTTCCATTGTCTACAGCCAATTGGGAACTTTCATATAATTTTTTTTCTAATTTATTGCCAAATTTTTATTAATGCGTCTCTGATTATATGTCTATGGAAATGTTGTTGTGGCTTTTTTTCCATATTCCATAAAAATGAGTGCCATCCCTTTTGTAGGTCATGGCCTTCTAATAATAACAGTCGTCTATTTTTCAAATTTATCCATTCCTTTATCCAGACAAGTGAAGTTGATAGATAATATAATCGCCAATCTGGGAGTCCAAAGCCACCTCTGCTTTTGTTGTCCTGCAAATTAATTAATTTTATCCTTGGTTTTTTACCTTGCCAAATAAATTTCAGAGTGTTTTTATTCAAATCTGTAAAGAATTGTTTATCTAATTTTATGGGGATTGTTTGGAGTAGATATAATTATTTTGGTAAAATATTCATCTTGATAATCATTATTTGCCCTAACAATGATAGTTGTAGTTTCCCCCATATTTCCAAATCTGTTTTTATTTGAGATACTAATTTCATATAATTGTCATCTTTAATTGAAGAGCATCTCTTAGTCAGATTAATTCCCAAGTATTTAGTTTTTTTAGTATTTTGTAGTTCCAATTTTTCTTCCAAATTTTTCTTTTGATTTAATGTCATATTTTTACTTAATAATTTAGTTTTTTGTTTATTAATCTTCAGGCCCGCCAGAACTCAATGGATATTAAGGCTGGTTGCAATTCTGTTTTATACTGTATGACTCTGAATGTATCCAATCTCTCTTTGTATGGCAAAACTGAAATACACTGTTTAGACTGTAATTATAAAAAGCAAATGTTTTATTTATTTCTTTTCTAAACTTTGCATAGTCTAGAGAATCATAGATCATGCCAAAGCCGGTGGTTTTCCCACCACCAAAATGGGTCCTGAAGCCGAAGACAAAAATGACATCTGCTGTTGTCTTATACATTTTTGCCAACTTCTCGCGGATTTCTGTTTTGGGTACAGTGCCTTTTCCAGGATGAAGGACATCAATTACCATTTGCTTACAGTGAAGCAACTGGTTTGTCATGAATTACCTCATTCGGATGGTGACCGTATCATTCATCTTGGCGACCTGTCTCGCAGCCCCAGAGAGAGTGGTGGGAATTATGTGGCTCAAATTATGTGGCTCAAAACACTGGTGAATTATAATTCTCATTAAGTTTTGCAAATATCTAGAAGTATCATCCTTCACATATACTCCAAGCCCCAAACCAAAGCTACTTAAGTCTTATATTAGCAGTATGGTTTGAGAATGCCAGTGAAGACAAATATATATTTAAGAGGTTTTTTTTTTCATTCTTACACATATTTAATTGGAATAAATTCAATATAAAAGTTAAAACATTTGGTACCCTTTCTGGTCTTTTGGAACTCAAAGTAGCATTCAATAGCATCAATTGGTGTATGTTTCATGATTGCCTGCTAAGATTAGGAATAGATTAGGAATAGAAGATGTAGTGGACAATTTCAGTCAGTAGAAGGAGGAAGAGAGGTAAATTCAGCAGCTGCTCCATTGTGAAATGCTGCAGAGCTCATGTCTCTCTCCCTGCTTTTTAATATTTGCCTGGAGCACCAGATGTCATCCATTGGTTTGGGGTAAGGTACTTATCAGTATGTTGATGATATATATATCTATATCTGTAGATTCAAATACAGATATATGTACAGATAGTTCACAACTTGCAACTTACTGATCATTCAATGTTACAATTGACACCACCCCAACCTTTACTTATGATCTGATCTTGAAATTACAATGCTGCCCTTATGGTCACATGATCACATTTTGGATACTTGGCAACCAACTCACCTTTACGACTATTTGCAGTATCCCAGGGGTCCCCAAACTTGGCAACTTTAAGTCTTGTGGACTTCAACTCCCAGAATTATCCAGCCAGCTATGCTGGCTGGAGAATTCTGGGAGTTGAAGTCCACAAGTCTTAAAGTTGTCAAGTTTGAAGACCTCTGCAGTATCCTGTATTTATGTAACCGTGACTTTAGGTGTTTTTTTTGCCAATATCCACTGTTTGCTTCCTGTTTCTGTCAAAAATGTCCATTTGGTAAAATTAATTCACTTATTAACCATGACATTTATTTAATAACCACCACAAAAAATGTTGCAAAATTGGGTCCGGTTACATAGTTACTTTGTTGCAAAATTGGGTCCGGTTACTTAACAACCACAACTTATGATTGTAAATCTGGACTTGATTATGGTCATAAGTTGAGAACCATCTTATTTCCACACCAGACTAGTAATGACAGTGAAAGCTAGTGAAAACTGATCCAGTGTTTGGAGACAGTAAGGATCTGAATGGGAGAAACAAATTGAAGTTGCATCTTAACAAAACTAGTTGTTATTTGTCCTTAAAACAACAAATACTAAACATTTCTGTTCCAGTGATAACTCTAAAAAAAAATGGTGATTTTTCTAGGCTCACAACTATTGCTACATAGGGAGGTGGAAGACATGACTAGAGAGGCCTTTGCCCACATGTGGGCAATGATGACCCACTTCATTTTTATCAGTATAAAAATGCAAAGCATAGTATATAAAGTTTCCTTTGAACATAGCATGGAAAATGTAATTTCTACATCATACAACAGCCCACCTGTATAATGCTAGTGTTGCAAACTCTGCATAGATTACCAATGGTCTTATGGGTACAATTCCAAGTCTTTTGGTATATAAAGCCTTATGTGGTTCATTGTGTGTGGAAACTATAACCACCCATCTAATTTGCATATAATGTATGAGGGTGTCAATCCTTCAAGTAGAGGCCATAGGGAGTCTAGAGCTATGCTTTATTGAGTCTTGCAAGTCTGTTTGTGTTGTACCTCCTTTGTATCCAACAAAATCAGGGAGGAGCCTGCCTGAGCTTCTTCCAAATATGATTTTGCTTTCTATGAGTAAAGGGATATTTGCTTATGTAACAGTTCTTTCCTATTTCTCTCAAGATCATCTTCCTGATTGTCTACAAGAGTGATAAGGCAAGACATTGGGGAGAAGTCAGTTGTCTCTGGAGTGACCCTTACATCTGAAATAGTTTGCTCCCCAAGATCTAAAAAGCACCCTCCCTTCTAATATTCAGCTAGGCGTGATGGCAAACCTTTTTTGGCTTGCTTGCCAAAAGGGTGTGTGCACGCGCGCTACCCCCGCGCTGCCCCTGCACATGCGCACTCTCCCCGCTGCCCCACACACATGCACACAGGCCTCACAACGGACTCCTGAAGGCCAAAAATCAGCTGGCCAGCGCGCGCATGCGTGCTGGAGCTGACATAGGGCAAAGCCTCACATGCCCTCCGATATGGCTCCACGTGCCACAGGTGGCACGCGTGCTATAGGTTCCCTATCATGGAGCTAGGCAGTGAAAACAGATATTTAGAGTAGCTTTTTATATTCAATCTGTTGTCAGGAGTTGCATGAGGTTTGCCACTTTATATATTTTTTATTATATGTTTTATTGCATACTGCCTGGAACCAAGTAGAAGTGTGATAGCTTAATAATAAATGAATGAATAAATAGGTTCAGTTGATGATGAGACTGTATCTGAATAGAGGTTTATAAACTTATACTATGAGAGAACCTTATAAAATTACATTCTATCAACTCAAATTATTTGTTAATATAGTTTAATATTGCTTATTCTGATTGGTAAAGTTTGACAAGCGTCAGCGAATTTTTTTTTAATGCTGTAGAACTGAGGACATTTGCTAAAAGATGGAACTATGTATAGTTCTCTTGAAAGCTGAAAATATGTATACAATTGTTGCATTTTTAAGAGAAAATATAAATTGAAACTTCAGTTCCTGGTTAAAATTTTAAACAGATCATAATTTTTTAAGTATTTTGTAGGCGAGTTTAAAGAAAAGACTGCCTTATCGAGTGTCTAGATATCTTTATTCACTATGTAACCTAACTATATTACAAGCAAGCAAGTCACATCATTCATTCATTCATTCTTAAATAAAGTGCTGTTTCATCAGTATGAATCCATTGAAATGAATGGATCTTTTATTAGTTTAAATTAACAGTGCATTGGGGTATACTGGTGGTAATCAGTTATCTTTCCATAGCTAGAAATCAGGTTATTTAGTTTTATTTATATTCCCAAAAGGCAATGAAGACCTTATGTCTTATTTTAAAAGTACCAAGTAATTACATCTATTCTGTAGCCTACTGCTGTTTTTATTTCTCAATATTTCCTTTGTTAGATTAATATAGTATAAAACCTTCTCTTATAAATAAATAAAAAGCAATTATGTCTAAGAAAAGGACCATGGAAAAGTTACAGTACATATTAGTGGCTATATTTTTATTCAGGAATGTTTCATTGACTTTCCTTTTACTTCTCCATCTTCCTTATGTTTCAAACAGTATTTATATGTCATGTAAAGTTAAATTTTACTGGTGTTGTTATTGTTGTTGTCGTCATCTAATTTGATTCAAAAGCAAGAGAAAGACTTAGTAACTACAGGAGAAGAAGATATTGTAAAAAGTGCTGATGATATGGATGGACTCAGGGTGTCAATTTATCAATTGATTAATGGTTGTAATGTTTATTTTATATCATTAACCAACATCATCTGGAGAAGGAGGATGGTTTTCAGATAAATGAACCTGACTAAAGCAGATCTGTAAAACTGTAAATGCAGAGTTTGCCTATATTTGGAATGTAGAGTGAAAGAAATCCAGTGTTTTATAAGATTATGGGAATGAAATACATTTTAAAGAGAGGTGAATTAATGGAGTGGAAGTTGCATACTATTAGTTACTGCAATGAACACAAGCCAGCTCTATAAAAAATGAGAAAAAATTGCATAAGTGGAGATTTAATAAGGTTTTGATTATGGAGATCCTCAATCATCCAGGTCATGGTTGTCCCAAAGGTGCTTTTCCAACTTATTAACCCATAGGGGCTTCTTCTTCAGAACTGAAGAAGCTTAGAATCTTAGAGTAGAGTAGGGGAGTGGAGTGGAGTGGAGTGGAATGGAATGGAATGGAATGGAATAGAATAGAATAGAATAGAATAGAATAGAATAGAATAGAATAGAATAGAATAGAATAGAATAGAATAGAATAGAATAGAGGAGGTCTTCTAGTCCAGCCCCCTGCTCAAGCAGGAGACCCTATACCATTTCAGACAAGTGGTTGTCCAGTCTCTTCTTAAAAACCTCCAGGGATGGAGCACCCACAATTTCTGAAGGCAAGCTGTTCCACTGGTTAATTGTCCTCACTGTTAGGAAGTTTCTCCTTAATTCCTGGTTTCTTCTCTCTTTGATTAGTTTTCATCCATTCTTTCTTGTCCTGCCCTCTAGTGCTTTGGAAAATAAGTTGACCCCCTCTTCTTTGTGGCAGCCTGTCAAATACTGGAATACTGCTATCATGTCCCAGATTTCTGAAGGAGCTGGCAGATGTTATTTCAGAACCATTGCACCAAACCTTTCAAAAATCCTGGAGCACAGGGGAAGTGAGGATTGGAAAGGGGCAAAAGATGGGCAGGTTCCCATTTTCAAGAAAGGAGGGGAAAAAACAGATCCAGAAAACCACAGACCAATCAGTCTAACATCAATACCTGGGAAGATCCTGGAAACGATAATTTAAAAAAACATCTGCAAACAACTAGAAGCAAATAAAGTTATAACTAGTAGCCAGTATCACTAGTAGTTATAACTACTAGCCAGTATCACTAGTAGGTGATTTATATTCATCAAGATCAGATAGGTGTTCTCTTACCATTTTCTTGCTTATTTTAATTTTTATTTCTAGTCTGTCTTTTATGGTACTTTTTTTGGTAGTTTGGGCTATAGTTTCTTTTTGTGTGAAGACTGATGCAAAGAATGAGTTCTTGGATGAGAAGCAAAACATTTTCAAGGAAAAACAAATCAAGAAAATCCAGTTGCATTTTGGAAAGGTACCTTTGGGTTAATAAGGCCTTGGTACAAAAAAACAATACTTGGCCCAAAATCAGAGTTTGTGAGCTCATGAGAGAAAGGCCATGAAAACAGGGATACTATGGTCAGGTAAGATGATGTCCTTCAGATATCACTCCTTGTTTGCCAAATACCAGACTCTCTTAAATATTGTAGCATTATCTACTACAATGTCTACTACTACTATCTACTACTTGTAGCTTCTAAATGTAATTACTGCTGTAGTTTCAGACTGATAAGTAGAAACATTACCCTGTGTAATCTACTATATAGAATTACTGCTCAAAATTGTGAAATGTGCTATTTGGAACAAAATCGCACAGTGGAAGATGCAGCTCATTCAATTAAGGGTAGATTTGGGTGAACATTAAAATTATAAGAAAGCAACAAGAAAATTAGAATTACTTTGAATACCTTGTAGATCATAGAGAAAGTCCTTAAATTAAATATCATTCTTGCTGAACATGCAAGGAAAGTATGATCTCTGAACATCATATTTGATTTAGTGCTGTGGATTTTATTTTCAGATTTTCATAATATGCCTGGATCTAAATGACTCACACTCTATTTCCTTTTTCCTTTTTTGGCTTCTTGCTCCTCTTATTTGTCACAGATTTTTCCAGAATGCAGGTAGAGATTTAAAATATCAAGATGTAATCATGGTAGTGGTTTATATATGCATGGAATATGAACACATGCACAAAAGGGCGAGAATTTTATCATGCTACCATGCTGCTGTCTTGATGTTTTTGGAATACTCCTCCATGGATGCTGCTATGAAGTTGTGTACTTTATAGTACTGTAGTGTCATAACAAGTAGCTTTGTTTTCCTCACTTTCCACAATTATCCCAGGATCCAAATACTCAAAGTTGTACTGTTAACCTCTCAAATCAAGTTACTAATAAAAAATGGAGAACACTTCCTTTATAGATATGAGCTGCTTTTTAAAGTAGCAATTTCCTTCTGTCTTTCAAAAATTGAGATAGAAACTCCAACATGGTTCTTACGTAAAGAGAGACATAGCTTTTCATCTATTCCTTTAGTTCATTTTCATTATATGTGATCTGTAACTAATGATGTATTAAGTAGACCAGGATCGTGGTCTTCTGCAAATACAACTTTATGGAGCAAGAGTAGTCAGTAGTATTTTTTTTCCTCAGAGGCTTACATCAGTTAGCATTCTGGAATAATACTCCATATTATACTCTGATATTATAGTATAGTTAGGCCATGTATAACTGACAGATTGGATGCCAAATTGTGATTTTAATATAGATGTTATCTGTTATTTATTACTTTATTCTAGAATTTTTAATTGGTTATTCCTTGAATGTTTTTATTTGTTCTGGTCTCTGGTCTTTGACTGTAAATAAACTTTGATTTGATTTGACTCTGGGATTTGCTTCTGGATTTCATTTGTAGTGTTACTTACATAAAAAAACATTTAATGAATTGCTTTTTTAAAAATAGCAACATGTTTTTAATCTGAAAATTAACAGGATCCATCCCATCTTGCCTGCTTCTCCTTCCAAGTACCGTATTTTTCGGAGTATAAGACGCACCGAAGTATAAGTTTTAGTTAGTTTTGGGGGAGGAAAACAAGGAAAAAAGGCCTCTGCCTCCAAGCAATTTGCCAAACAGCAAACAGCACAGATGATATACACTGTTTGCTATGTATTTCTGTGCATGTGTGCCTGACCCATAGAAATAGCAAAGAATTGGAGAAATGTACATTATGCCAGAAAGTTTTCTTAAATATAGTCACACTAACTCTTCCCAATTATTTAAATAGATCTACTCCAAGGTAACTAAACTCTAATACTAAACAGGACACTGTTACATTTCATACTATACTTGTACAGAGCTGTTAAAATTAATTAACATTTCTGGAAGTATACATTATTCTCTATTATTTAAAATAAGATACAATATCACTGGGCCTCTTCAGAGCAAGCATTTATTTTAAAAAGCTTCTTTATTTTGTTAAGTTGTCTAGATTTACAGGGATCTCCAACCTTGGCAACTTTAAGACTTGTGGACTTCAACTCCCAGAATTCCACAGCCAGCAAAGCTAACAAAGCTGGCTGTTGAATTCTGGGAGTTGAAGTCCACAAGTCTTAAAGTTGCCAAGGTTGGAGACCCCTGGCTCTAGAACAATAATAAAGCAGTCTTTAAAAAATAAGTCTAATAATTTGAACATTCTACAGACATTTATAGTTATTCACTTATTTATTTATTTATTATTGGTTCTTCTATGCCGCCCTACTCCCGAGGGACTCAGGGCGGCGTACAGCATTGTATAAGAACACTAAATAATAAACAACAGTTAAAAACAAGGTTAAAAAATTTAAAAAGTTAAAAAAATATTTACCGCCAAACATACCAGGGGAGAGCTCAGGTGGAACTAGTCTCCCCCACTGCCTGCAGGAAGAGCCATGTCTTAAGAGCCATGCCTTAACCCCTTTGCAGCCAGTTCAGCAAAAAATAAAAATCTGCTGTGTCTCCCCCAGCTATTTGCCTCTTTGTAGTTAGTTTCACTTTCATTTTCCCACGTGGCAAACCTAATCAGCTGTAGATCAGGAAACTGCTACTGACTTGCTCAGCTTTACAGGCTCTTCCCTCTTTCCTGCAAGCAGGTAAATTGCTGGAAGACAGAGGCCAAAGGGTGGGGGTGGGGGGGGTGGGTGAGACTACATTCGGTGTATAAGACACACCCAAGTTTTCACCCTCTTTTGGGGGGTAAAAAGGTGCATCTTATACTCCAAAAAATACGGTATATATCTTCCAGGAACTCAGAAAAAAGAATTTCTAGAACAATACTAACAAATTAAAACCCTCATCCATCTGTGGCCTGTGGGGAGTGTCAGATCTGCCTAGCTCGGCTTAGGGCCTCACAGGCATCCTGCCATTAAAAAAAAGAAGAGGAGGGAGGATGAAAGGGGGAAGGATGAAAGAGCAATAAATATTTGTGTGTATGTGATAGAAATTGAGAGGGGGGAATGACAGGTGAGAAGGACCAGAGCAGCCGGATCCTGTTTGTACCAGGATCCCATGGCCAGGCACCCTGAGAAATATGCAGATTACCACCACCACCCCCAATCACAGAGTTCTCAAAATATCTTGGCAAGATCTTGTTGGCTGGAAACGGACTAGTCATGGGGGGATGGACGGACTGGAGGCAAACCTACATCTTATTTTTGTATCCAGGGCATGCGGTAATTTCAGAACTGGCTTGACTTTACTGCAATCAATATTCTTAGTAAAAGAACCCTTTGCTTTAACCAAATGGAGTTGAAGGTTTTTCTTTCCTAAGGGATCAGACTGGGGCAGGTCTGACAGTCAGTCAGCTCTACAGTTGTTTGTGGTCAACCCAGAGAGGAAACTGCCTCTATTGTGGAGACCATGCAAATGATGTTGGCTCAAGGTAGAGACCAGGAAGAGATTGAGGCCTGAGGGGGAGCATCCTTGAAAACTTCTGGATCTATCCAGATAGCTGGGAAAGGATGACCCACCAAGACCCTGATGGTCCCTCAGGGTTGGGGAAAAGGAAGAATGGGAAGAGAAACCCATGGGAGAAACGTTCACCCATGGGGGCTGGGGCAGCAGCCAGCGAGAGACCAGACTGGAGCTGTAGAAACTGGAGGAAGAATCAAGCACAGGGGAGCCAGAGTGAGAGAACTGGATGCTGGAGCAAGCCATAAAGTTCCCGAGAAGCTCGAGAAGCCCTAGCTTGGGTGGCACATCCTGTTGACCAGCCAACTCCACCACGACAAGTGAGGAGGCAACCGAGTGGTGGCAGCAGCAGCGAGCTCCTTAACCGCAACTGCCCCAGTGCCTGGCTCTGCAGCCCAGCCTCCACTGACTGCAGGAGAAGTGCCAGCATGGTGGAGAGAATGTAAGACATGAGCCTTGGGAGTAAAGTTCAACAGAGGTTGTGTTCTTCCTGGCACAGGTTTGGGCATACATGAAAGAGTATGGTCCAGAAATAGCCACCAAAGGGGCTAAGGTGCAGTGCGTGACTATGGCATTAGAGGGGCTGCAGTTGAATGGAAGACCCTCTAGCCAATTGGAAAGCCAGGATCACATAAAAACCATCAGTCAACGGTGCAGGGAGACAGCCAAGTGTACCCAGGAGTTTTGCGACCTGGCCTGCTGACTGCCTGCTGGCCAGAAGACATCTTGATTGGATCAAGATTGGGCTAAGTGATGAGGTCTACAACAACTGCATTTCCAGATGTGCCCCCCCAACCTCCATGGCTGGTATGTCCTAGCAGAGGAAGTGGAAATCGAACTGGCTTGATCCAAATACTGTCTCAGCCATGGATGATGAAGGTTCTCCCACACCGAAAAAGGTTTCAAAACTGGCACCACCGAACAGAGCCCATGTTGATGATCCACTGGCTGTTTCAGTGTGAGAAGGAGAGGCACCATGCTGCCAACTCCTGAGCTGCATGTCCAGCCCAGAAGGCAACTCAGGGTCCTGCCAAAAAACCAGCAAAACCACAACATTGAGCCTGTGAGCCCATTCCCCAAAGAGGGTGGGAGAAATCTGACTGACCCGGTGAGCAACCTGGTGGAAAGCAAGTCAGACTATGATGATGATCCCTTGGTAAGTCACTCAGTCAACCCAGTGACCATTCCCATAGAATTGGTGATCCAATCTCCAGGGCGAAAAGGGAGCCTAGTAGCCCTCCTGGACTCAGGGTGCACCAGATGCCTGATCAGCCTTGCCTTGGTAAAAAAAACTGGGCATGAGACTCAAACATTTTAAATTGCCCATAGTTTTTTGCCAGCCTCAGTGACAGGAGGGGCCCCAGTGACATTTGTTACCGAACCAGTAGAAATGAGGATGGGCGCACACAGGGAAACCTTACTCCAGAAATGGAAGCTCTGTATGAACTGGAGCAGGGGGCTGCTAAAAATCTCGCTTGCCAGCAGTGAAGGGGGATGGGAAAATGACTGTCAAAAACCTATCCTGAAGCTGCAGTGGATGAAACTGAAAAGGGAGGTGGGAGTAGCCACCAAGGCTCAGCCTCAGGGACTTATGGGACATCTTCAGTGAGAAGGGGTCTGACACATCCCCACCTGACTGGCCGACTGACTGTGACATAGAAATCCTACCGGGGACCAAACTACCCAAACCTAAACTGTATTCTATGACCTCTAGGGAATTAGAGGAATTGTGGACTTTTATAGACAAAAATCTGAAGCGTGGATTCATCCAATCTGCCAGACTGAGGATGGGTGCCCTGGTACACTTTATGAGAAGAAGGATGGGTCCCTTCATCTATGTGACCATCGAGAGCTTAACACTGTATGTGTCTAAAATGTTTATCCACTCTCCCTCATGAAAGACATGCTGGCCCACTTGGCCAAAGGAAAAGTCTTCACCAGTAGTGGGTTTCACTTAATTTTGCTACCGGTTTGGGAACGGGGGTGTGCGGGCACACTTTGTGCATGCGCAATGCTTCTGCACATGCACAGAAACTTCTTCACATGCGCAGAAGGTTTTTGATGATGTCTGGGTGGGTGGGTGGAACCTCCCATTGCTGCCGCTACCAGTTTTCCTGAACCAGAGCGAACCAGTAGCAACCCACCACTGGTCTTCACCAAGTTGGATTTGTGGGAGGCGTACTACCTAGTGAGGATCAAAGCAGGGGATGAGTGGAAAATGGTTTTCAATTGCTCCTTAGGATGCTTCTAGTTTCAGGTCCTCCCTTTTGGACTTCAAGGGGCACATTCTGTATTTATACATCTAATAAATGAAGTGCTGTATGAACACCTGTTCAAGGTAGTGTTAGTTTACTGGATGACATTTTAATCTATAATGAGGCAATGGCAGAACACGTAAAACTAGTCAGAGCTGTGCTCAAGAAGCTTCTAGCAACCAAACTATATGCCAAGCTGTCCAAATGCCAATTCCACCAGAGTAAAATTGACTATCTGGGCTACCACATCTCCCATGAAGGGATAAAGATGGACCCCGTAAAGGTGCAGACGGTGCTAGAGTGGGCTCCTCCCTGCACCCAGAAGCAACTAAAAGGCTCCTGGGATTTGTGAACATTTACTCCCATTTCATCCCCTCATTTGCCCAGATAGCCCTCCCCCTCACTAACCTGCTAAAGACAAAAGGGAAGGGGAAACCCAAACCCAGCCAGTAGCTTAAATGGACTATGAAATGCTAGGCTGCATTAAAAAAGCTGAAGTGCTTGTTTGCAGCGGAGCCGGTATTGAAACACACAGACCCCAACACCCCCTTCATCATTCAGGCTGATGCCAGTGATGTCGCAGTGGGCTCAATGCTTCTACAGGAAAACGAGTAAGGGATCCTGCGCCCTGCACCTACACTTCTAAAAAGCTAAATGAGACAGAGCAGAGATGGGCAGTCTGGGAGAAGGAAGCCTATGCGGTGCGCTAGGTGCTCCTAACTTGGAGGCATTTTCTAGAATGAGGGAAAACCCCATTTGAAATATGGACTGACCATAAAAATTTAGAAGCATTAAAAAAAAAACCAACAGGCTTGCTGGGCCCAGTACTTTAACCGATTCACGTTAAGGTGCCTCCCAGGGGGGACGGGACTTTCTAGCAGATGCTTTATTCAAGCTGCTGCAGTACAATAGTTCAAAGCCGGAGATGATTAAACCTGTTATCCTCTCCAGGCAACTGGCGGCCCAAGTCATCCCCTGGGCACAAGCGAAAATGAAAATCCAACTAGCTAATGATTTAAAGCAGGAGTCTATGCTGGCTGAGGAATTCTGGGAGTTGAAGTCCACAAGTCTTAAAGTTGCCAAGGTTGGAGACCTCTGATTTAAAGGATACTCTAAAGGCAGCTTTGGAGGAGAATGAGTGGCTCCAAATGCATAAGGAAGAATGTACAATGCAAGATGGTCTAGCTTGGGTCGGAACTAAACTATGTCCCACAAAGCCAATGATGCAGGGGTGAAATGTCTGTCGTTGGTGAGCCAATTGCGCAGGTAGCATGGCGCTCCGCCCACCTGCCGGGACACCGCCATTTGAGTTCTTTTACCCTCTGCGCATGCCCAGAACACTGTGCATCACAGAGGGTAAAAGAACTCAAATGGCGGTGTCCTGGCAGGTGGGCAGAGTGCCACGCTACCTGCGTGATCGGCTCACCGACGACAGACAGGTAAAAGTGAACCGGGAGCATTTCACCCCTGGATTAATGGTTCTACAAAAAAGCCATGATTCAAAAGTGATGGGGCACTTTGGCTTTGTAAAAATCCTACCCCTAATCAAGCAGCAATTTTGATTAGGACACAGAAAGCTATGTGGATAGCTGCCCCATTTGTGCCTCTGCCAGGATTTTAATATTCAGAAAACAGTAGGAATATACATAGATATCAGAAAATAACCTGAGGCCAAAAGAGACCCTGTTTCTGTTTAGCTATCCAGCTCACCTCAGATAGCGAAGGTTGAGAAGTGTATTTCAGCCTTTGTCTTAGAATACAATAGAATAGAATAACAGAGTTGGAAGGGACCGTGGAAGTCTTCTAGTCCAACCCCCTGCTCAGGCAGGAAACCGTATACCATTTCAGACAAATGGTTATCCAATATCTTCTTAAAAACTTCCAGTGTTGGAGAATTCACAACTTCTGGAGGCAAGTTGTTCCACTGGTTAATTGTTCTAATTGTCAGGAAATTTCTCCTTAGTTCTAGGTTGCTTCTCTCCTTGTTTATTTTCCACCCATCACTTCTTGTCCTGCCCTCAGGTGCTTTAGAGAATAGCTTGACTCCCTCTTCTTTGTGGCAACCCTTGAGCTATCGGAACACTGCTATCATGTCACCCCTAGTCCTTCTCCATTGGGGGCTACATATATCTATTTAAAAGGGAAATGTCTTTTTGGTGTCTTTGGTCGTTAATCTATTCATCTGCCTGAAAATATCTTCTGAGCTTATTTTCTATCTGCCTTGCAATAAGTAGAAAACAAAACAAAATAAGAATTCTGTTCAAAAGGGTCTGAGACGTAACAATGAGCATCATTGAGAAGTATGGTTTACTTTGTACTGGACAGGAACGTGCAAATCAAAGTTTTGCTCTTCAACAGATCACTGAATAAATGTGAGAGAGGATTTCCCCCCCTAGACATGTTGAAAATAAGAACAGTATGTGATAAAAAGAAATGGCTGGAATGACATCTCCTCTCAATCATCGTACTGCCCACAACAGTAACTCAGTGGATCTTCCTGATAATTGTCCTGGTTCCCATTGTACAGGTAGTGCTTGACTTATAACAGTTCATTTAGTGACCGTTCAAAGTTACAACAGCACTGAAAAAAGTGACATAGAACCATTTTTCACAGTTACAACATTTTCAGCATCCCCATGATCATGTGATCAAAATTCATATGGTTGGCAACTGATTCATATTTAAGACCATTGCTGTGTCCCAAAGTAATGTGATCCCCCCTTTTGACAAGCAAGGACAATGGAGAAGCCAGATTTGCTTTACAATCATGTTACTAGGTTAACAACTGCAGTGTTTCACTTAACAACTGTAACAAGAAAGTCGTAAATTGGGGCAAAACTCACTTAACAAATGTCTCACTTAACAACAGAAATTTTGGACTCGATTGTGGTTGAGGACTACCTGTATTGAGGGATCTTTTGCTGCAAATCCCAATTTGGATGGTCTTCTAATTGTATTTAAATAAGAGAAAAGGACTTCTGTGAGGATCAAGTTTACCATTGAATACAAAGTTTTACTCCTTTCCATGCTAGGACCCAATTTGGGTTAAGTATGATGGACTAGATAGTTGTGACCAAACAATATTTCCACTCAAGTATAAATGAGCTTAATTAAAATAATGATAAATATAGGGCTTAGTAGGTTTCTATTAGGGGAAGCAGTGGCTCAGTGGCTAAGACGCTGAGCTTGTCGATCAGAAAGGTTGGCAGTTCGGTGGTTCGAATTCCTAGCGCTGCATAACAGAGTGAGCTCCTGTTACTTGTCCCAGCTTCTGCCAACCTAGCAGTTCAAAAGCATGTAAAAATGCAAGTAGAAAAATAGGGACCACCTTGGTGGGAAGGTAACAGCGTTCCGTGCGCCTTTGGCGTTTAGTCATGCCGGCCACATGACCACGGAATCGTCATCAGACAGCACTGGCTCTTTGGCTTAGAAACTCTTTGGAGATGAGCACCGCCCCCTAGAGTCGGGAATGACTAGCACATATGTGCGAGGGGAAACTTTACCTTTACCTTTAGGTTCCTATTGCAAAACAAGGTCCACAAACATGACTCTTGCAGGTATATTAAAGGAGGTGAAGTGACTGGTCTAAATATTTTGCATCCTCTAGCATGCAAGAAAGCAGTTTACAGAATTCTGGATTACCTGTTCAAAAGTGAAATGGAGAAGTAGACCAGACTCTTCTGATCTGACACCTACCTTACCCAGATCGCATGAGTAAGAGCTGAGAACCAGGTGGGATTTAGCTGAAAGATGAAGCAAATTTAAACTTTGTCATGCTGATTTAATCTTCTCTTTTTTATTGGAAGATGTTTGTATAGTTGCCTATCGAAAGAGTTTCCAACAATAACAAATGAAATGTTGATGCCATAACATGCCATTTGATTTGTATGTTAAAAAGAACCTTAAATAGATGTTGAAAAACAATATCATATTAAAAATAATATTAAAATGATTTCCTTTGGTCTAACACAGGAAGCATTCATTACAGTTTTGCATCTTCATGCATTGCAGAGTGATTCATTTATCTGCAGAAGACAAAGAGGAAACAGAACATTTTAAAAACTGTAAGAGAAAAAAAATGCTTTCAGCTCTGTGTTTAATGTCCCAATCCCCTGAAGGAAGATTTAATTGCTTTGTGAATGACCCTCAAAATCATATGGAATGAACCTGTTGTCTGCTTTGAAGAGGAGACAGTGTTATTTCATTCCAACTCCATTGTTATATAATTATTGGATGCATATAATAAATGAAAAGTAATCAGTAATCTTTAATCAAACAAGGTGCTTTGCCTCATTGCGATGAGTGCTTATGAAATAGATGGCACAATTTTATTTTTCTATAAAATGTGCAAGTAATTATTTTAGTTGATGACCATTATTTGCACATTTTCAAGTTCCACCAATGTGTATGCTATACTGGCCATTTCAGTGATTGATTCTTGAAATAATTTACTGAAACATTTTCAAGGATCCTTTTTATCCCAAACAGCATGCTATAACCCTTCCTTGATATCTGCATACTTTAAGGAATGAAAATGTCATAGAATAAAACATTGTTCTATATAGCAGTTTTTAAAAATAATATTTCTTTTACCGTTGCAATTTTTAAAAAATAGGGTTAGGCAATTGTAGGAAGTTAGCACCTACCCCTCTCCTAGAGGAATAAAATATTTTAGGAAATATTAAAAAGGCAGAATATTATATAGAATATCCCTGGATGAGAAAATGGAGAAACATGCTTTTAGGCAGAAAAAGACTCACTCTTATTAGTCCCCACCTTTGTCAATGGACTATCAAAGCCTGAGCCCAGCCCACTCATTCCCCCCACCTTTACCAATGGGCAGTCTATACTACATAACAAAGATATGGTTAGCCCTCTACCCATCTCACCACATGGCACCTGGGAAGATTGCATCAGCCAGCAAGGCTCAAGCAAACTTGGACTCAGGACAGCCCCTGCATGGTCCCATGGGAGTCTGACAGCCAATCAGAGTGCATTTCTTGCACATGAGCAGGAGGCCCCGGGCAGGGCCCAAGAGAGGGCATAAAACCAAGGTATTCTCAGCATCTCGCCCCTTTTTCTCTTCTTCAACATCTTTGAGGCATGTGATCCCCCTTTCCTCAGGACCTCAGACCATGTGGTCCTGCTGTCCTCCATTAAACCATCTTTCCAAGCAGTCACCATGCTTCCAGTGTATTTTCCCCCACTTGGAACCGAACCCAGAAGGATATTCCTTACAACAAAATGGAATAGGGTTTTGGAGAGAACAAAAAAAATTATAGCAGGAATATCGAAGCCATGATTACAAATGGAAGAAACCCTGAAGATAAACACTTAATAAAATGGTTCCCAGCATATCTCCCTATTCCAAGCAGGACAAGCCAATCAGAACACCAGCTTTCAGGCCTTCTTTGCATAATGTAAATCATGCCAAGAAGTGCCAGGCAGCTGCAGTGGGGAATTACATGAGATATGCATCTGTTTAATTTCAATTGATTGTTTTCTTTGAAGATTGCTGTAAGAGTTGTAAATGATAGATATTTTATTTAGTCTGCAAAAAGGAGTAATATTTTATTTAATATAAGGGTATGTTTAGTGCCTCTTGTAGTGCATTTTGATTACTGTTAGTGACTCAAAGTAATATTTAATAATTGTTAGTTTTCTTTTTAGAGAGTTCTTAGGAAAGCAACAAGAGTTCTTACAGCGACATGGATAATTAACTTGAAGCATGTCTGTCTCTGGGGGAGCATCAGATATGCAAATGAGGAAGTTAAGATTTAACAAGACATGCTGGGAATCACTAAAAGTTTTATTACATTAAAGTACCAGTTTATTAAAAGACCTAATGGTTTTAATTTATTATTACAACATCAATATGTTTAAAAGTACAAATATATATTTTTTTCTTTTTCTCTTTTGTTTTAAAGACTTAAAAATAAGATTTTACAGAAATACTGTAACAATTGTAAAGTGCTGTTTGTTAGGAAGAAATAAGTCACAACGTAGGGAAGTATTACAGAATACAATATGCCCTGTCTTAATTTCTATAAGAGTTCTTTAGATAGAAACAAGTACAAAACTGGGTGACAGGGAAAGGAAGAAGAATATATATTAAATAGAACACTATTCTATTTCAAGAAAATAGATAATGTTTACTGGGACCTGAATAGCAAATCCAGAATGGACAACACTTTTACTTGTAATTCAGTCAAAATGTGATTAAAGTTAAAATTCAGCCACCATCAAAATAATGTAATAAAAACACAAATAGATTGCTGGAAAGGAAAAAAATTACATGATCAATTTGTACAAAAAATCAAGGGAAAAGTGGATAAAGATAAAATGAAACTACAGGTTTATTTTTGGCTGCTTAAGAGCAAGGTATTTGAACTAATGCAATCAAGGCCAAAACTGAAAACTCAATGATTCAAAGTATAAAAAAGCAGAAGAATCGGTAGTTCATATACTCAACTCCTGCAAGATCGGTCATTATGTAATTATAAACAATGATATATCACTGTGGCCCAAACAATTCATCTATAAAATTATCATCTGCCTGTAATGAATAATTGTGGGAACATATATTTGAAAAAAATAATAAAAAATAAGCAGGTGGCGTAGGTGGATAGAATGCAGTATTTCAGGCTGACTCTGCCCACTGCCAGAAGTTCAATCCTGACAGGCTGAAGGTTGACTGAGTCTTCTATCCTTCCAAGGTCAGTAAAATGAGTATCCTGATTGTTGGGGGCAATATGCTGACTCTGTAAACCGCTTAGAGAGTGTTGTAAAGCACTATGAAGTGGTGTATAAGTCTAAGTTCTATTGCTATTGCTATTGTGGGTTTTCTGAATACAAACTGATAGCACACCAGATTTAACTGTGGTTGAAAAGAAGCAAGTGTGATAATCGATGTGGCAATACCAGGAAGAAGAGAATAGTAGAATAGAGGACAAAGAATCCTATGGATGCTGATTTTTGAATCTAACTTTCTTTGTAGTTACTGTTTTTGTGTTCAATGGATAGATGAGCAAGACATTGTTCTTTGTACATTCTCTTTCCCATCTTATATTTATTTTATTTTATTTTTATTTATTTATTTTATTTGTGAGATTTATATACCGCCTCACAGTGCAAGCACTCTCTAAGCGATTTACACCAGTAAGCAATGTATATATTGTCATGTTCCTACTTACCTTTGTTATTTTTCTCAAATATTTCTACCATTTAATTTTGACAATATTTTTAACACTTGCTGAATTCAGTTTTTCTAAAGTCTAAGGTAGACTATGTTTGAACATCTTTCTTTTTTAGTATTATTAATTTCTAGATGATCCTATCGCTTTCACCCAAACTCTCTGTTACTTCATCTTTTAGGTCAACATTTCTTTTGCACTTTTGATAATAGACAATTCCCAAAATGCAGTTCCCTGTCTTTTATTTATTATGTACCATATATTCAAATAAAATAAATATAAATCAATTTTATAGATATTCTCATATGTACATAATTCTTTACATATAATGCTGTTCTTTCTCCTTTTGTAGTATCATCCTGAACATGAAAATGTATATCCCTTTTTAATGGGTTCACTACCCATACATTTTCCCCTCTGATTTTTACAGAAGTAAAAGGTAAGGTTAAAGAAATTATGTGCAGGTTAAAGAGCCATGAACTGGAAAAAATGGATTCTTGATCATCAGTTGTTTCCATGTTACTAATTTGAGGATGTTCTTCATTTAAAGGTGAATAAGTTCATTTATATGAGGAAAAAATGTTCCATAGTAAAAGATCATAGACTATACAGTTGCACATACACTAAAAAATAGAGGATGGTCTGATCAGAATGCATAACAGAACATAGATGTCATAGTTCAGTTTAACTATCAAATAAGCCCTTCTTAAGTATAGACCAAGGGTTTCTTTTTTTTTTAATTAACATGATCCCTGTTACATTTTGCTTGTACAGGGTTTTTTCCTTTCTCTGCCTCTCATTCTCTGTTTAAAAGCTAAGAGAGTCTGTGTTACTTATCTTAAAGTGTACTGATTTTTTCCAAATTATTTTTAAAAATGAACAAACTATATTACATTATCTAACGCATTCTTTATCAAATAGAATGATCTAACACAATATGATTTTTAACAATATGGAATGTGAATTTGGTTTTGGTATTTGAATGTTATCTTTTGTTCTTTGTTTTTTTTAAAAAAAAAACTGTCCACAGTACAACAGGATGAAAAATATAATTGTAGTTCTGTTTTTTACAGCCCAGGATAAATAAATGCCAGAATTAAACGAAGATGTCCCAGATGTATGAAAGCATACTTCTAGGATAAAATATTGTTATGCCATTTCCATTACTATTCCTATGAACATTTAGGTGAAACTGCCTCAGGACCTAATCAGATCATGTTCATTTGCATATAGTAAAAACTCTCCAATGAGGTTTTCAGCACATTAAGAGTATATAATGTCATTTTAAAAATCATTTAGTATAATACATGTTCTATAATTCAGAATGAGTGGTTGCTGGCACTCAAGCAGAATAGTTTGACAAGACACTTTATGAAATGAACATCTGCTTAAATTACTGGTCTTTTAATTGTCAATTTAATTTTGTGTTTATTAAACATGTTTGAAGGCGGCACTGTGCAAGTGCCTGTTATGTGTCTTGAAAATGCTGCGGTATTGATAAAATGTCAAGGCTTCTACTTGGGATTGACAATAATAATCAAGTTTACCAGAATCATTAAGTTAGCTTTTGAGAGCAGGAGGATGTAGTGAAAAGGGTATCCTTCTCTGGCATTATTAGCACCTTTTATTCCACAACTCCACAAAGCAAGTGAATTTTAAGTCATTGTTGCTTTTCTATTAATTCTACACTACAGGGAAAAAGTAATTGAAAGCTCTTTTTCTTTAAATATAGCACTAGGGAACAATTGGATTTATTGTAACTTACTGCTGTAAAGTTAAGTACAGTAGATTCTGTCAGTACTGTGATGCTCTTATTTATGTTTGTTTTCAAGCTGCAGCGGGTTAATTAAATTTAAAAGCTACTCTTTAAGACTAGGATCTAGGATTTAGCAAATTTTCCTCTTTTTTATGAAGAAAATAAGCTGTATTGAAAGAATTCAACATTACTTATGGGAGCATGAGAACATCCACTGATGTTAATATTCCAACTTGATTATGGACAGGATAAAGCACTTTGTACATCTACCAATCAGCGGTGGGTTGCTCCAGGTTTGGACCGGTTCTTAGAACCGGTAGCGGCGGCGGCGGGAGGCTCCGCCCACCGGCCCGGGACAGTTCTGCATATGCACAGAAGCGTTGCACGCGAGCGCGCGAACCGGTGGCGATCTAATTTAGAACCCACCACTGCTACCAATGTAAATTGGAAAATTGAGGGAGATCTAAAGCCATAGAATTCCAAGAAACACTGTTATTTCCTTTCCTTTCACCTCCTTCATTATTTCTAGTGCTGTTACTCTTTTGTATCTACTCCTAAAGAAGTTGTTAAATTTCTCTTGGAGTAGATCAGTGTCTGATGACATTGATAGGTTGGATGCATGTTTAAAAAATTAGACATAATCCAGAGAAGATAGACATGCTCCTGGTTGAGGAAGCACATAAACTCTGGAATAGGAGTTCAACTTCTGGGTGGAACAGTTTTCCCCATAAATAATAAGGGGCTAATATTTTTAGTTTTGCACTTGAAAGCAGCTGTCACAGAACACCCCTTGCCTAGCTTAAGATAGTGTACCAGTGTATCATTCTATTCTATTCTACTTTTTCTATTCTATTCTATTATAGGTTCTATTATATTTTTAATACTGCTCCATTGATAACAGGATTATCATTTGCTTATTTATTAAATTTACACAGCCACCCAAAATTCAACCCTGTGACCATAGGAAGGTACAGGTAGTGATTTATAGGAATTTAAATAATGATTAGAATTGTATATAAGCATGCTGAAGCATTAGCTATTGTTAACTGTAAAACAAAAAAGCCTTAATGGATAATAATTTTTTATCATTTGCAGTGTAAGTCTGTGAGAGAGAAAATAACTACCAAAGTGTTCAAGATAATACTGCAAGCTTTAAATAAATAGGAGTTGAAAACCTAGGCCTGGCCCAAAGAAAACAATTTCCCTTCCTTAAAACATGGACCATATTAGCTGAGAATTTTGGAACTGTCATTCCAATATATACCATTACCCTGAAAATAAGACCTAACCTGAAAATAAACTCTAGCCTGATTTTTAAGCATGAGCCTAATATAAGCCCTACCCCAGAAATAATCCCTAGTGAAGGGGGGTAGGCATGGACAGCACAGGAGGCAGTGGGCGCAGGTAGGCTGACGCTGTCAGGCAGCAGCCACAGCCCATGCAGTGTAGGTGAGTTGATTACCTGTCCAAGCAACAGGGGGAGGCAGGCAATCTGGATATGCCGCATGGGCTGTGGGAAAGCCAAGAGTTGCTGGGTTGGAACGGCTGCCGGCTGCGAGAGGCTCGTCTTTGCTCGGCGGCACTGGCAGCATATGGAGGCAGAGGCGTGGGGGGAAGGCAGGTGATCCCGATGCACTGTGCGGGCCATGGGAAAGCCGAGAGTCAATGGGCTGGAGTGTGTGGGAGGCTGTGGGAGGCTCGTCTTCACGTCTCTTGGCTTGCCTGTGGCCCATGAGGTACATCAGGATCGCCTGCCCTTCTGCCCTGCGCCTCTGCCTCCATATGCTGCCAGTGCCGCCACATGAAGATGAGTCTCCTGAAGCCGGCCACTCCAACCTACTGACTCTCAGCTTTCCTGTGGCCCGTGCGGCGCATCCAGATCACCTGCCGTCCCTCGCACCTCTGCCTCCATCTGATGCTTGGACAGGGAATCAACTCACCTACGCAGGCTGCGCAGCTCCAGAGTGCGGAATCCAAGGGACCAGCAGGCTGCAGCTGCTGCCAGATACCATGGGTCCCCACGTGCTTGCCGCCTCTTGTGTGCATGCCAGGGGGGCATGGCACCCAGCCGGGCTGATCACCCTGAAATCGTGTTTCCCCCAAAATAAACCCTAGTGCTTATTTTGGAGCCCCCCAAAAATATAAGACCGGGTCTTATTTTCAGGGAAACACGGTACTAGAAATGCTAGGACAGGCTAATTGGCAAGGTAGTTTTGCATCTTGATATTTATTTTAGGAGCCAACAAACAAATATAAACTTCTCTTATTTGTTTTATCTATCATCATTTTATTTAAAGGCATTGAAGTCTTCTACTAACTTCCGAAGTAGTTGACACTGCTTTCTCCACTATTGACTTCAATAAGCACAGATATTCATTGTGTTCCATTCCATCTGCTATTGCTACCAAATGGGTTTCTGTGTTCAGGATTATGAAGCCAAATTATAATGCTATGCATCTCCAAGATTGTTTCTAGTAAAACCCATGAATTTTTATATGAAAATGTTTACATTACATTAAGAATGTACTAACATGATTTCTACTAACATAAAGCTGGTATAATTTTAACAGGAGAGTTTAATTTAAGTCCCAATTCTTGGAATAGGTTGAAACCATAGGTTGAATTATGTAGGTATTTACTCTACATATAATGATTCTTCTTTGTAGATCTTGTTAGGTTGCAAAGTATTATTTCAAAACAATATATTTTTTAACAATAGTTTTAATAGATTTATCCATAACTTTGTAAAGAACATCTTCTTATCCCTTAACTGCAGAGATGGGATTGTGCATGTAAAATTTCTGTTTCTCATTCCTTAGAGATTGCTTCCTATATAAATAATTTTTCAGTTTTGCATTCTCCCCCTTCTCCCCTCCCCCCTCCCCCCTCCTCTGTTTGAATGACTCATGGACGTTTTTTGCTTAACTCTGAACTCTTTCCAAATCAGTTTTATAAAAAATAGCTTTAACGAGTATATCTTACCCAGCAGTTTTATTAGAACTTTGGTAGTTGGTCTACCAGAAGTTCATGTAAGGGCCTGCATTTATCTCATAAAAATTGTAGAAAACAAAAAAGCTGACCTCCACAGAGCTACTTCAGGCTAGCCCAAGGGCTTGAGTTCATAAAGTGGATTTTTGACATTTCTCTCCTCCCCCCTCCTTTCTCTTGCAATAATCTGAAACATGTCATAAATTGAATTCACAACTCTCTTTATTTTCTTTTCCTAGGCAAAATGGGGGCAGAAGGGTATGAACATTGGCTGAAATACATAAGTCAAAAGCAATTTGAAAAATGTCAAGATTAAGATAGTATATTGCTGAGACTCTTGTTGTTCTTGTTGTCATCACTTTTACTTCTATGTTTCGTTCATTATAGTTGAAAAGCAATATTAGCCATGTCCAATCCCAATTGGCCTGTTCTCTAAGATCAGAAGAGCCCCCTGTGTCATGTCATGCCCTCTGGAGGACTCTTCTTTAGAAGATGTATAGCTCTCTAAGAAGCATGTTGCTACTATAAACGTTGCAGCTGGCCAGAGGGATCCATAGAAGATTTCTTTTACATCCTTAGGGGAAATAATAATATAGAAAGGAAGCGTGTAACTACCAGCCACACTGAGACGAGATTGCTTTCCAACTTCAAACATGATGGTTATTACATTCTGATACCCATCTGCATAAGATTCAAAAGCAATGATGAAACTGTGCATAAATCAAACTTCATCTCCCTGGAAGTGTCATTTTCTTTAGCATAAACACATATACTTCCTCCATCCTCTTCGTATCGAGAGAGTATGCATTTCATCACAAAGGATATATGTTACTTCATTTTGTCAGACCAGACTGGGAGCTGTGGGGGAAGAAAATATTAGTTGTTCACAATGGATAGATCTCATTACTCATTTCCATATCTATTTCTAAAGAAGGAAAAAGCTAGTTTAATATGGGGGACAGAGAAAAAACATTCTGATTCATGGGAATGAAAAGGGCTCCTTCCGAACTTCTCAGTTGGATGTACAGAAAGTATAGGTCACTTAAGCCCTTTCTAAATTATCATCAGCCTCCATTTCTCCCCCCCACACACACACACACATTGTAAGTGACTTTTATCTTAAGACATATCTTTAATTTGTAATTATTTGAATATGAAGTTATTATGAAACTCTAGTTTTGCTGTGACACAATAATGTCTCCTAAAATAATTTATAAATTATCCTCATGCTGATAAACTTGAACAGATGGAATTCTGCTTTTATACACAAATGGTGAAAACCAAAGTAATGGTGAAAACCAAAGTAATTCTACCGAAGGTTATTAGGAATATGGATTGGTTCTTAGATAATTAGTGATTTGCTAGATTGATCCAGGGGATTGTAGATGGAACATTATCCTTGGTACAGATTTTCCCAAAGAGGCTTTTGCTTATAACCTCATTTTATAAAACTGAGGAAGATGCCTAAAAAACCTGAAGAGGAAACAAAAAGGGGGAAAAAAGGATTGTTGATTTGCTTATCTTTCTATGTGTTCCTTTTCCCAATAAACTCCTTTTTATATTAATAGTGTTGCTTATTTGGTTTTATAAGAAAACTTCTCCTTAAATCCTTCTCCATAGACAAGTGACATCGTTACATAATTATTTTGGGTATTTTGGAATTGGAACAAAGCTTGTAAAGGGGGAGAGAATGGCAAAATACCTTCTAGTTTTCCTAGAGCTGAGTTGTATAGAATATTGGATAATCAGAAGAGTCAGCCTGAGTAGTAGCAGCTTACTGTAATTATCCTTCATGGGAAATCCTTGGAAGTAGTAGTCTGCTGGTGAAGGTTGAAATTGTCTTACTTGTGGTTTGCAACTAATTGATACAGCTTTATTGCTGATAAAAGAGTGGTCATGACAGTGTAACATGTAATATTCCTATAGATCAGTGTTTCCCAACCTTGGCAACTTGAAGATATCTGGACTTTAACTCCCAGAATTCCCCAGCCAGCGAATGCTGGCTGGGGAATTCTGAGAGTTGAAGTCCAGATATCTTCAAGTTGCCAAGGTTGGGAAACACTGCTATAGATATTATTGTTTACAGTGCAACAGCTATTTACTGAGACATTGTATGCAGGTTTGAGCATAGAGAAATATATGAATAGGGTGATAGTGGAAGCTGGCAATTTTTTTTACATATTGTACCAACATGTGAATGAGTAGTATTTTTGAAGTTTATTTGTTCTACCTACTGAATATAATAGAGGCACATGATTCATGAAGTAAACTAGAGGAGAATTTAAATATTGCAGGTCCAAAAAGTGAGATATGTATGTGCTCAGGGAAAGGAGGAAATGGAAGAAATTCTTTTCCCATAGAAGATCACAAAAAATTAGCGTCTCATTGCCAGGCTTGGTCTGTGTCTTTTTGCATTAGTTGCTTCCTATAGAATGTGATAGAACCAGTGGTGGGATTCAAATTTTTTAACAACCGGTTCTGTGGGCATGGCTTGGTGGGCGTGGCTTGGTGGTCACATGACTGGATGGGTGTGGCTGGGTGGTCATGTGACTGGGTGGGCATGGCCAACTCAACATCACTCATGTTGAGGGGCACTTCGCCCGTCCCCTCCCCTCCCAGCCACTCCTTGTCAAGCCCGGCCTCAACGTATCTATAGTTCTTTAAAAATCTTGTACACTTTTTTTTTATTTTATTATCTGCATCTACATACTATAGATGTACTTTCATGGACCACTGAAAGGAAGAAATGGCTCACATGCTTTGCCCAAGAGTGTGTTAGGAAGGTCACAAAACAGGCTTTTGAGGGGCTGCCACAAAGAAGGGGGTCAATATATTTTCTAAAGAAGCAGAAGGCAAAACAAGACGCAATAGATGGAAACTGAACAAAAAGAAACAACCTAAAACTAAGGAGAAACTTCCTAACAGTGAGAACAATTAACCAGTGGAACTACTTGTCTCTAAACGTTCTGGGTGCTCGATCACTGGAAGTTTTTAAGAAAAGACTGGACAGCCATTTCTCTGCAATGGTATAGGGTCCCGCCCCCAAAGTCCCTTCTAAGTGTTATTCTGTTATTCTGACACCTTTCCCTTATACCTATAGAAGACCTCCAAAGTCCCTTTCAACTTCATTATTCCATTATTCCTGAGAAGAAGAAAACACACACACACACACACACACACACATACACACACACACACAATTTAAGCAAATTCCCTTGTTTTGGAGACTTAAAATCAGAAAGTACCTTGGAGCAGTGGCGGGCTGCAAATTTTTTAACAACCTGTTCTGTGCCCTAATGACTGGCTGGGTGGGCATGGTCAGGGGGCATGACAGCACTCAGCCTCCTGCAGCACTCTGCTAGTCAAAACGGGGTGCGGGGGTTAATTACAAAATGTGGGCTTTGCTTTGTGACATCCAGATCTAGTGAGCAAGGGGTGTGAACTGCACAGAAAATACACTTTTGTTTGGTTATGAAGAAATATCCCCAAAGTCAGATGTACACTAAATGTAGACTGACTTTTAGCTACACATCTTCCTAGCAAACAGCAAATTTTGAAGCTCCAGATAAAGAAGATGAGTAACCACAGTTTGCATGTTGGAGGTTCCTAAAGGAATGCTGGGAAGCTCTGTATTTTAAAGAACATTTGAGGGAAGGGTGCAGAATAGCCCTTCTCTGCCTGAGGCTGTAGAGACCCGGCACCAATCAAAACACTATTTGTGAAGCAACTGATCAACACTGACAGGGGGAAGCTACTAGTATATGAAAATAAGAGCAAACTCCACTCCCTTCTAGTACTGATGATGTTACCTAGTTTGGTAATGAAACTTCTACAAGAAAAGCATCAAGCTCAGAGAGCACCAAGGACCCCACAGTTCAACCCTGAGCTACAAATATTCTCTTCTATCAATAAACACTTTTTGGTTAGAGGGCCTCAGAGCCTGCCTTATATGAGATGGCTCCCAGTGGATTTTATTCTAAATTTTGATATGATTTCTGTAAATAAGGAATGTAGAATTATAATGGCTGAGTATTTGATCCTTCATACATCAAAAAAAATACAAAGCTAAGAAATAAACAAATAAAAAACAGATTTGAAAAAAGAAAAGGCTCAGGAAAGAAAAAGAGTGAAAGAGTAAGAAAGAAAGAGGAAAAGAAGGAAAACCGAAAAAGAATGACTTCCAAGTTTCTTTGGTACAAATACAAATACAAAAATATATCAAACTCTTACTCTAAGATTAACATTTGTCTACATTATTTCCATAATCCCATATCTAATCATCAAAGCACAGATCAATTTTTGATTTCAGTTTCTCACAAAAAGTCCAGTAATGGTTCATATTGCTTTAATTACTATTTGTTAAGGAAACCATAACTGATATATTTAATTGCACCAAACTCTAAATGAAACAGGAATGGAAAATCCTAAGCTCTAGTGTAGACCCATGCTTCTCAACTTCAATTCCCAGAATTCCCCAGGCAGCATGAATTCTGCCGAGGTGGCGCAGCAGTTAGAGGCAGTACTGCAGGCCACTTTAGCTGACTGTGATCCGCAGGTCAGCGGTTCAAATCTCACCGGCTCAAGGTTGACTCAGCCTTCCATCCTTCCGAGGTAGGTAAAATGAGGACCCAGATTGTTGGGGGCAATATAAATATACATTGCTTACTGGTGTAAACCGCTTAGAGTGCTTGCACTGTGAGGCGGTATATAAATCTCACAAATAAATAAATAAATAAATAAATAAATAAATAAATAAATAAATAAATAAATAAATAAATAAATAAATAAATAAATAAATAAATAAATAAATAAATAAATAAATAAATAAATAAATAAATAAATAAATAAATAAACAAACAAACAAACAAACAAACAAACAAATAAACAAATAAACAAATAAACAAATAAACAAATAAACAAATTCCCCAAACCCCCAAAACTTTAACCTTAGACTGTCTACTGTTGACCACACCCCATTCCTAAGAGGTCTGTAAGGGGCATGCATAAGCGCACCAACGTGCCTACCTTCCCTGTCCTAATGTCCCCATGTATTTGTAATCATCTCATGTATTCATAACCATGTTTATACATTTTATGTATTCACAATCATGTTTATACTTTTTCTGTAATCTTATATATGCTTGACTAAACAAACAAACAAACAAACAAACAAATAAACAAATAAATAAATAAATAAATGTTCACCCATCTTAAACTTGCCAAGACTGAAAAATGCTGATCCTCAAATAAGGATATTTCCATTCCTTTTTATTGGTTCCAACTTACTTATGAGCAATCATAATTCAAAATCCCCACTTGAACACTAGTCCAGAGCAACCACCATTTCCTCACTAACCTGCTTTCCTGCTCCATTCTCCTGCTTGCAGGGCAACAAAAGAAGACCATGTGACTACCAGTTTAAAAAAAAACTTCAGTCAGACCTTCCAACTTCTCAGGGAAAAATGATATCGCGAAGTTGGAAGGTCTGACTGAAGTTTTTTTTAAAGTGATGCAGTTACCCCATGCCGAATACTGGAGATCTTAGTGGGAAGCTAATTTCTGATGGGTTCCTACAAGATAGATGTTGGGATGAAAACATGCAGACATCTAGAAAACAAGCATCATCAAATCTCCCTTAAAAAGTAGCATCACCAAGTGCTTCTGTGACAGGTAGACAAATACCCCAAACCTCCCTAGGAAAAATAGGCAAATGTTGATAATAGGAGATTTAATTCTGAAGAACAGAACCAGCTGTCTGTAGAACAGACAGTCACTCTAGAGAGGTATGTTGTCTCCCTGAAGCAAAAATCAGAGATGTGGCTGAGAACTTAAACAAAATAATAAAACCCACAGATTACTACCCTTTTCTACTACTACATGTAAGGACGAATGACACAAAAATGAACCTGAAAACAATATTGAGTGATTACGAACAGCTAGGCAAGAAAGTAAAGGAGTTAGGTGCACAAGTAGTTTTTTCACTGTACTACCAACGAAAGGTCAATATCCAGTAAGAGAACAAAGGATTCTAGAAGTGAACCACTGGCTAAAGAGTTGGTGTCACCAAGAGAAAACTTTGGACCATGATCTACACGACCTCCACAATGGGCTGCATTTTACAAAAACCAGGAAGAATATTTTTTGGAAAACAACTCTCAACTTATCAGGAGGCCTTTAAACTAAAATTGAGGGTGGAGGGTGACCACTCTCTAAGATCTCCAGGATCTAATTCCAAGCAAAAAACCCAAGAAAATAAAAATGTCCTGAACTATCCATTTTGTATCAGTGGCCCATTTGCCCACTGCAACCTTAGCCCTATGCCACTGTCTCCTTCTTGGTAATTGTAAGCATTCTTGGAGTCTATGTGTAAAATAGCACTATATTGCTACAGAAATGCACAAAACCCAAAAATGAAAACCTAGAATGCATATGGCTCAATATAAAAAGAAAACAAATGACATTGTCATAGGTGTATACTACAGACCACCCAACCAAGCAGGAAAAATAGATGTACTTTTTGCTAACCAACTAACAAATATATGTAGGAAACATGTTACAATAGTAATGCGGGACTTTAATTACCCTGACATCAACTGGAAGACTAATTCTGATCAAGTGAGAGATTGAACAGGTTCCTGACCAACCTAGGCTGATACTTCAGCTTCAACCGCAACAATACACGAGCACATAATAGATTCAAACTTAATGTAAACTGCTCCAAACTCGACTGCAGAAAATACGACTTCAGCAATAGAGTGATCAATGCCTGGAATGCACTACCTGACTCTGTGGTTTCTTCCCCAAACCCCCAAAACTTTAACCTTAGACTGTCTACAGTCGACCTCTCCCCATTTCTAAGAGGTCTGTAAGGGGCGTGCATAAGCACACCACTGTGCCTACCGTCCCTGTCCTACTGTCCTACTGTCCTATTGTCATCTTTTATCGGTACTTTTTTAACTTATGTTATGTTTATACAAACAACTACTATCCTATACATGTTTGACAAAATAAATAAATAAAATAAATAAATAACTTTGTGATCCAAAAGGTAGAGGAAAGAACTAGATGGACAGCCATACTGGACTTAATTCTTTCTAACAGAGAAGAAGTGATAGAAGGAGTTAAGATTACAGGAACCTTGGGTGAGAGTGACCATGTCATATTGGAATTCAACATAATGCAAACACAAGCAGTAGAACATAATCATACCAGACTATTACGAGTACTAAGCCAAGCTGAAACTCCTACTCAGTATTGTAAACTGACAACTTTATCACTTTTAAGGGGGAAATACAGTGGTTTTTTTTCCTAGGCAAAGACTTTTATAAAAGCAATAAGGTAACTGTATGAAGTGTGTCTATCATGATATAATCACACCCCAGGGGGAATGAGGTACTCGACTGCACCTCTTGCTTTGTAATGACCCAGGGGTGTGATTATCTTATGATAACCGCACTCCCTGTCATGCCTTATTGTTTATATATTTCATATGTCATAATGAATCCTGAAGCATTTTCTAGGGTTCATAGCAAATGCAAATGACTTTGAAGTCTAGGAACTAGCCAGATTTTCTAGGTACATATAAATTAATATTGTATACAGTAGGAAGAATGATGAATGATGAATGATGAATGATTCATGGTTGCCAAGACAAAGTTTTTAACTTCTCTTTCTGTGAACTTTAGAGGAAGGAGTTACTGCTTTGCTTGTAACATACTCTAAGGAGTTATTCAATGCTGCACATTATCAGCTTCAGACACTACATTGTGACTGATACACAATAGACTTTAGTTACATTTGGGCATACTGCTGAATCATAGTTTAATGTTATGAGAACAAATGTCAACATGCTCACCTCTTTCATTTTGTGCAGTCAGGAATATACATGGTCAGGAACAACTATATTGTTTGTACTTTATAAATAAATACTTTGTATTTATTTATATACCATCTTTATTATTTTTATAAATAACGCAAGGTGGCAAACATACCTAATACTCTCTCCTCCCACTTACCATATTTAGTATATTATTTAAAACCAAAGCTTAATTTAATTTTAACTTTAGGTAGTTGAAATAAGCCACCTTTATAAACTATATTTTAAGATGTCTTGTTTCAACTGAACATAGTTATAATTAAGAATCATTATCATTTGAAAAACATTGCAAGTTGCAATTAATATGAAAATGTTTTCAGATTTGAATTCATATTCATATTCAAATTCTGGCAGTAGCAAGAGAATCATACAGACTAGGGCTGTGTCCATGAACTCTTGATTGTATTTAGAGGGTTTAAGGATTTCTTTTGTGAGGTATTTTTTCCAGTGTATATTGTACTGCAAGTATGCAGTACTTTATGAACACAGGCTGGCAGATAAAACAGAAAACTTAAAAGTACCAACAGTTGTAAACTGGTCACAGTCTTCTCATTTCATAACAAATTATATAATTATAAATTGCATATTAAATCTGTAACAATTTTAATGTATATAAAAATCAGACTAATTTTGAAAATTTGCATGAAATGGGTTTATAAATTAATATTGGCAAATTAGCCTCATATATTAATTTACAAATATGTGTAAATATTTTCAGCAAGGCTAATTACACATACTTATATACACACAATGTAATAATACTAAAACCAAAATATTTCCAATTTATTAAAAACATAAAATGTCCAAATGGAGTATGCATGTATGTATATATTATAAACATGACACTCCTTTTCATGTCTTACGTTCACTTTCTCCACAAGCTGTATTGAAATGTTTACATTTTTAAATCATTAAGAAAATGATCTGTGTAGTTTTTGAACTAACTGGGGAGAAAATATTTTCTGTTGAAGTTAGCCATTTGATATAATTTTTTATGGTGTAATATCATTTTGGTTGATTCTTTTGTGTCTCCCATTTTCCACTTTCTCTTTTTGTAGTGGAATCATGACAGTGAGCAACTGGTTATTTGGAGATACCTACTTTGTGGGGAAAAGTCTACATTTTCACAATCACATTCTAATTAAAATGAATGGGGCTAATAGCTGATGCATAAGGAAATAAGAAAGTAATCAATGGACTTCTGAAATTTCAGTTAGGGAGTACTGTTTAATACAATTAGATAATAAACTAAGCAATTATATTATATATACCTTATGATGCAATCACAGCACAGGGTGAATCTGCACCACAGGATATGGAGTCCTTTAGTAAGCTTGTAATCTTGTTAATCTGATCTGTGTAGCAGTCAACAGTTAAATACTGCTTCACTGCGGGAAAATTGTTATAGTCTTCCTAGGCTGCCACCATAAACTGGATGATAAAGATGATGGCCTATCATTATGACTCCTGATGGGTTGATTCATTGGCTGCATCTGCTTGAGATCAGCCAAGTTAACTACAGGTCATCTTTCAAAACATCTGTGTGTCTAAAAGAAAGCTTATTTAGCAAGATAGCTGCACAAGCAGAATACTTCTGATTATCATAAAGGTCAGACATGCACATTTTAACTGGTGATAATGAGTAGTTTTAAATATGTTTGAGCCTTTTCTTAATCCTGCCATGTCACAAGGCTTCTATTGTTATGCACCAAAGAATGTGCTTTTAATTGTACCATTTGCCCTATTGTATCTTGATCATAGAGCAGGAAGCACAATCATACTTGTGATAACTGCCTACCACATGTTCTAATAATTACTAGCCTTCGGTAAATTGCAGAGGGAAGCAACACAGGAGACTGGTAAAACAAAAGGCTTTCAAAAGTTGCAGGGGTTATTTAAAGAGTTGCATGTAATATGTTAGATGGTGCCAAATATGTAGATTTGCCTGCCTGATACTCCTTTAAGCCAGCATCATATAATGTGGATCATTATAAGGGACATTTGCAGAAAACATTTTAATATAATTAACAAGGAACAAGTCTTAATCAATGCTGCTTTCATTAATAAACAATCCAACCATATGTAGGTATACTATGTATGAATAAGGCCCAATAAAGTATACTCTAGACAAGTGTATCTTACAATCCATCAAAGGATTTATCACTAGTATTAATCATCTGACAACAGAGGAGTTTCGCCAAGGAAATACTTTTATATTGATGTGCAAAGCAATACTTGTTTATAAAGGATGGGTTAACTCGGATTTTCAGATTTAATATATTTGAGCAGTTATTTTCTAGAGCATTTTGTAAAACTCTTTAGTATTAAAAGTGACAAGTTCAAACATTATCCATTCAAATAATTAAAGATGTGTAAAATGTTTTTACATATTTAAGGTTGTTTTTTTAAACTGTATAACTTAATTGCTGTCAGTGGATATGTTGGTACTGGTCCTGTCGTCACCCTGTCCTTTAAATATCTGTTTAACATTACATTTAACACAATATTTTACAAGTTCTATCTTAACCACAGTCAAACAAAAGGGAGATATAGTTGTCATTTTATTAAATGATTAAAGGATTTAGCATAATATCCATAATAATATCCAAGACTGCAATCATAAATAGATTGTATTATGGATTTGCTTTGTTGATCCCAATGGGACATGCCTTGGAGGAAGCATACGTATTGCACCACACCATTGTTTTTCAAACTTGGCAACTTTAAGACGTGTGAACTTCAACTCCAGAATTCCCCAGCCAGGATGCTTGGGAATTGAAGTCCACACATCTTAAAACTGCCACGTTTGAAACACACTGTACCACTCTATACTAATGTAGTTGACAAAGAGAGTTGAACTTATGACTGCACACATGCGTATAAAGAAATAAACTTCACTGATTAGGTAAATGATTAGGATTAGGATTTAAAATGATGTTTTCATAAGTTTGATGGTAGCATAGATTTCCAGCCAGGAGTGAATCCTGGATCCAGCTTTAATGCTGGGACTGTCCTAAAACATTTAGGAGGTCTTTATCAGCTACAGCAGATATTCCAAGGATACCCTTGTCTGGGGGAAGATGCTCTTTGGAATCACTCATGCTCTGATACAGTAACATCAAGGCATGATTATTGCAACAACTGTTTCTGGAAACAGCCTGGAAGATGTTCAGAAATTGTAAATGACTTACCAATAGCACAGATTAGTTGTGCTTCTTTGGCATCCTGTATTATGTAGGCAATACATAAAATATTCTTGAAAACACAAAACTTTATTATAGAAACCTTCAATTGACCCAGTAAAGATTTCACATCAATATGAATTTTGGGTGTTGTCTGTCTCTACACAACTGCTTTTAAAAAATTTTATACTCTCTATATATTATATTTTATCCCACTGTGTAGGTATGTATGTATTGCAAGGCAACAAGCATACATAATACTCTTGCCTGCTCTGTTCTCCATAACAGTCCTGAGAGAAAGGTTGGGCTGGTTCAAGGTCACTCAGCCAGTTTTCTTTTTGGGTTTCTAGGACAGTATCTTGGTCACTACATGAAACTGATTCTCTTTATAAGCACTAAATCTATATATGTATATCTATGTAGAATCTATAGTATTTCTTTCTAAATGTCCTTTCAAAAAAAAGTTCTGCTTTAAATGTAATTTATATTTTCATTGAAATTTTGTTCAGTTTAAAATCCTCCAGATTAAATGTATTTGCTATTTAAGTTCTGCCTTGCTTTTCAGTCCAAAATGATGTTGAGGATGGTTTATACCAGTGATGGCGAACCTTTTTTTCCTTTGGTGCCAAAAGCATGCGCATGCATGCTATTGCGCACGTGCGAGTGCCCACACCCATAATTCAATGCCCCCTGCCCCCCTGCACATGCGTGTGTGATCCCCCCATGCTGCCCCGACCCCTGTGCACATGCACATGCTCCCCCCGCTCCCCCATTTCCCAACTTCGGGTAGGCCTGGTAGGCCCATTTTTTGCCCTCCCTAGGCTCCAGAGGTTTTCTTGGAGCCTGGGGAGGGCAAAACGGCTTCTTCCGCCCCCCGCCCCCGGAGGCCCTCCAGAGGCCGAAAACACCCTCCCAGAGCCTCCATGCAAGCTGAAAATCAGCTGGCCGGCACGCACATGCGCACTGGAGCTGAGTTAGGGCAACGGCTCATGTGCCGGTAGATATGGCTCCGCGTGCCACCTGTGGCACGCGTGCCATAGGTTCGCCATCACTGGTTTATACAAAATCATAAAACAGAATTACAATGCAGCTGTTTCTATCTTTTTATTTAGATAGTGTTTAATATAGTGTTCATCAGAGGTGGTTTTCTACGTACATAACAGGTTACAGGGACAAAGTAGAACACTTTTCATGATAATTTCTCCTGTTATTTCTGTGAAACAGATTAGTGAAGGAAGACAAATGATGGCCCTGAATAGCATTTCTCAAAGACTCCAAGAATGCTTACAATTACCAAGAAGGAGACAGTGGCATAGGGCTAAGGTTGCAGTGGGCAAATGGGCCACTGATACAAAATGGATAGTTCAGGACTTTTTTATTTTCTTGAATTCGGGGGGGGGGTTGTGGATTGTGCATGGAATATATTAATGCAGCATACAATATAGCTAGGAAAGGCACTAATGCAAGAAAATTATGTATGGATATGGGTGATATTGCATCAATGAAAAAGGTAACTGATGAACCAACCTGATATGATCTATGTGTTTATTGTCAGATTTATATCCCACCTTTCTTTCAAAAACTGAAGAAGCATACATAGCAGCACCTTTTCCCATTTTTTCTACTATTATAACTTCTTAGAAGGAAATTGGTTTGCAAAGTCCCCCAGTGGGCTTCTACAGTTGAGGCTGAACTTAAATCTAAATCACCCTGATCTATGCCAGTACTTTAGCCACTATGATACACTGACCCACTTATATTTTTATTCAGACATCAATAACACTTGAGTTAAATAGGCCCTCCATTAATGATAAAAAGGACTGCAGCTTTAATAAGTTATATAATTCCAGGATTTACTTCTGTGCTATTGTTAAATACAAAAGCCAATAATGCTTAGTGATACTGAATTTACTGGAATTTTTAAATCAACAACTGTATGATTGCACTAAATGCACATTTCTCATTAATTATAATTTCTACTGCTCCATTTCCAATTACTCTACTGAGAAAGTGCTTGGAAAAATGAAACAGTTGTATATTATGTAGCATTTGGACAGACATGTCTGTTTATTCTTCAAAAATCTTATATTCTCACGGAGGGCAAAATTGATGGGATGGCATTTCAGGAAAACTTTCTTGGGAATGTAGTAACACCAGAAAAGACAATGATAGGTTTGAGACATCTATGAAGTATCTTTTTTTCCCTTTTTCATTTTTAAAAAAGATTACTGTTACTTCACAGGAATGGTGTCGGGTTAAATTAATAACTGATTCTAAAGCTCAGGGATAGCCTAGGATGGCAGAAATGATATTACACTCATGTCATTGATAACTCTGTTGTTAAGGGAGCTTTCAGTTTTTAACAAAAGCAGAACTATTGTGCTCCTATTGCACAAATCATTGGTATAGCAAAGCCTCACAGTCTGATACAGTAGTCTGTTGTGGCATAATTTAATGGAACAATGTAAGCTTTTATTCAAAGATATATCTTGAATATTACAAGGTATTACAATATTACAATATTACATTTCTTACTTATTGTAACTTAAAAACTTTTGAGCCTATCGGGAGCTTCCTAGCTTAAACAATTGAATGGCCATTCTCAGCTTTGCTTAGGGTATTCTTTCAGCTCGGGAGTAAAGAATTCTGGATCTCATCTTGGCTTTTCCCCAAAAAGATGAAGCTCCACAACAGCTTCTAGAATTTAGCTAAGTGAGACCACATTCAGAGACGTGTCAGTCATCAACCAATGAGGGAGAATGGATGAGAAGGAGGAAAAGACCAGCCTTTATTAATTAATAGGAAGGCTTTAGCATTTACACTTTGAGGAGGATTCTTTTTTAAAAAATGAATAAGACAAATAGAGTTCCTTGGTTAGGCAGCAGAGATGACAATGGCAGCAAGATTTATGCGTAATTAGACTTGTGTGAACAGAAAAGGACTTATCTGGCTTGTGAGGGGCAGCTGATCTTATGCTTTTGGCATAAGACAGGTGTCAAACTCAAGGCCCGCAGGCCAGATCCAGCCCGTGAGGTGGATAGATCTGGCCCATGGGGCCACCCTGGAAACAGTGAAGGACCAGCCCATGGAGCCTTGGCCCGGTCCAGACTGATTGGGCACTGATCTGCAACCTGGTGATGGCCATCCGGGCTGGACCGCGGCCAGCCTTAGATCTACCACGCTACCTCAGCCCTGCCCCCTGGGCATGCACACAGGAGGCAGTGTCCCTGGGGACTGCGTTCTAAGCACTTCCCTTTCACCCAGGGCACCTGCTCTCAACCATCTACCACCTCCTGTGCGCACACCCGGAGGTGAGGCCGAGGCGGCACCTCAGATCTAAGGCTGACCGTGGTCTGGCCCAGATGGCCACCACCAGGTTGCACATCAGCACCATGCCTGCACCAGGTCTCCATGCCCTGCTCACTGGCTTTTCACGGGGACTACCCCGCCCCCACATGGAAAAGCCACGCTGCCAATCTCTTCCCCTCCCCTCATCCCATCCTGAGCACGGAGGAAGGAAGGAGATGGGAAGGAGACAGAATGGGACTTTTAGGCCATAGGCCTTCTGCCTGCTAGCATGTGATGAGCAATAGGAGATTGCAGGGGCTGTGGCAGGGACGTGGCATGTGAGTGGCAGTGGTGTGCAGCTTCTGGTATTGCAGGGGACAGAAGCACAACTGCCTTCTCGGCATCAGGCATAGAGTCAGTCCAGGTATGGAGGCAAGGAGGGGAGGGTGGACAAAAAGGGAAGCTGCTGTTCCACATGTTTTTTTAATCTGCCAGAGGCTCTGGACAGAGGCTTCCCATTTTGATCCCTCCCCCATTGTGGCCTCTGCATGGCTCTCCGCTCACTTCTCCCAAATGTGCATGTGTGTGTGTGTGCACACATGAGGGGGAGGTGTCCAGCAGCAGGAACACCACAGCCCGCAGCGACCAAGCTGGCCTCCAAGAAGTAGGCATGGTGGCAGCACTGGCAACATCAGGGGAGGCACGTGATATGGACGACCAGATGCTCCTGCTCCATCCCACGTGGCTGGAACGGGGCAGGTGGCACATCCAGCAGGCCAGACCGCATGCCTCTCCCATGCACCTCTGCCTCCGGCTACTGCTGTGGGCTGAGACAAGGTGAGGCAGGAAGTGGGGCAGTTGCTGCCAGACACCATCAACCCACCTACTCCATCCCATTTGTTTTTGCTTGCAGTTGGAGAACGGGTTGCTGCCAGTCATCTCCTTGGCCCCCTCGCAGGTCTTGCCTTGGCCCACACATGTAATGTGTTCCCCTGTTTGGATGGATTGGGTTATGAACTGATGTGAGAGTGTGAAAGAGGATGGTAAGGTAGCTTGTGCCCAAGCTAAGGGGTGCTGAATGTGAGACAGAAGTATTCCTGACTATTTGCCAGTATTTAACTCTGCCTAGGATTTCATTTCCCAGCCAGAGAGATTATGCAGTTTGGGACTCTCCTAGATTCATGTTTCCTGCTCAAGGAGCACATGGCAGCCTTACTGGGTGTGTGTGCTTTGCACCAGGTTTGTCTTTGTCAGAATTAATTAAGATCCAGGAACCATCCTCTGCTACCATGTCAGATAAGAATTACTCTCATCAGAGGCGAAACAGATCTTTCCCTGGAACTCTGACATTATAAAAAGAAACCGCAGTTTAAAATACTAAAGTAGAAAATATTTATTTTGGTACAAAAACAATAAATTCTCAATAATCACATCTTGGCTATAAAAAAACAGGTCTTTGTTCCTTCCTTCTTCTTCAGTTTCTGTACGGAGCAAGACCTCTTTTTTTATAGCCAAGATGTGATTATTGAGAATTTATTGTTTTTGTACCGAAATAAATATTTTCTACTTTAGTATTTTAAACTGCGGTTTCTTTTTATAACGTCAGAGTTCCAGGGAAAGATCTATTTCGCCTCTGATGAGAGTAATTCTTATCTGACAGTCTTATGCACCAATTGTGCCCATTCTTGAACTAGGAAATCTTGTTCTTTATGATTCATGTTTTAGTCACCTCCCATTTAGTTTACTGTAATGTAGCCTGTTCATGTGCATGGCATAGGAACAGGATATTTGTGATACTGCTTGTCCCCCATTGTATCTGCCTGTCCCCCCTGATCTACCAGTTCCCTTTCATTCAACAATGCCATCTGGCTGGACCTTGGAACTAAACATTCCTCCAGAAATCCAGATAGTCCAATCTTGCTTCCCCCAAGCATTTGGGCCAGGCAGATAGCTGAACTCTGTTGGTGATGTGGCTTTTTGTTTGAGAAGTGTTGATTAACCAGTGCATCATAGGTTATTTACTATTATACCACGTTTCCCCAAAAATAACACCCTGTCTTATTTTTGGGAAAAATAAGACCCTGTCTTATATTTTTTTGAACCCCGAAATAAGCACTTGGCCTTATTTTCGGGAGGTTTTATTATTTTGGGGCGCATGGAGCAAGACAGGGCTCCTCTTGCCATCTTACCTGATTTCCACCTCTGCCTCCCTAACCCTAACCAGAAGAAAAGGCAGGGACCAGCTGTGCATGCGTTTAAATATTTTCGAGGAGGGCTTATTTTCAGGGAAACACAGTAGTAGTTTTAATCTAAGTGCCCAGAATACTGTGAGATGGATGGCTCTATAAATCATTCAATTAATAAATATTTCTATCTCATTATTTTTCCAAGATGACCATCCTAAATCAAACCTAGTCTTTTCAAGATAGCTATTCATATGTTTAAATATTTAAATGTTAATTGATGCATCTGTGTCTATGTGAACTTTTAAAATGTTTCATATAATTTTAAGTAACTTTGTTTTATTGTAGCCAATTGTCATGTAAGGTGCTTGTCAATTCTTCTGTAGCCAGCATGGAGGTAAAATGGGTTTCCTAAGTTGAAGGAATGGAGTCCTTCCCTCACATGTAGGATCTTAATTGCTAGTTTTGGCAATGATCACAGTTGGTGGTATGCTAATATATATGGAAAGCATGTATAATTTATATGGAGCATTTTTGTTTATTCCTAACTAATCATTCCATCTCTTTTGCTATCTCAGCAGATAAAACTCAAACAATAGTAGCAGAAGGCAGACTTAGAAGTGAGAGTTTAAATAGGTTCATGTACCTGATCCTATTGTGTGAAAGCTTCAGTATTCTCCCCCTTTCCCTTCCCTACATATGGTTCAGTTTCTAATACCAATTTCTTCTTACAAAAACACAAGCTCTCATATCTTTGCATTTTTCACCTTATGAAAGAAACCCAAAACATTGCTCACGCCACTAGAGAGTTGTCTGAATTTTTCTTCAGACTAGTCTCAGTGCTTTTGTTTTCTTTAAAGTTATGCTTTTAGTTCTGACTTGTATTTGACAAAATGAAGTTTTTATACCTTTTTTGTAGCAAAGCAATGCATTCAAATAATAGACAAAAATGCATGCCTAAGTGGAACAAATCAAACTTTTCCAAGATCTTTCTCTTGGAAGCAAACATTCTCTTAGATGTTACTCTCTAGGTTCACTTCACCTGAAATATAAATGAACTGAAACCTAAGACGGAAATAAAAGAAAATTGGTTGACTTTTTTATGTTGGATTGCAAATTCTTTATGCATAACAAAGTGATATGAATAGCAAAAATTCAGTATCATTAAGAATTCAGTGATATCTGTAACTATATAATTGTGTAAATCTCTCCATATTTATGTGACTTCTGGTAAGATTTACTTCAGGGTATAACCCGTGAAGTGTTAATGATCTTACACTGCAGTCCTAACTGTCAAATCAAATTATAACATGTTTGGTTTATTTTTCAAGTAGCTTCAACATGGATTGCACTTATATTGGATCCAGGACTAAGCACCTCATTAAGAGAGTTTAAAATCAATGGTGATAACTCAGCTAAAATATGTCTGCTATTGATCACTCATTGCTCAGCAATATGAAGCTATTGTTAATCAGGAATAAGAGTTGCTGGTGTGTGTATGTGTGTGTGTGTTATATTCTATTCAGTATAGCTTAGTTTTGTTAGTATTCCTGTATTTCAAATGCAAACACTACTGGGCAAGAAAGCTTAAGAGCTAGGTCATTTACCGGTACATCTGCAGCATTGTGGAGAAACCATGAATATGAAATGTCTATGGAGATTCTCAGTCATCCAGGTCATGGTTGTCCCAAAGGTGCTTTTTCAAGAGGCAATTAGACTTTCTGTTTTTTCTTTGAAGACGTTTCACTTCTCATCCAAGAAGCTTCTTCAGCTCATGAATATGGAATGATGAATTTTGTAGTCCCTTCCTAAATAGATTCACACATTCCTCTCTTAAGGATAAACGGAAATAGAGATAATATTAAACTCTATGGTTGTTTGATGGGTTGGGATTACTGACTTATATGAATTTAGCTATTCTGCTAAATGCTACCCTGAGTTTTGTGCACTCTTGTTTAATGACTTAGGGCAACATGTGATAAAAAATATTATGGTTGACTACCATGTTCATCATTCAGTTCAGTTAGGTTGCCAGGGAAATCTAGAGTACATTTTCTTTAGTATGCTAAATGATTAATTAGATTTTTTCTTTGTTCCTTCTTTCTTCCTTTTATGTATATCTTGTAGTTCTGCTTAGTGGACTTAAGTGTATGGTTTCACTTTTTTGTGGTGCTGCTCAGTTTGTCTTCCTCTTTGAAGGCTGATTCTAAATATCATCATTTTTATTCTTCTCCCCCAGAACTTTCCTTCTATTGGAATTCAGTAAGAACTAAGGAAACTTTTACCCATTCTATGGTGAGAATATTTTCTTTTCCAAAATCTCTCAGGCAACGAACTCCTATCCTACTTCAACAGCACAGGCTTTGTTTAAGACAGAACTTTGTGCAATTGATTTGATACACTGGATTAAAGAAAGGAGACATAAATGTTCTTTCTAATTTTTCTTTCAGTTCTTTACAGCCTAATTCCTTCTTTCTGCATGTCCACCATCCAACTGCTTTTCCATTCTGAATCTCCAATTGGCTTCTAACTTACTCCGTCTATCCTAACCAAAAAGAAAAAGTTACCAATCCCCTTTGTTTATTTTCAGGCAACAAAATAATAGAATTAGAAGAACAACCTACATTCATCAGCAATCTAAGTCATCAAGAGGAACTGCTGCAGAGAAGAAGGTAAAAGCTTATCCTTTCTGGCTAGCATAAACGTTTTGGTTATTGAGATGGCTTATAATTTTTGGTCTCCCTGGTCACCTGGCAGTAATTTCTATTACATATACTGTTTAAAAGTCTTATTTTCACAGGTATCATTTAACATATTTGAAACACTTCAGGCTGTTCTATTTTCATTGCACATTTTACCTGTTTATTACTTTTTTTTAAATTTAAGCAAAATGTATCCTCCCAAGTATACTTGTAACTGCAGTATAAATCATCGGTTTAATATGTTTTCCAAAGTAGTAAGAAAATTAAAATCCAGGCTGTCATTTTTATTTTACACGTGCTAGTGCTTGAGGCCTTTCTCACAAATAAAGAGATCTATGCAGGCATAGACAAGACACACTGTGTCTGTGGAGATATGACTTGGAATAACAAGAATATCATTTTTTAACAACAACAGAGGTTTGGCTGTGAATTAATAGAATATTTAATAAAATTTCATATTTTATTTTGTTTGCAAAGCTTCTGTCTCATGCTGTCCATTGCTTTGCTGACAGACTGTATAAATTTGATGGTTTCTTTGGAACTATCTTATCAAAGAGCATCTATTTTATTTGCCTTTCAAAACCCATAAATATTGTTTTGAGGATTTTGTTCAGATCAAAGAGTATGTCCATATTCACTTGTCATTTTAACTTGCATGTACATGTGTGTGCTACCACCACAGAATACTAGAGATTTTTAAATCAACAATATGAGTTCCGTTCAAAATCACTAAAGAAAATGTGGTTCATTTGTATAATCAAGTACCCCATTCAGTAAAACAAAAGCACCTTTATCCTAAGTTTATTAGTTCATTATATAGGAGATACATCATTCTTTTTTTTAAAAGGCAAAGAATTTCAAGTGCAATAACAAAGATAGCTATTGGTAATAAACTGAAATAGAAGAATAAATGGTGAAATATTGATTTTGATGAAAATTGTATTTAGGAAGAAGAAGAATTTTAAATTTGTGATAACTCTGCTCGTACAAGATTTTCATTCTCTACAGAAGAAATAGTTTGTAAATAAAAAAGGAATTTTTTTTATTGTGGCACTTCCGTGTGATGCAGTTAATCAAAATAAATAAATAATAAATAATTCTTTTTGTATTTGTTAAGAGAAGGGGGGAAACCCCTCATCTCTTATCTTAGCTCCTGATGTTCATGTTTTCTAAAATACTTATTCATCAGGTGCATCTATTCCTGACAATATTGTGTTTTAATTCCAGAATGGATTTGCTTTAAGTTCAAACATTCTGGATTTTCTATCATGTTTGAAACTGCATTCAAGAATAACTGCTTTTCAAGAAAATGAGCTACTATTTGAAGCTAAATATTCTGGAGTAAGCCACTTGTGTATTTGGCTCTGTTGGATTGCAGTGTATTTAGCAATATATGTATTCAGCAATTTCATGTGATTAATTTTTGTAAATTATGAAATTTTATGAAGGATAAAAAATTTTCAAGAAAGAATTCAAAGAATTCAAATCTTTGTTTTGTTTTTGTGGAATGGGGAAGGACTGTAATTCAAATCAGTGAAATTGTCAAAACTATTTCCACAAAAATAAGCCCTATCCCAATAATAAGCCCTAGTGAAGATCGTCATCAGACCAGGAGGGTGAGTGGGCCTGGCCAGCAACAAAGGCAGCGAATGCGCGGTGGCCAACGGTGTCCGGTAGCAACCGCAGCCTGTGCAGCACAGATGAGTTGATTACCAGTCCAAGCAGCAGGTGGAAGCAGAGGCATGGGGGAAAGGCTGGTGATCCTGGCACTCCGCACAGGCTGCAGGCAAGCCGAGAGACGTGAAGACAAGCATCCTGCGGCCGCCCTCCCACTCCATCCCAGCTTGCTTGCCTGCAGCCAGCACAGTGCGTCCGGATTGCCTGCCTCCCCCACATGCTTCTGCTACCATCTGCTGATGATGATGGTATGTGAAGACAAGCCTCCATAACTGTTCAGCCACTCTGGCCCACCGACTCTCAGCTTTCCCGCAGACCGCACGGCACGTCGGAATTGCATTCCTCCCCCCCAACACCTCTGCCACCCTCTGCTGCTTGGACAGGTAATCAATTCACTTGCGCTGTGTGGGCTGCACAACCCCAGAGTGCACTGACCAGGGGACCAGTGGCCTGCCAGACATTGACCCCCACATGCCCGTTGCCTTTGGTGGACACACCAGGGTGTGTGTGCCCAGCCGGGCTGATCCCCCTGAAATTGTGTTTCCCCAAAAATAAGCCCCAGTGCTTATTTTGGAGCTCCCAAAATATAAGACTGGGTCTTATTTTCAGGAAACACCATCGGTACTCTACTGTAGAATCAAGACATAACAGAGCCAAAGGCTAGAAGGCAAATTCCAAATTTAAGCTGCTTAGCAGAAAAGGGGCTGGGAGTGGGGGAATCTACTTTTTGTAATTGATTTGCATTCTCCCAAGAAAAAAGCAAAATATGCCCTGTACTCTAAGAAATATTTTGATCAGTGTAGTTTTTATGTGCCCAATTATGACCTGGCCAAATTACTTATATTAGAAGCATATTAAAATATTTAGTTTCTTAATTTATTTTGCCATATAGGCTGAACATCCAGATAATGGTAGAAAGTCAGTAATGTATTCCATCATAATAGGGAACACTGGAGGGTATATGAATGAATGTTCAGAAGCTAACAGCAGTTTCAAACATATCAGCTCTGCTTTGTTCTATTCTGTTCAGTGGATGTATAAGGGTAATTTTATGAAAGAATTGCTTTCAATGAAACCAGCTTGGAATTTGCAAAGGCGAAACCAGGTTTCTTTCTTAGAATACAAGAAAATTTACTGTGAAAATGTTGGATTACAAACTTGTTGTATGGCCACTCTAATAGGTTTATCATTCTATCAATAAAGGGGAATATTTATAGCTCAGGGCTGAAATGAGGGGTTTCCCAGCCCAAAACAGAAAAAGACTCCAGCACCTCTCCACCAGTAATCAGCACTCAGATCAGCATAGAATAACTCCAAGGTCAACTTCAGACCAACAATTAAGTAAGCAACACTCCAAATCAAGAAACTGCCAAAGAGCCATCAGTAAACAGCCCAACCCAAAAATCCCTAAAACTGGCCACACCCACACAGACAGTCAAGACACCAAAATATAAACTGACAGCAAACAGCACTCCTTACTAGCATTGATGATGTTACCTGGTTAGGGTAATGAACCATCTGCAAGAAAACAAGCTCAGAGCACCAAGGACCACTTATCATTCTATGACAAACTACAATGAAACATTGAGATATTTCAGAAAGAGCACAATTGTAAACTGTTCAGTTATAAATGCAGCTCTTTTTTAATATAGAAAATATTAAATCATCTGCTATTTTCTCTTGATAGTTTGTTAATTGTTTTACTTAAACTTAACTTACACCAAGTGCTCAAAAGAAAGCAACCACTGTTAGCTTTTGAAATACATGATGGAAATGAGAATTTAATACAGGTGGTCCTCAACTTACAACCATTTGTTTAGTGACAATTTGAAGCTACAACACTGAAAAAAATGACTTATGACTGGTTTTCACACTTATGATCATTGCAGCATCCCCATGATCACATGATCAAAATATGCAAGAAAGTATGCAATATGCACAAAATGTGATTCTAATATTCTGGGACACTGTAACCATCAGAAATATTTTGTCCCAGAATATTAGAATCACCTTTTGTGATTTTGTCTATGGAAATTCTCAGTAATCCGGTCATGGTTGTACCAAAGGTGATTTTTGAAGAGGCAACTGGACTTTCAGCTTTCTCTTTGAAGACGTTTCGCTTCTCATTCAAGAAACTTCTTCAGCTCTGGTGGTGGGGAATGGAAGGATTTATACTCCTTGCAGACAGCTGGTCATTTGTATTGTTTTAGCAAGTTGTTAAGGCCACCTGGAGGTTTATCTATGTCATCAGGTCACCAGAGTAGTGCAAATGAGTGTGGAGCCTTCTTGCAACTTTGAAAGTACTGTGTTGTAGACTGGAAATAGATGCTGTCATATTAGAGGTGAGTTTCAGCAGGTTCTGACCTGGAGAACCAGTAGCGGAAATTTTGAATAGTTTGGAGAACCAGTAAATACCACCTCTGACTGGCCCCGCCCCCATTTATTCTCTGCCTCCCGAGTCCCAGCTGATCAGGAGGAAATGGGGATTTTGCAGTAACCTTCCCCTGTCACACCTACCAAGCAACGCCATGCCCACCAAGCCACGCCCACAGAACCGTTAGTAAAAATTTGAATCCTACCACTGTGTCATATCCCTCCCCCTCTCTTGAGAGAGGGCAGTTCAATTTTGCTGTAGATGGTCTCTTTCTTTTTCTTTTTTATACATTTTATTAATTTTCAAATCTTTTCTATAAAATAACAATTCCCAATAATTCTTTAAGCAATTCTACATTGTTACATAATTCGACTTTTGTTAAAGTGTTAATACATTACCTTTGATCTTATTTCATTTGTCATACTTACATATACATTAATATTTACATATTTACATATTGCAATATTCTTTTAACTATTTCTTTTCTTTTTTCTACGTTCAATCCATTGATACCATTTTTCCCAAATATTATAATAGTCCGACTCTTTTTGGCTCCGTAATTCTATTGTAAGTCTGTCCATTTCGGCACATTCGTAAATTTTTTAAATTATTATGCTTTCTGCAGGTACTTCTGAGTTTTTCCAAGACTGTGCAAACACTATCCTGACTGCGGTAGTAATATGTAATATTAAGTATTTAATATTTTGATTGTAATCTTTTTGGAATATTCCCAAGAGGAGAAGCTCTGGTGTGAATTCTATTGTTGCTTTGGTTATTTCCTGCATCCATTTATGTATTTTATTCCAAAAAATTTTCATTTCGGGACACAACCACCACATGTGAAAGAAGGTACCTTGTGTTTTTTTGCATTGCCAACAAATCGGGCTCAAATTTGGATAAAATTTGGCTAATCTACTTGGGGCTAAATGCCATCTATAACACATTTTATAATAATTTTCTTTATATGATGTTGATTTAGATCATTTAAGATTTCTATTCCATACCTGTTCCCAATCTGCCAAGTGGATGTTATGCCCTATATTTTGTGCCCATGAAATCATGGGACCTTTGACCACGTCTTCAGTTCTTTCAAATTGTAGTAGGTAATTATAAAGTTTGGAAATGATTTTATTTTCTGAGCCTATCAGAAGTTTGTCTAGAATTGTTGGTTCCAGTTCAATTCCATTTTCCTCCATGTCTGCCTTATATCGAGATTGTAGCCATGCATATATCCACCAGTCGATAATTATATTTTGTCTGTTTAACTCTTCTCTACTTTTCAGTTGTCTGGTTCCATCTAATATGTTGTTATATTTTATCATTTTGTTTCTGTCAATTGTATTTGGATATACAGTATAATTGCTTCCATTGTGGACAGCCATTTTGGAGACTTGATATAATGTTTTCTTTTTATTTCGAGCCAAATTGTAATTAGCGCATCCCTGACAGTATATCTCCGAAAGTATTTTAAGATCTTATCTTTGTTCCATAAAAAGGAATGCCAGCCTAAGAGTAGATCATGGCCTTCTAATGTTAAGATGCGGTTGTTATTTAAATTGACCCAGTCCCTTATCCATACTAGTGCAGCTGCCATGTAGTACAATTTCCAATCTGGGAGTCCAAGGCCACCTCTACTTTTATTATCTTGTAAGTCTATTTTTTTTAATTCTTGATTTTTTGTTTTGCCAAATGAATTTTAAAGTTATCTTATCTAAATTTGTGAAAAAGGTTCTATCTAGTTTAATTGGAACTGTCTGGAATAGATATAGCAGTTTAGGCAAAATATTCATTTTGATGATAGATATGCGACCTAGTAATGAAATTTGCAAATTTTCCCACTTTTCAAGATCCGATTCCATTTGAAGTATCAACTTTTTGTAATTGTTATCTTTTATTGATGAGCATTTGTTTGTTAAGTTGATACCTAGATATTTAATTTTCTTTACTACTTGTAGACCCAATTCTCTCTCTAATTTTTCTTCTTGTTTCGCCGTCATGTTTTTTGTCAATAATTTAGTTTTTTATTTATTTTAAGACCTGCTACTGAACAGTATTTTTCTATTTCATTAATCAAGATTGGGCCTATTTCATGTGGATCCTCCAAAAAGAATACTAGGTCGTCTGCGAAAGCTTGTAACTTATAATCTTCCTTTTTAATTTTAGTTCCTTTGATATCCGAATTTTCCCTAATTTTATTTAATAATGTTTCTAAAGATAGAATAAAAAGTAGAGGTGACATTGGACAACTCTGTCTAACTCCTTTTTGGATTTGAAAGGTTCTAGTTGTGCTAACTAGAATCTTTGACCCCTCTTTCAAACCAGCGGTCCTCTCTGTCCAAAATGTGGACTTTGCTGTCTTCAAAAGAATGGCCTTCGTCCTTTAAATGCAGATGGATTTAATGCAGATGGGTTTGTTTTCCTATGTTGTGCCATGTGTTGATGAAGTGGTTGTTTTGTTTCCTCAATTTACATATCTTCACATGGCTCAGTGCATTGTACTGCATATACCATGTTGCTCAGTTTGTGTCTGGGTGTTTTATCCTTGGGGTGAACAAGCTTCTGCCTTAGTGTATTCTTGGATTTCCCAAGTGGGACTTCATCAAATCTCAAAAAAGACCCTACAGGAGCTCCTCCATAACAGACAACAAAGAGAACAATAAATGAAGCAACATTTTCATTCCTTATGTTGCAGGAATATTGGAAAAGCTCAGGAGAATCTTCAGCCAACACAACATATGTGCACACTTCAAACCCAATAATACACTAAGGCAGAAGCTTGTTCACCCCAAGGATAAAACACCTAGACACAAACTGAGCAACGTGGTATATGCAGTACAATGCAGTGAGCAATGTGCAGATCTGTACATTGAGGAAACAAAACAGCCACTACATAAACACATGGCACAATGTAGGAGAACAAATCCGTCAGGACTAGATTCAGCAGTCCATCTGTATTTAAAAAATAAAGGCCATTCTTTTGAAGACAGCAAAGTCCACATTTTGGCCAGAGGGGACCGCTGGTTTGAAAGGGGTCTAAGAGGCCATCTATGTCAAAATTGAACAGCCCTCTCTCAACAGAGGGGGAGTATACGACATCATCCCATTTGCACCACTCAGGTGCACCATTTGCACCACTCAGGTGACCCTGACGACACAGATAAACTTCCAGGTGGCCTTAACCACTCGCTAAAAGAATGCAAATAGCCAGCTGTCTGCAAGGAGTATAAATCCTTCCATTCCCCACCATCCAGTTAGAGCTGAAGAAGCTTCTTGGATGAGAAGAAAAACCAGAAAGTCCAGTTGCTTCTTGGAAAAGCACATTTGGGATTTTTGTGACTTTCTGACAAGCAAAGTAAATGTGGAACCAGATTTACTTAGCAACCATATTACTAACTTAATAACTGAAGTAATTCACTTAACAACTGTGGCAAGAAAGGTCATAAAATGAGGAAAAACGCATTTAACAACTACCTTGCTTAGCAATGGAATTTTTTGGCTCAATTGTATATATAATTTAAGCTGAAGACAGCACAGTTATATCACATTCTAATAGCAATTAAATCTATTTAATGCAGGGAAACTTCTGGCTAAACTTAGCTAGGATCGGTCCCATACAGCATACTAAAAAAAAAAGCAAAAGTTGTTCAACATGTTACAGGAAATGATTATTTTGACATCTTCTGGCATTTTACAGATAAAATTGGCCACATTTATTGATGCTTATAAATACCTCATTATACAAGAAACTTAAGAGCTTGACTGTTTCATTATTTAAAGATGTCTATGGAGATTCTCAGTCATCCAGGTCATAGTTGTCCCAAAGGTGCTTTTTCAAGAGGCAACTGGAGTTTGTTTATCTTTGAAGATGTTTTGCTTCTCATCCAGGAAGCTTCTTCAGCTCTGATTGGATGGTGGAGAATAGAAGGATTTATATTCCTTGCAGACAGCTGATCGTTTGCATTCTTTTAGAGCAGTGGTTCCCAACCTTTTTGTGATCGAGTACCACTTGGAGGTCCCGTACAGTCGCCGCTACCACCTGGTTCCAGAGAAACTAAATTCGATCAGATATCACTTTATTTCCATAATTGTACCATTCCTTTTTTGGCCCCGCGCATCCAGCAACTGGATTCTCGGGCCGCTGGGACCAGGTGCGTGGCGTGTGGCAACAGTTGTGTTAGGCAGTAAACATTTTTGTGAAGTAAAAAATAACTAACTAAAAATCGTTCATGACCCCGAAAGTGTTTGCGTACCACCTGGAAGGCCCTCGCGTACCACTAGTGGTACACGTACCACAGGTTGGGAACCACTGTTTTAGAGTCATTGAGGCCACTTGAAGGTTTGTCTGTGTATCAGGGTTACCTGAATAGTGCAATGCTTTTCAAGGTTGTGTTCAACAAATAAATTACTGTCAGCATCCCAAGTAGACCTAATTCTACTTTAATGTAAAGCTACAATAACCAAATCTTGCAAGTCTGAAAGTACAAATCTCTCACCATCTCTTTTTACTGCCAAATAGGTTTTCTTCTTTGCCTTTATTCATCTTTTCCCCTTTTATATGATTGTTCCCTGGGCAACACTCTAACCACCTTCCAAGGTCATTCTCACAACCCATTAAAATTACTGCCAATTGTCATATCAAATGTGTTCTGTCTTTACAGTAGATTGTATTTTAAAATATATTTTCACCCTATCTGCTTATAGATTTGGCCAGCAGTGGGTTGCTCCTGGTTTGGACTGGTTCTTAGAACCGGTAGCACCGGTGGTGGGAGGCTCCGCCCACCTGCCCAGGATGCTTCTGCACATGCGTAGAAGCGTCATGCGTGCACGCGCAAACTGGTAGCAAAAATATTTACAACCCACCACTGGATTTGGCCCATTATGTACAGCTAACATTTCATGACAATTTGGAATAATTTAGCCACAGAACTCAGAAAACAAAGTTACAGTTACTGTATAAGAGCACAACTAATTTAAAATTGCCATTGTTCTTTAAAAAGCAATTATTTATTGTGACATTGGGTTTCAAAGTTTAGTTAGATAAAGTGAAGTCATCGCAGATTTGTTTTGTTTTCTGATATGGAATGAAATATGCAAGATACCCAACAGCATCTGTTTTCTCTTGGAAATACAGTGGAAAACTTCCCTAATATATTGCCAGTTTCCTGAACAATTTCCCTGGATAAGATAGGCACATGACTATTATGCATTATTATCCCGGTCCCTTAAGCATCCAAAGAAAGAGGTTGAACATGAAAAACAGACTCTTTGGAGCATCAGCAGTCCAAACCAAGCTAATGCTCAGTAAAATACCTAACCAAAGTTGCTTTCGTTTATAAGCTTCTCTTTGTCTTTCTCTGAGGTGTGCTATATCTCTCAATGTTCTGCAAACCCCTACTCCTGTCCTGTTTTTCAGAGCAGTTTTTATGCTTAGGAGGGATTGAGTTTATAGGCACTCATGCTTTGGTGCTATGGTTTAATCACAAGGAGGCTGGTGTTTTACTTCACTACATTACCCTCTATTCAGGCTCAGAAAAACCTCTTGAATGGTCTTCTGAGGCTTCAAATCTAATATAGAATAAGAAGGAACCAGCCATATGTGTTCCTTGATTGCCTAGATTGCTTCATTTCTGATGGGTGTAGGCCGCATGATACAGAGTAAGGTGTCTTAAGAAATGTCTGGTTTTAGCTTGTCTTGGTGAAGAATGGATCCTTTTCAATGATGTAAGGTGAACATCACTGGATAATCAGGATAGATAATCAGTATTCTCCCTTCATCACTCTCATGAATCTGATAAACCATCAAACAGGAACTAAATTGGCTTGTGTCTTGTACAGCCTCTTTAAGAAAATTGATATTTAATTTATATAACTGTCCATCTCTGGACAACTGTTACAGATTTTTAAAAAACTGTATCTAGACTCAAAAGAGTCACAGATCACTGGACTCCTGACAGGTGGTATTTTTAAATATATCCCTATTAAGGATTGGGGAAATGTTTTATTCTGGGGGAAAAACAAGAATACAAAAGTGAGATATGAAACCTACAAGTCTATATATGACTTTTTTTCCTATTGTTTCCACTCTATATTCTCTTATTGCTGTTATTCTATATTACTACATTAATTCTTATTACTGTAACATTACAATTGCTATATTATTATTACTATCACAATATTACACTCTATAGTAATAATATAATTATATAACAATGTTTTCTTACACTGTTCTGCCTTAATTCATCTCTTTGGGATTTCTTCTGCTTTCTTTCTCTCTGGCCAACATGTAGCAATAGCAATAGCACTTAGACTTATATACCGCTTCATAGTGCTTTACAGCCCTCTCTAAGAGGTTTACAGAGTTCAGCATATTGCCCCCAACAATCTGGGTCCTCATTTTACCGACCTCAGAAGGATGGAAGGCTGAGTCAACCTTGAGCCAGTGAGATTTGAACAGCTGAACTGCTGAACTAGCAGTTCAGGTTGCAATGCTGCTTTTAACCACTGCGCCACCTCGGCTCCTAGAGTACTTGCAACCACTTTCCATGGTGTGCTTTTATAATTGCACTTTGCCTTGGTGTGCTCTGTACTTCTTTTCGTCTGATCACTCCTTTTGAAGGAAAAATGCCTTCTTTTATTCAGCTGTTTTATTCTACTTGCTGGTGGCTGCAGAATTCCAAAAAAACATACATTTTCTTGATTCTCCCCCATACCTATTTCAAGGTTGCAGCTTTATGGGCAACTTTGCAATACTGAGGAAAATGAGAGGCAGAAGACAACATAGGTGCCTGAAAATTTTCTAAACAGTCTGCTCATCTATATACACACTCCCTACTGTGCCATTCCCTACTGTGCCATTTAGGGCAACAATTAGTAGTTTTCCCACCAATTAGGGATGAGTGTGGGAGGGAATAGAATGGCAGGGAACCTATCAATTGTTTTCTAAAAATGTGTGTGGCAATAACAGTACCTTGGCCTTGTTGTTAAGGTAAATGAATCCTGTGGAGAAACCCAATTTTTGTGTATAAAATTTTCTTCTGATTCATGGACAGGAAGCAAGCATTTTAATGTGGCCATGAAGACGTTCCTGTCACTTTGTTACTGTTTTCCCCTCCTACAAATAATACAATCCTAAGTAACACTGCTACAAATGATTACAGTCTCTATCTTGCCCTACCTCCTTACTTCATTATATTTCAAACAATATAGTACTTTTTAAATTTTCCCCAAACAAGGTGAATACTTAGGGAATGACTTTGTCTTTTAATGTGCAGTTCTACTGTTAGCATTTGGCTGAGAGATTATCTTATCTTGTCTTATGTGCCAATTGTCGTGGATGGACAATTTCTTGTAGAGACTGAGCAGCATCAAGAAGCCTGTCAGATTCCTGCCTCTAGATATGTCCAGCTGTTCCCTAGCCACTTGCTATCATAGTGGCAAGCAACAGCTGGTACAGAAGCAAAAGCAGCCCCTTATTTAACAGAATTTCTTCAATGACATGTTCTGTCCTGGACTATCAGTAGTCACCAATTCCTCATTTTATGCTTAGGGAAGACAGATGTAAAAAAAAAACCCCAGCTTCAGTTCCTAATGCCTTGCTTTATTCTGTAGGGCTCCTTAGGACTTGGGAGATAGAGAAGGTGTGATTTGGAGTTGCAAGGGAAGAAACAGGAAGATAAATAAATATGCATGATATGTGGTGGATAATGCAAAGCAAAATGTCCCCTTTCCCCGTAAGATAATGGTAGGTGTTGCTTTTTGATAAGGCTACTCCATGGGTAGAGAGGCCACCATTAGGGACATTTTGCTTTGCATCATATTGTGGGAAGTACACCCCAAAACGATAGTGCCAGAAACCTCACAGCACCAGAAACCTCAGAAAACAGTGCCAAGAGACTCAAGCCAGCCCTTCCCCCTTTAAGAAAACCAAGACGCACCAGCTGAAAGGAAAACTCAGAGCAGCCCTGCTAATGGCTGTTACAAAAGTAACAGAGCTGACAACAGAAGTAGAGCCATTAAGATAAGAGGAATCAGGCTAAAAATAAAGTCTCCAAGGTAAACCGAAACTCCCTTTTTCCTGCCCCCTGACAGGATTAACCCCCAGGATAGAAAAGACAAAGGTCCTGGGACAGGATTAACCCATTAAGGCAGGAAGACAGGATCCAGGGCAATAACTTTAAGTAGAGGCACACAAATAACCCCATCAGACTGTAGGAGCTTCAAAGGAAAATCAAGTATAAGAAGGCATGGGTTTGCCTCCCCTAATTTGCTTGCAAGCCAGGAATGCTCGAGCTGTGTCACTTTTTGCTTCTTGCCTTCCTACATTAAAAGAATTCCACTTTCTGGCAGCTGGCTTCTGCATCCATTTCTGCTCAGCATCTTTGGTGTGTCCCAGCTGGGAACAAACTCAGGAAATTTCTTCCAACAATATGATGCATAGAGTGTTGTTCTCCCATGAAAAATTCCATGAGTCTTCATTGTGGTCTGGGCTGAAAAGTAGTCCTTGTCATAGTTACAAAGCCACTACATTCTACAGATGAAACATAAATTTTGAAGATTGACAAATATGTCATATGGAAGCCTGTTTGTTCCCATTAGAGAAGTGCTGACAGTGTGTGGCCACATCTACCCTAGTGACTCAAAGCACCTTTCAGAATCTTCTAGAATCACTCAATTATCGCTGTGACCAACAGTAATTAGGGCTTTGCATTTCCTCAGTGATGGCTGAGTGACACTAACTTACTACTGTGGAAATGGTCTCAGTGGCATATTAGGTTAGTGACTGAATTTAAGTATGTTTAATAATATTAAACAGAGCAGGGGACTTTATTCAGACCAGGGTACATTTCTGTATTTATAACCACTTTTGCTTATTTTTGCTGATGCATAGGGATTGCATTTAGAGAGTCTTAAAATCTGAAATCTTAATATAGAAATACATTACTTATTGCATTGTTTCTGAAACTCTTGTTCAAAAGTCAAGTTATTCTGTCAGTAATAAGGACACTATAGCATGTGCTTTGTTTCTCCCCTTTAATGAGCTGTCTTAATTACTTTAATAAAACTGATGTTGTGATCTCTGTCACTTCATATATATTTTGTTTTTTTGGGGAAAGGGGAAGGTCTATGTATACATATTACTTTTATATTTTACAATACACCAGTGATTCAGTAAATTCAAAAGCATCTACAAGTTTGTGTTGAAGTGATTAAATATGCTCCTTAGGTATTTAGTTTTTTTTCTCGTCCTCTTAAAAAAATGTGGGCAGGTTGAGGGTCAGTGAAAGAGTCTTTCTAAGAAGATTTCCCTCAGCAAATGTAGCTGAGCTGTGAGAAAAGTCTGTGGAGGATAGTATTAATTCAAGATTCACATTCTGTGCAAAGTCACACTATAACAAGGGGATTGCACTGAAGAAATGCATGTTCATAAGCTTTTATGATTACCTAAAAGTTCACGTTATTACTCAAACGAAGGTGGGAGGTTCTGTAAAAATGGCTGTATGGTTAGAGCTACCACATGGATTAGAGTGGCAGTTTCCGCACTTGTAGCAGCTCTGTATCCATAAGAGATATTTTGTGTGGAGACAAAGTACACAATTGACCCTTTGTTCTGTAAGGACACATTTGCTATACTTCATTGAGTGACTATGGAGAGTAGAGAGGGAAAAGGGATACATCATTATCACATTTCACTTAAGGTTAAGGCTGCAATTTTGAAATGATTGAGGTAAACATGCCCAGAAAGAAGTCCCTTGATCACCTGGCACTTTGGCCCATGGGCCATTTTGACCCATATCAGAGGCCCACATTTAAAATACATGAGGTAAGTGATTTGCACAAGATTATTTAGATCATTAAATATAAGCCAGCATTAGCCTTTAGGAAGTTAGTTCTCTATTCTTTTTCAGACTGTGGAAAGGAGTACTGTTGTTATCTAGATACTTGAAAAGGAAGGGGGGGAAGACATACTATATAATTTTTAAAGGTAAAATTTAACGTTAAACTTGAATGGTAATATGGTATTTGTGAAAAGTATGCATGCATTAATATTTATAGCATGAATTATAATGTGAGTCAAGGACAGATCTTTGTGGATTTGTAAAGAATTCCCCTAAATATTTATCATTTAAGGGCAGGTATATTATAATTTTGTGGCATTAATTGATCTAAGCCTGGATTTCAGAATGCCCCAAGGTTAAATGTGACATATAAACGAGCTAGGGAACCTCTAGCCCTGCTGTTGTTGCTGAACTACAATTCCCAGCATCTTATACTATTGGCCATGGCAGCAATCTCTATTGGGAATTGTAATTCAGCAACACAGGAAAATCCCATCTCTATTCTACATCTTCTATGAATCTGGAGACATATTTCCAAGCATCTTGGGCCTTTGAGCATAAGATTCAAATGTGCATGTTCAGAATTTGATAATTGTATTATTATAGGAGTAGGGCAGAAATATAACCATGACTTCCTGAATAAGGCCCCCAGAGTAGTATACTGTATACCTTATTAATAACAATAGTAAAATAGTCAAGAACTAGCATTTTAAAACAAAGAATATTCTGACAACTTGTCTGATTCAAGCACCCCAGATATTTTGTGAAGGCTTATACATGAATATAACCATCCTAGGAAAAAGAACACATAGGTAGAAAGACCCTCTATAGTATTGCAAATAAGACCTCGTTAACTTTACTCCTATGAGTAAGGTGTCAGTTACTCATGAAGCATTTGTGCAGATGATAAACAAGGAACATGCGTTTCAAACAAAGTGTTTTGAAAAGCCTCTTTGGAAAGTTTGAGCTTGTCATGTTAACAGAAATAGCAGTGGAAACTGATGCTGCATATATCAGTTGATACACTAGATTAAAGGGAAAGAATAATAACTTTATTATTTTTTGTCTTTTGTATTATCTTCATTATTGGCAGTATGTTGTAGAGATTGTATGTGCCACTTAAGTAAAGTACTATAATCTTTACTGCATATTCTGGCACTGATTCAAAAGCTATTTAGATCAATAAATTTTTTTATTTGCATTGATTGGTAGACCAGGTTATAACTTCTTGCAAAACCTATTGGTTGCTATAACTGTCATTTATAATGTGGTGTTACTGAAGTATGTACTGCTAATACAGGTAGTCCTGAACTTAACAACAGTTTATATAGTGACCATTCAAAGTTACAATGGCACGGAAAAATGTGAGTTATGATGGTTTTTCACACAACCATTGCAGCATCTCTGTGGTCACATGATCAAAATTCAGATGCTTGGAGACTGACTCACATTTATGATGGTTGCAATGTCCTGGGATCATGTGATCCCTTTTTGCAACCTTATGACAAGCAGAGTCAATGGGGAAGCCAGATTTGCTTAACAGCCGTGTCACTAACTTAACAACTGCAGTGATTCACTTAACAAGTGTGGCAAGAAAGATCGTAAAATGGGGCAAAACTCACTTGACAAATGTCTCGCTTAGCAACAGACATGCTGGGCTCAATTGTGCCCAGGGCTACCTATATAATTAAGCATTTACATATAGAATTAACTTGTTTACTTGTTCAAAGACTATGTTGGCTGTCTTCAACATTTCTGAATGGTTCCTCCATTGAAATCAGTGTGGCTGCTCTTAATTGTTTTATGGAGTTTAGCCTAAATAACTCAAGTACAAGTCAGCTGACCTTAGATTCAGAAAGAAATGTATGGTCATGTGCTGCATTCAGTTTACTAGTAGAATAACACTAAATAAGAACACTAAATATGATTATGAAAATTTTAGATATAGGAAAATAGATCCTATAAGTTAATTACATACCGTATATTCTTTTCATCTACAAATAGGGATTTAATATATGAACTAAGAAAATTAGGGATGATGAAAGTATGGATCCTACAATTTCAGATGCTTTTGCTTTAGAAAGAGGCATGCTTTGCCTTCCAAGCTGGGGAAAATGTTTGAGCTGGGCTTTCATATCTCGAGCTGAATCCCCTTTCATTAAAAGAACAGGCTTCCGTGAATATTGATATATCTCTGGCTGATGTGATTTCTAGATCAGTTTCTTTCTAATCCAATAAAATTGCTACTATTTTTGCTTTAAACAAGATGCACAATGTAGTTGCAGCCATCTCCCTTGGTAAACTATTGGTCTCTTTTTCCCACATGATTTTGTTCTGTAACTGACTATTTCTTCTCCGGCAGCCATAGAATCACAATGGACCCAAAATACCAAATATGTCTGTTAACCAGAAGTTTGGGGACCCTGAAATAGAATAGTAAATGAAACATCTGCCAAACTTTCTTATTTAATTCACAGAAATATAGATTTGTAAGGACACTGGGTTGTCACTTTAAAGTATGATATCTAGAAAAAAACTGAAGCAGCTTTTTAAATTTATTTTTATTTTTATTATTTATTTATTCAGTGTATATGACTCTGGGCAACTCATAGTGTTAAAATAAAATATATGCTTGCTAATATTAAAATAAATAAATAATACAGCAACTGGAAAATCATAAAAAGCCCTTATCATAGCCAAGAAATAGGCTTCCTCTCTCACTCAGGGCCCCAGGCCTGGGCACAGAAACAAAATTTTGATTGTCTTGTGAGTGGAAATGGGAAAAAATGAAATAATATCATGGGAAAGTGAGTTGGAAGCTAGTGCCTTAAAATAATACAGGAAAAAAGATTTTTGGTTTCTCTATTCTTTTGAAATGATTGTCCAGAGGGGAAAAATAGTAGTTTTGCAAATATCACATGTGTGTGACTCTCACCAGATGTCTGATGCAAGACACTATTCAGTGTGTTAAAAAGCCAAAGGCACATTAACAGATGCTCAGCATAATGAAGTAAGCAGCATGGTGTAAAAGAGAAAACACAAGATTGAATCCCACTGGAAATTATTTTTTCTCATATTTTTCCCTCTGTTTTTTAAAAGATGGTGATGATAGACCATGTCCAAATAGCAGCAAATAGTAAATTTTGCTTTTAATACTAACCTTTTTGTTGTTTATTTTACGGCATGGATCTCTAGGTAGAAGAACCTTGCTCTATAGGACAAATATTTGCCTAGAAAGCTAGGTCTGCATTTAGAAATTCAATGGATCATATTGTTTGGGTGATTCTCGCTTCTCTCTCTCTCTCTCTGCCTGGAGCTGCTGCTGGGGTTGTTGTGATCCGGCGCCGCCTCCTGATCTCCTTTCTCCCCCTGTCACTCCAGCACCCCAGCGCTGGCGGAGGGGGAGCAGGAGAGCCAAGAGACGCTGGGTTGGAGCACCATCTCCGGGCTGCTCCCCTTCCCAAGCCAGCCCCGCTCGCTTGCTTGCTTGCCAGCCAGCCAGCCCAAGCCATTGCCGGCTCCCGAAGGGGAGGCGGGAGACGAGGAAAGGCCTCCCGCCTCCCCCCCCACCTGGATGCCGACATTTGCGTTCTTTTGCCCTCTGCGCATGCGCACAGCGTTCTGCGCATGTGCAGAGGGCAAAACTCAAATGGCGGCTCCCCTAGAAACCCACCCCCCGTCAATGGTGTCCCGCTTAAAAAAAAAAATCTGGTCACCTTATCCTTATCCCAAATACAATGTTAAAAATTCTGTAGATAAAAACTGAAAATCCAAACAAAAACATTTGTGAAACGAAATAGCAATTATGTTTTTCTGACTTCGACAATGAATTTCCAGATATCTACTCCTATTGATCTATTAAATTCACATTTTTCTATCTCTTTACATCTCAAAATAAACAACAAATTACAAATAATGTACACATTAAAAAAACAAGAGCAAGAATAAAATAACAATAAATTATAAAAATCAATATAAAATGTTCTTTTAAAAAGGAAATGGAACAAGAAAACAATTATTGAGTCACAACATTTACAACGGGAAGTTCTGTGTGTGAAAAGATTAGACTAGATGTTAGGCCCCAAATCAAGAATGACATTTGGCACTTCTTCCAAACTGAGTGCTTCATTCACATCTATAGACAAGATCTTGCCAGACTGAGGACTCTACTATCCTCATCTACAGTATACTCTGAACTATGAGGGAGGGACTGTTTTCACCCTTGTTCTCTCACATATATGATCTGCGCTGAGTTGCCTCTTACTCCTCTGGAATGGATCCATCTCCTCGCTACATTCCATCACAAGTGTACAATTCTGAGGATTCACTGTTCATTGTAAAAATTTACATAGAGAATAGATTTTAAAATACTGTAGCACCTGGAATTACTCTGCACCATACAACAAAAAATTAACCCAGGCAATGTGGCAACAACTATAGGATAAATCTGGAAATGCTTAATAGACATGAAAACTGTTCCACTTGAAAGCATACTATATGGATATACTTGTCACATGTTGAAATCCTTTACTACTTTGAATATAAAGTAATTTTGTCACTGTATAGAAAAATATACCCAAAGCTGTTGAGCCATCCTAAAAAGTGTCATTTTAAAATAGCTGCCAGACAGAGAGGTGAAACACAGCCATACTTCTCCTATTAGTTTCTAATATTTTAGAAAATACCATATTGTAGCCTGGGAAGAGGCAATTGAAGGAAATCTTAGGAAGTAGGAATCACACCACAGAGCAACAAAAGACTGGATGAATCATTCCACCAAGTTTTCATAGCAGAACAAGAAAATATGAAGCTTCTGTTTATATAGGGACAAATTAGCTGAAAATAATGTTCAGCTTTTCACTCTTGTATAAAGCACCACAGATGAGCTAAAGATGTATGAAATTGAAAATGCTGTCTTAAGGTAGACACTGAAACATATGTATATTTTAGAATATAAAATAACAAGAAGGTATAGAGATTTTCAAAAGGATATTGGTGCAATAAAACTTACAGATACAAAAGCTTTCTCCATCAAAGGGATCTGTAAAAAGTAATTATTAAGTGGAACATGAAATGTTAGGTTTTTCTATTAGGTTTTTCCCCCAATATCCTACTATCTCTTTTCTGTCTCAGTATATATATATTTCTCTATTGTTCCAGCTTTCACCAGGGAAATACCAGCTTCAAATTTATCCCTGAGCTAAAACCTATAAGATGATTGACAAAATATTAAGAAAATGGAAAACTGGGTTATATATAAACTCTCTTGCTATTAGGGATATAGTCCTTATGCACAGGCAATGACTATTCGCATCTTGTGAGGAGAGAATAATTTTTAACTCATTTCTTCATTTTTAGCATAAGAAATCTTTATAGTCTCCATGCATATGGAACCCTTCTTTGCAGCTATATGCAAAATCCCTAAAACTTCTAGGCATTCCTGCTGCCTTATAGCTTTATCCCATTTTTTATGTGGTCTCCTGACAATATACTGTATATCCAGGCTGAATTAATAGAGCAGATAGATGATATAATATTTAAAAGTGATGCAACCCCACTGATGCTAAGCAATCGATTTCATGGACTTTCCCCTGGAAGAAAACATGCAGATACCTAAAAAAAAAATGCATCATTAAATGTCCCTAAAAAAGTAGCACCATCAAATGCTTGTGATAGATAGAAAAATACCCCAAACCTCCCTAGGGGGAAAAAAGGTGAGTTTTGGGGATAGGAGATTCAATTCTCAAGGAAACAGAACCAGCCATCTGTAGACCAGACAGACAATCCAGAGAGGTATGTTGTCTCCCTGGAGCAAAAATCAAAGGTGTGGCTGAGAACCTAACCAAAATAATAAAACCCACAGATTACTACCCTTTTCTGCTACTATATGTAGGGATGAATGACACAAAAAAGGACTTGAAAACAATATTGAGTGATTATGAGCAGCTAGGCAAGAAAGTTAAGGAGTTAGCTGCACAGATAGATTTTTCATCTGTACTGCCAACGAAAGGTCAATACCCAGTAAGAGAACAAAGGATTCTAGAAGTGAACCACTGACTAAAGGGTTGGTGTTGCCAAAAAAACCTTTGGATTCCTGGACAACCTGCACTACCTTTATGATGGGCTTTTGGCAAAGGATGGGCTGCACCTCATAAAGACTGGAAAGAATGTTTTCAGAAAATGACTGGCTCAACTTATCAGGAGGGTGACCATTTTTTAGGATCCCCAGGGCCTAATTCCAAGCAAGAAAACCCTAGAAAACAAGTCAAATAATGAGGTCAGGAGGGATGGGAAGGAAGACAAACTCAAACACCAAATAGGAGACATAGGAAGCATACCCAGAGTCAGACATAAAGATCTCAAATGCCTATATACAAATGCACAAAGTTTGAGGAACAAACAGGGTGAACTATTAATACATGAAGGTAGATATGATATAGTTGGAATTACAGAAACTTGGTGGGATGAAACCCATGACTGGAACATACTAACAGAAGGATACAAACTTTAAAAAACCAGACCCCATAAAATAGGAGGTGGAGTTGCACTGTATGTAAATGGACACTATATTGCTACATAAATGCATGAAACCAAAGATGAAAATCTCCTAGAATGCATATGGGTCAATATAAAAGAAAAAAAGAATGACATTGCCATAGGTGTATACTACAGGCCACCCAACCAAGCAGAAAAAATAGATGTATTTTTTGCCAACCAACTAACAAATATATGTAGGAAACACACTACAATAGTAATGAGAGACTTTAGTTACCCTGACATCAATTGGAAGACAAATTCTGCACCAAGTGAGAAATCGAACAGGTTCCTGACCAACATTGCTGGCAACTTTGTTGTCCAAAAGGTAGAGGAGGGAACTAGAGGGACAGCCATACTGGGCTTAATTCCTACAAACAGAGAAGTTGTGATAGAGGGAGTTGAAACCGCAGGAACCTTGGGTGAGAGTGACCATGTCATACTACATTCAACATAACCAAAACACAAACAATAGAACATAATGATATCACAGTCCTAGATTTTAAAAGAGCCAATTTTAACAAACTCAGAGAGAACCTGGGAAAGATTCTTTGAATGAAAACCCTAAAGGGGAAAACAATTCAAGAAGCTTGGGAAACTCTGAAAAATACGATCATAAAAGCCCAATCCAGCACAATACTACTGAAAAAGAAAAACAAGAAATCCAAGAAGAAACCACCATGGCTGCACAAAGATCTCTCTGATAAACTGAAAGACAAAAAGGGCAAGTACAAAAAATGGAAAGAGGGACACATAACTAAGGCAGAATATCAGCAGATAGCCAGAATCTGCAAAGATTAAGTCAGGAAAGCAAAGGCTAAGAATGAACAAACACTTGCAACAAAAGTCGAAGATAATAAAAAAAGTTTCTTCCAACATATAAATAACAAGAAAAAAATCAAGGAAACAGTCTGTCCACTAAAGAGAGAAGATGGCAAGGAAGTAACAGGCAGCAGAGAGAAAGCAGAACTGCTTAACTCATTCTTTGCATTGGTCTTCACGCAAAAAGAAGCAATAGTCCAACCTACCAAAAACATAACTGTAAAAGACAGACTAGAAATAAAAGTTAAAATAAGCAAAAAAATTATAAGAGAACAGCTGTCTGATCTTGATGAATATAAATCACTGGGACCTGATGGATTACATCCTAGAGGTTTTTGTTTTTGTTTTATAATAAGTTTTTGTTTTATTTTATAACATACAAAAATTCCAATTTCAATTGAACAGTGTGTTCTCTGGATACAAATCATTTTAGGAAATAATAATCAAAGTGTTTACAACAGTATTCATTGTATTAGTATCAATTATAATACTATTAATAACAATAACAATAATATTTGTTTAACCAATTTAACATACCTTCCTTATATAACTGATCCTTCCATATATTTTCCTGTTTCTAGCTCCGGTTTTTGTCAGCTAACCATTGATAAAATAAGTCCCAAGTTGAAAAATATTCAGTTTCTTTCTTTTCCTTAATTATAAGTGTTAGCCTCTCCATTTCTGCACATTCTACTATTTTTTTAATCACATTTTTATCTGTTCGGATCTCTTCATTTTTCCATTATTGTGCAAATACAATTCTAGCTGCAGCCAGTACATGTAAAATCAAATATACATTCCCTTTATTACACTTGCCCGGTAAAATGCCCAACAAAAATGTCTCTGGTTTCAAATCAATATGCTGCTTTATCATTTTTTCCAGCCACGTATGTATTTTTGTCCAATATTTTTTCTCTTTTTGACATGTCCATCACATATGATAGTATGAACCAGGTGTCTGATGGCATTTCCAACATTTTGCAGATTTACCCTTTGCTAACCTTGAGGGCAGAAAATGCCATCTATAAAATATTTGATAAAGATTTTCTTTGTATGCAGTAGACATTGTTAATTTATAATTTCTATCCCATAGTTTCTGCCATTTATCTAACTCAATCAGATAGCCAAAATTTTAAACCCATACTATCATTGTCCCTTTTACTTGTTCATCTTCCATCTTAATACTTAACAAATAGCTATATATTTTCTTTATTAATTTTTCATCTGTTAATATCTGATCTATTTCTGTTGATTCTTTATATAAACCATACATTTTAACATCCTTCTCATATCTATCTATTTATTTATTTATTTATTTATTTAAATGGATTTATATGCCACCCAACTCCCAGGGGACTCTGGACGATCTAGATTGTATCTTCACATATGACCACCATGTTATCTCAATCCCTTGATCACTCAGTTTCTGCTTAGTTTCCCCCTTTTCATTTAAAATATATTTATATCTGGTAACATTCTCTATATCAATAATATTTGGATAAATGAGTGTCTCCATTGTGGAGAGCCAGACCGGTATTTTCAAATAGTGTTGTTCTTTAATTTTCTCCCATACTAATAATAATGCATTCCTAATATAGTGTCTTTGGAAATAGCTATGTATTTTTTTTCCCATACCATAAAAAAACATGCCAACCTAGTTTGAGACCATGTCCCTCCAAGGTCAATAGTCCTTTATTCCTCAAGCCAATCCATTCTTTCACCCAAGTAAGTATCGAAGCCTGGTAATACAATTCCCAATCTGGTAGTCCAAAACCACCTCTATTTTTAGAATCTTGCAACATTTTCAAATTTATCCTTGCTTTCACCCCTTGCCAAATATATTTTAATATTGTTTTATTTAATTCTTCAAAGTATTTCCCCCCAGTTTTATTGGTATTGTTTGAAATAAATATAGTACTCTTGGCACAATATTCATTTTTATAGTGGCTATTCTTCCCATCAATGACAATTGTAGATTTTTTCACTTCTCCAAATCCGTTTTAATTTGTTGCACCAATTTATAATTATCTTCTTTAATCCTTACACACCTTGCCGTTAGTTGAATTCCTAAATATTTAACTTTCTTGACTTTCTGTATACCTATTTCCTCATTAGTTCTTTTTTCTGTGTGTCTGTAACATTTTTAACTATTATGTTGGTTTTTTCTTTATTTATTTTCAGTCCTGCAACCATAGTCTTCTATTTTCCTAATTAATTTAAGTCCATTTTCTTGTGGGTCTTCTAAGATAAAGACCAAATCATCTGCGAATGCCTGTAATTTATATTGTTCCTTTTTTATTTCCATACCTTTAATTTCTATATCTTGTCTAATATTTCTATTTAACACTTCCAATGTCAATATAAATAGTAAAGGAGATAGTGGACATCATTGTGTTGTGCCTTTTTTTATATTAAAATTCTCTGTCGTATCTCCATTTACCATCACCTTTGCTGTTTGTTTATGGTATATTGCCTTTATCATGTTAATAAATCTCTCACAAAAGTCCATAGATTTTAATTGTAACAACATAAATTGCCAGTTTACGATGTCAAATGCGTTCTGCGCATCTAAGAAGATCAACACCATTTGTTTTCCAGGATGTGCTTCATAATATTCCAATGTATTTAAAATCATTCTCATATTGTTTTTAATCTGTCTCTTAGGCAGGAAGCCATTTTGGTTTGGATGTATAAATTCATTTAAAACCCTTTCTAGTCTCTCTGTTATTATTGAAGCGTATATTTTATAATCAGCATTCAGTAAGGATATGGGCCTATAATTTTTTATCTGCATTAAATCTGAGTCTTCTTTCGGAATCAGTGTAATGTTTGCTTCCATCCATGAATTTGGTACCTTCACATCAATCAATACTTTATTATAAACTTCCAACATTGATAGGCCTAAAGTATCTTGTAAATATTTATAAAATTCTGCCAGTAGCCCATCTGGTCCTGGTATTTTATTGCTCTTTTGTCTCTTAATAGCTTCTGACAATTCCATCATTGATATTCATTCATTTAACATAGCTTTCACTGTATCTGGTACTTTACGTAATTCCACTTTTTCCAAATATTGTTTAATTTTCTCTTCTGAAACTTTCTCTTGCTCAGACAGCTTTTCATAATAGTCTTGAATTTTTTTAATCCTCATTTTGATAATGTAAGGTTCCTTTCTCATCTAACAATCTATGTATTAGTTTCTTCTCTTTCTCTGTTTTCAATTTATATGCCAACCATCTTCCTGGTTTATTCGCATTTTCAAAAAAAATCTGTTTAGCATTTTTTATTTTTGTGTGTGCCAATTCCTCTTTATCTAGTAGATTCATTTTATGTTTTATTAGTTCCATTTGATTTTTTTAAATCTTTTTGTTTGGTTCTTTCTGTAATTCTAATTCCAGTCTCTTGTGTTCTTCTACTAACGTCTTTTGATTTTGTTTCTTTTTCTTGTTTTTTCACCAGTATATGTTATAGCTAATCCCCGAATATATGCCTTAGCAGTATCCCATACATTTTGTAATGAGGTTTCTTCTTTCCTATTCTCTTTGAAAAAAGTCTATTTCTTTTTCCATACTTTGTATAAATTCCTTATCTTTTAATATTGATTGATTCAATCCCCATCTCCATTTTCTCTTTTGTTCTTTACACTTAACTCTAACTGGGTTATGATCTGCCCAAGTGCTTGCTTCTATTTCTATTTCTTGCACATTTGTCTTTAACTCCGGTGACATCCATGTCATATCTATTCTTGACCAAGACATATGTCTATTTGAATAAAATGAGTATTTATTTCTTTTAGGATTTATCTCTCTCCATACTACTACTACTACTACTACTACTACTACTACTACTACTACTACTACTACTACTACTACTAATAATAATAATAATAATAATAATAATAATATTAATATTAATAATAATAATAATAATAATAATAATAATAATAATAATAATAATAATAATAATAATAATAACAACAACAACAATAACAACAGAGTTGGAAGGGACCTTTGAGGTCTTCTAGTCCAACCCCCTGCTTAGGCAGGAAACCCTACACCACTTCAGACAAATGGTTATCCAACATCTTCTTAAAAACTTCCAGTGTTGGAGCATTCACAACTTCTGGAAGCAAGCTGTTCCACTGATTAATTGTTCTAACTGTCAGGAAATTTCTCCTTAGTTCTATGTTGCTTCTGTCCTTGTTTAGTTTCCACCCATTGCTTCTTGTTCTACCCTCAGATGCTTTGGAGAATAGTTTGACTCCCTCTTCTTTGTGGCAATCCCTGAGATATTGAATACCTAATCTTGAATACCTATTTCTTCCACAATTTTAAAGAAAGGTTCTGGAAGCATTTTTCTAGCATTTTTACTTGCTTTACTGGTTTTATAATCAAATTCTGCATCTATGATTGCATTAAAATCTCCTACCACACAAATATTTTCAAATTCCAATTCTGTAATTTTCTTGTGTAGTTTTTCATAAAAAAATGTCTTGTTTATTATTTGGTGCATATATTGCTACCAAAAGTATTTGCTTTAATTCATTGTTACCTCCACCATCAAAATTCTCCCCTCTTCATCTGCAAAAATTTGTCTTGCTTTTATTATTTCTTTAATATATAGGGCCACACCTCTTTTCTTTTGCTGTGCTAATGAGGAGTATAATTTCCCAATTTTTGGATATTCCAATAATTTATTATGTTGTTTTTTTTATGTCAACCTCTTCGAGAAAAATAAAATCTAATTTTAGCTTTCCTAATTTGTTAAAAGTTTTTTTCTTTTCATAGGAGAATTCAGTCAATTCGACAGCAGTTTTAATTCATCTTCCATAGTTTTATTAATAGATAGGTCTTGTTATTCTAGTCACTCTTATGTCTCTCTATTCTTTTATCTTTGCACTTTCTCGTTCTGCTCTTTCCTTTAATTCTGTTTCATCTTCTTTTTGTTGTGCATTTCCTTCTCCTGATGCTTCTTCTTGTTTCTTGTCATCTATTTCCTCTCTCTTTTTTCCTCATATAATCCAAATTGCTCGTCATAAAATTGCTCTGCTTTCTCTATAGTATCCAATCTATGCCTTTGATCCATCCAGGTCACCAGTATTCCCTCAGGTATCAGCCATCTGAAATTTACTTCATAATTAATTGTCTTGTCAGAAATTGGTATTGTTTTCTCATGTCTCTTACTCTTCTAGGGATCTGTTTCAGAACTATTATTTCTCTTCCTTTGTATTTCAGTGGGTCATCTCTTATTCTTTGAAGTATCTCCATTCTTAATGCCTTCTTAGTAAATCTCACATGTACCTCTCTAGGAAGTTTATTTCTTGATGCATATCTTGTATATACCTAATATCTAAATATTTTGTCCATTCCAGCAAGCATCTCCTGCTTGTCCACCTGCAAGGCACCTGCCAACAATTCTGCCATTATCTCTGCAAGGTTTTCCCCTTTTTCTTCCTCAATGTTCTGGAACCTCAATAAATATTCAGCTTTATCCATCTCCAACGTGATTACCGTTCTCTCAAGATTTTTGTCTGCCTGTGTAAGTCTATTATCCATCTCTTCTACTTTCTTCTCTGTTTGTTCTGATTTCTCTTCTATTTTCTGCATCTGTTGCTCATTTTTAGTTACTATTTGTTGAATATTCTCCATTTTTATCATCCATCTTTTCCATCTTTTCATGTCTTCAAATTTTTTTGTTGTGGCTTCTTGAAGTGTTTAGAGCATTAATTTTAATTCCGCTTGCATCATGTTCATTGTGTTCATTTTTTCCTGCTGCAGCATGCTATCCAAAGATCTTTGACTTGCTGGACTGGATGCTGCTGCTGCTGCAGATGATCCTCTCCCCCAAATTTACTTAAGTTTGAAACACTAGTCATTTTGGATACTCTTAAAATCTTTAAGAAATTTGAAAAAGATAATCAGTAATAACACAAATATTATTCTAATAATTCCTCAATCCCCCACCAATTCCCACTTTAAAATATTTTCACAAATCCAACCACCACCAGATTCTCCAAATAGTTTCACACTTTCTATTGTTGTAATCCCAAAAAAAGAGAAAAAGAGAAAAAAAGTTGCTTTTTGTTCTTCAGGTTCTTTTTTTTTTATTTTTTTCATTTTTTCCTCCAACACTTTTACAATTCAATAAACATATACCTTAAAATACACAGTTTTACATTTATACTCCATCATTCAAAAGTCAATATCTTATACATACACTTATATCATCAATCATCAGTCTATTCTACTTTTTTCCCGTTGCATTCCCCCTCTCTACCTCCATCATCTCCTCCTACTTTCTTACTTCTTCACTCCTCCTCTACTCTCTCTACCTCCCTTTCTACTTCCTCTTACACCCTCTTAGCCTTCCCCTGAGTACTCATTTATCCTCTTATGTTCAACAGACTGATGATACAATCTCAAATTTAAGCTCTTCATATCCCCTCTAAGAAAAAAATTATTTGTTTTTATATCATTTCTTTATATATAATACTTTATTTCTAGGTATATGCTGCTAACTTCATCTTACCTCTACAAAAAGAAAAAGAAAAAAATAAGAAAATCTAGTTTTGTCATCTGGGATAGTCACCAATTATTTTCCAATTCTACTCCTAAATTCTCCGCTATTAATTAGTTTCCAAATTAGTTATTATTCTCCTACTTCTTAATTTTAGGCCAAATTGCTTCCTTCACTTTTTTGTCTATTCATTGTTTATGTTCTTTTTCCCCTCTATTTTATCACAAACTAAATTCCCGATTATATATTCCAATTTCTTATATTAATCATAAAATTTCTTCTTTGGTTATTTATACTCAAATTAAACATTTAACACTTGAAATATATGATTTTTAAATTTTACATTTAATAATGTAATAAGATATGTGGTAATAGATTTATTGAAATTTAGGTTATTAATTGGGTATAATTAATTATGGTATAAAGTTTTTTTTATAAGATTGTAATATGATATTAAAAAAAAGAAAGAAGGGAAATAAGTGATATAATAGCAGGTGTAACTGATGGAATGCTAAAAAATTTTGTTGTATGATGATATATAGTATAAAAAGTGAAAATTAAATCTTGATGATGAACTTAGAAAGGATGAAGGGAAATAAATTACATTATAGTAGATAATTGCATATAATTAAGTAGTGTATAAATTTTTAATATAAGATTGGTGGAATGTTATAAAAAAATTAGAATTATTATTTTACATTTAATTGTATTAATATTATTAGTTATGTATAATTAATTATGAGATAAGGTTTTTATATAAGACTGGTATTATAGAATTTGAAAACTAAATTCTGAGGAGGAATTTATTGTTGGAAAGTTATAAAATTTGTATAATTATTATTTGCAAAGGTTTTTGTATAAGATTATGTAATCCATAAATTTGATTTCATGTTGAAGAGATTTTTGATGATTACTGGGTTATAGTATATTGGGAAGTTGGTAATGTTACCAGCCAATGGATGGATGTACAGTGGCAAGATTAGAATATGTTTAAATATTGAGGATGAACTAAAATAAGAAAAATTGAGTAATAAGGGGAATTTGAGATTAGAAATTTAGGGCATTTAGAAATGACAGAATAAAAATAAAATGAGGAAAGATATAAATTGAGGAAAAGGAGGAGTATGGCCTAAAATTAAAAATATAAACAGGATGGACTTGAAGGGTAAATAAGAAAAGAGGTACAAGAGACAATGAATATGTATGGAAGATATGCTATAGCGATTAATTTGGAAGAAAACTGAAAATTAAAGGTGGTAGACCCAGGCGACAAAAATAGGTGGCAAGGAGATAGCATTAGAATAACAGTAAATATACCTAGAAGAATATTATATTATATATATATATATATATATATATATATATATATATATATATATATATATATATATATATATATATATATATATATATATATGTGTGTGTGTGTGTGTGTGTGTGTGTGTGTGTGTGTGTGTGTGTGTGTGTGTGTGTGTGTGTGTGTGTGTGTGTGTGTGTGTGTGTGTGTGTGTGTATAAAGGAAAAGATACAAGTTTAAGAGTAGCACCGATGCTGGAATGAAGGTAGGGATTTGAGTTGCTCGTCTGTTAACCATAAAATGGATTATGATTAGATGTACTCAGGGAAGGACAAGAGGGAGGACGAGGAAGTAGAAAGGAAGGGGAGAGAGGGAGGAGGGAAGTAGGAAAGAGGGAGAGAGGGAGAAAGAAGGTAGAGGGAAGAGAGGGAGATAGAGGGAGGGGAGTAGTATGAAATATAGAGGGAAAACAGACGGGAGATAAAAGTACAAAAGGTGCAAAATTAGGATATTTGTTTATGGCATATTGGACAGAATTGTATAATTATGTATTTTTTTATATGATTTACGGTATATGTATGGATGTCTATGTAAAGTTGGTGAAAAAATAAAAAAAATAAAAAAGGAGAGATTCAACCTAGAAATAAGGAGAAATTTTCTGTCAGTGATTTCTGTTAGCAATCAACCAATGGAACAGCTTGCCTTCAGAAGTTGTGGGAGCTTCATCACTGGAAGCTTTCAAGAAGAGATTGGATTTGTCAGAAATTGTGTAGGGTCTCCTACTTGGGTGGGGGATGGACTAGAAGACCTACAAGGTCACTTCCAACTCCGTTAATCTGTTAAAGTATTATTTAAGTAAATGAAGCTATATCTTTTAATTCGTTTTCAGTGAAAATAGACACATTTCACTTGTTATTGTTACTGGCAGCAGCACAACCTCGTCCCTTAGCCTCAGAACACAATGACATTAAACTGCCCTATTGGTCAAGCCAAAAGCCATTTAGGCAATAGCCTTGCCTCTAGAGAGCAATAAGCTCTGTTTTGTAATGCCAGCCCAGATGCTTCTAAATCTTAAAACCAAAGAAACGTTTCCCTAATTCAAGGCAGTTTTTCACGTAGCTTTGAAGAGTTGTCCTAAGCTTCAGCAGTTTCCTGTGCGATACTCAAATACAGAACTCAAATATGTATTTGAATTCTGTATTGCACAGGAAACTTTCATGTGTATAATGCCAGATTCATCAGAGGGAGCTAGTTATCATATTCCTATTGTCTCCTTTCATATGAAGAAAGTGAACACTCAGCGAGGACTATGATTTTTGTACTTGTTTCAATATGAAAGGCTAATTACTAGCTGTGTTTCATGCAGTCCAGGATAAAATTGGTCTGAATATTTGCAAAATATTTGTGGGAGAAAAAGAACAGAATGTTTGGGAAGTTTGTTGATGAATGAAGAACATGGAGTTACATAGAACCATTAGCTGCATATAGTTACAGTGGAGTTGAGTAGAACTGATTTGTAGGTTATTACTCAAATCTAGGAGTGACCAAACTTTTCAGTTGATGTATATATCTGTGAATGTGTACATTTGGCTAACAAAGGGTGGATGCTTCCTAACCTAATCTCAAGAATTCTACCTAGCAATGATATCAACTTCATTTGGCAAAGCATTTGCTGAAATAGAAATTACTATTGTGGATACCAAAAACAGATTGTGAAAAACATTTTTCTGGGATGAGTGCTACATGTCAATAGCAGCATGCCAGGGATGATACTGCAAATGAATGGATAAATGAATGAATGAATGAATGAATGAATGAATGAATGAATGAATGAATGAAAATGAATTAATGAAGTGGGGCAAGGACAAAAAATAAATATCATTTGATTGATTAATTATGTGTCATAAAGTCATTTTTTTACTTCTATGAACCACATAGATTTTCTCCAAGACAATTTATTCCTAAGCCTTTAATACAATTTTTTAAAAATCCAATACTTGGAATGTTTTTCCGCCTTATTGTCACTGCTGACCTTTGGAATGGCTTCCCACATGAAGTTAGGTCTGCTCTTGACTTCCTTCTGGAAGACTTTGAAGACTGCACTCTTCTAACAGGTGTTTGGGTTATGATGTATCTTTGGTATTGTGTGTGTTTTAGTTCTTTTCTGCATTTCCTATATTTTGCTTTGTTGCATTGGCAAAATGCTGAGAATCTATTTAGTAGCAGAATATAAACCTACTTAATAGGTAAATATGGCTTTTATATCATGAATCAAATGCAGATGCAATCAAATTGAACCTATTGCCAATATTCAGATGAGATAGAGACACTATGTCTTGTCATGATGATTTCTTCATGGCAAGATATGTACATTAATGTTGTAAATAAGTGTCTTGCTTTGAAATGTCTATCATACCTATTTCAGTTTCTCATTCTCTGCATTCAGAATTAGTCAAAAGAAAAAGAGACCTAAATTGGCAGTGTTTAGATTGTGGTTTTATAATGACACATAGAAGGAATTGAAATTGGCAAATAAGGCACACCTACTAATCCATTATGAAATGTATCTGCTAATCAGATCCTTGGGTTGATTCTCCATACTTAATTTCCACACAATCAGCTTATTGTGTTAATGGCATAAGTTCACTTTAAACATTGATAATGGGATTATAATTTGACATAGACCATATAAGTAGACCAAACAATTCGGGCTAGCCACATAAGCCTTGTGGTGTTTTTCAGCATATGCCACTGGTCACCGCATAAGGATCGGTGACAGAATGTAATTCAGAATAACATTATCGTGCATAATTTGTAGCCCCAAAACGATGTTCCTGAAATGTCATGTCAGATGCCATTGATTTGAAAGTAGGACTCCCATTGAAATCAATTTGAGGCTTTGCTTAAGAAGAAGTATATGAAAAAAGGATAATTGTGCATCTTGTACTTGATAATATTTTCCAATTTCTTCAGGAAGCTGTATGCTCAAAGCTCCCCTTTCTTTAAATGTTGAAGGTCAAGAAGTGAACTCCTGATTTCCCCCCCTCCTTTAGCTTGTTCAGTGTATTAAAGATAAATAGCTTTGTGGCAATATCTGAAAGGAGAATGCTTTTATTATTTTTCCCCCTTTTCCTTACCTCTACACATTCTGTACATTCACAGTTGCATGACAGTTTCCTCTGCCCTAATGAGACCCACAGTTGGACTTGAGACATTATTAAAGAGAGATCTCTCTTTCTTTCTCTGAACCGGTTAGACAGCATATTATGATAAATAAAAAACTGGTGTTTTTTATTTTCTTTTTACATGGTCAGTAAACAAAAGACACTGATCTTCTCAAAGCTTTTTTGAAGTGGAAAGATTTCAGTTTATTTCAGATTTATAATCAGCAAATTAATATGAATCATAAAAATCTATGCTCTAAACATTTCACCTGCTTAAACATGTGGATTTTGACTTCCTGATTTTTGTTTGAAAGACGTATTGGAAATATTTGGTACTGGAAAATATTATTTTATTCTACTATAAAAAGATATTATAGTGCATCTAAAAATAGTTCTATTTTTCTATAATATAATGCCATATCCAGTTTCATTAAATAGATAGTAGGAAATGGATCTCTCTTTTTTTTGCAAATTCTTTATATAAATGAAACTATTTTTCTGTGTTCAAGATGTGACTAAACTGTTAATGTTTAATTGTATAAAGTAATTAAATATTTTCCTACAAATTCTTATGAATCCTATTTGTAAAATATCAATATATTTGTAAAATATCAATATGAATTAGAAATTGCTATAAAGAGACATGATGCATAAACTCAATAAAGTATATGTAAGATATTTTACAGAGTCCTTATAATATATTTAATAAAGTTGGGCATTTTTTAAAAAAAGGTGCTAAGGTTTGGAATGTTAACCCATACCACTTTTTGCCAAAATACATGAACTGTAATTCAGTACTCTATCCCATTTCAGTAAAGAGACTGAGAAGTTTTATGATGTAAAACTAGATTTTTTTCTAATGTATCTGGGAGCCAGAGTTTTGTATTGACCTTATAATATGATAATATATTTTAAAATTTAACTTTTTTAAGCATTTAGCGGAGTAGCACTGAGAGGAACCATATGATTTTAGATAACGACCTTGGCTGGATCAGATTAAAGATTTCCTAATTCCTAGTTTAGATTATCTCTCTCCAACCAGATATCTACCGTATTTTTTGGCATATGATGCACCTTAGTTTTTGGGGAGGAAAATAGGGGGAGAAAAATTCTGCCTACCAGGTATTCATCTGGCTAGTCCTTAGCCTAGTCAGCTTCAGCACATTAATTCACTCGCTGGTTTTGAGGTTGAGGATGGGGCTATGCTTCTAAAGCACAGCTGATTGTCGGAGGGAGCAGCAATTAGAAAAGCAGGCAAAGCAAAGAAGATCACTTAGCTCGTGTTTGGGCTGAAAAACAGCTTCAAAAGCACAGCTGATCCTTGGAGGGAGCTCAAGTGATTAAAGCAAGCAAAGCAGGGAAGGGGTAACAGAAGGCAGCAGCTGTTCCAGGTAGCCATTTTGGGGACCGCGTGAGCGTTTGGGGGCTGAAAATGCAACACGCAGAGCCCCAGAACACAAGCCATTGTCAGTGGCAAACTCTTCAGCCAGGAAGAGGATGCGCGGAGGCCGAAGGGTAGGGGCCGGTGAGTGGGCGGGGCTACATTCATAGTATAAGACACACCCAAATTTTCAGCCTCTTTTAGGAGGGAAAAAAGTGTGTCTTATACTTATTCCTACAAACAGAGAAGAAGTGATAGAGGGAGTTGAAACTGCAGGAACCTTGGGTGAGAGTGTGAACATGTCATACTACAATTCAACATAACACAAGCAATAGAATACAATGATACCAGAGTCCTAGATTTTAAAACTGATTTTAACAAACTCAGAGAGAACTTGAGAACGATTCCTTGGATGAAAATTCTTAAGGGGAAACCAACTCAAGAATCTTGGGAAAGTCTGAAAAATATGATAATAAAATCCCAACGCAGCACAATACCACTGAAAAAGAAAAACAAGAAATCCAAGAAGAAACCACCATGGCTGCACAAAGATCTCTCTGATAAATTGAAAGACAAAAGGACAAGTACAAAAAATGGAAAGAAGGACACATAACTAAGGCAGAATATCAGCAGTTAGCCAGAAACTGCAAAGAGGAGGTCAGGAAAGCAAAGGCTCAGAATGAACAAAAAAGTGCAACAAAAGTCAAAGATAATAAAAAAAAGTTTCTTCCAACATATAAATAACAAGGAAAAAATCAAGGAAACAGTCAGTCCACTAAAGAGAGAAGATGGCAAGGAAGTAACAGGCAGCTGAGAGAAAGCAGAGCTGCTTAACTCATTCTTTACATCAGTCTTCATGCAAAAAGAAACAAAAGTCCAACCTACCAAAAACATAACTGTAAAAGACAGATTAAAAATAAAAGTTGAAATAAGCAAAAAAATGGTAAGAGAACAGCTGTCTGATCTTGATGAATACAAATTGCCGGGATCTGATGGATTACATCCCAGAGTTCTAAAGGAGCTGGCAGATGTCATCCCAGAACCACTGTACCACATCTTGCAAAAATCCTGGAGCACCAGGTAACTACCAGAGGATTGGAAAAGAACTGATGTGGTTCCCATCTTCAAAAAAGGAAAGAAAACAGACCCAGGAAACTACAGACCAATCAGCCTAACATCAATATCCAGGAAGATACTGGAAAAGGTAATAAAAAAACAGATCTGCCAACATCTAGAAACAAAGAGTGGTGAGCGTATGATGACCAATGGTTTCCGGCACCAGCTGCCCCAACCCCTGGATCACCTCACAGCGGCAGCACCCTCATCCCATCCCCTGCATTGCCTCACCTCACCTCATCCTGTGGGATGAGCCTCCTGCCCACCACCCCACCTGCTGGAGATCCCTGAATTCCTTCCCCAACACCCCACAGCCCACACAAGCAACGTCAAGCTGGCCACACATCCCAAGCCACGCCCAGTCAGCCATGACCAACCTAGTGACATCCCTCCCCACCCTGGCCCCTCGAGGGCAACCACAATGCTGATGGGGCCCGCAATGAAATCGAGTTTGACACACCTGTTATAGTTTGACATATGCTGAAAAGCAGAATGAAAAGAATGAAGGTGGCAGAAATTATGCACTATTTGTCTTAAACAGAAATTTTGTTATAATAGGATCTAGAAATTAAAGATAATGCAAAAGTGTAGAAAAGGTAAGTTTTTAGGAAGGTCTGAATTATGGCTTTACAATTAGTCTTCACTTACCAGTGGTAATTGAGCCTGGAAACTCAGTTCCTAAGAGATATGGCGCAAAGTCATGTAACCATACCAACTTACAAGGAAACTATAGCAGTCCCAGTTGCCATCATTAGGTGAATCTCATGCAAGTGAAGTGCTCTGTAGTAACATGGTCACCATTTTTGACCTCCAGCCAGGTCCCCATTGACTTTGCTTGTCAGGAGCCAGCAGTGAAGGTCACAAATGGCAATCATGTTACTGTGCGACATTGCAACATTGTAATTATGAGAAGTTGCTGAGCACTCAACTTATGATCATGTGACCATGGGGACACTTTCCAGCAGCAACTATGAGAATCCATCATAAGCATCCCTCATTTAGTGCTGATATAACATCAGTCACTCAATGAGTGGGTGTTAAACAAGGACTATGTGTGTTCTATAAGACAACTATAATGGGATTCGGGGGGGGATGAGGAAAACTTTGATTAGTTGTGTGTACTAGAGCTAAAGAACTGAAACAGATAACAAGCAAGAGTGATTAAAATAAGAGAATACCAAAAGTTGCTATTTTTTTAACAAAATGATGATATTCAATGACTTCACAAAAGACATATTTTTATATACATTCAATCACATTGACTATTTCCTTCATCACATGCTATGTTTTTCATTATAGCAAATAATTTGCTGTACATTGTCCATCTGGATGGAAACTTCCCTACAAGTAGGAAAGGAGTAAATTACATTTCAAAGTACTTTTCTTGATTGCTTGCACTTGGTTGCATTGTGCAAGACAAACTCATAAATAATGGGGAAGAATAAAGACATAGTCACATAATTTTGCACACATGTTGCAAAACTCTGAACAATTCCTAGATGCAATAATAGCACTTAGACTTATATACAGCTTCATAGTGCTTTACAGCCCTCTGTCAGACCTGTCCCAGTCTGAATCCTTAGGGAAGAAAAACCCTCAACTCCATTTGGTTGAAGTAAAAGGCAGTTTTACTAAGAGATGCTGGTTGCAGTAAAGTCAGGTGGAATCCCACACAAAAAGACAAAGACTATTCCCCTCAGTTCCATCCCTGCCCCCCCCCCCCCACCATGACCAGTCCAAATGCAACCAATGCTGGATGTTTTGGGAACTTTGAGTTGTTTTTGCTTGGTAACTTTCCACATTCAGGGCAAATGGCCTTGAAGACACCTTGGCATGAACCAGTCCTACGGTGCTCTGTTTTTCTTCAGCTGTCATTAATCCCCTAAATTCCCACACAAGAATGCATACATTTAGGGCTGCCCATTTGATTCCCCCCCCCATATCTCCCGCCACAGTCTTTTGATGGCAGGACGCCAAGCCGAAGATGGTGGATCTGGCACCCTCTCTAAGTGGTTTACAGAGACAGCATATTGCCCCCAACAGTCTGGGTCTTCATTTTATTGACCTCGGAAGAGGGAAGGCTGAGTCAATCTTGAGCCAATGAGAATCGAACTTCTGGCAGTCAGCAGAATTAGCCTGCAACTTTATGCTGCCAACTACTAGCCATTCAGAGTTTTGGAACCCACTTATGATATGAACATTTAAAGACTAGAGTCATCAAAATAACTCAGTGATTTAAATGGGTATTATCTAAGTGTAGCTAAGTCATACCAGCTATCTTCCTGCCACTTTATAATGGTCAGTGTCCAGACACAGAAATACTATTACAAACATGAATGAGATGAAACATTGAATAACACAAGAATGATCAGCAAGCATACTGAGTTATAATCATGAGACAACTTGCATCAATTAGTATTTCATTTTCATATTTTGCAACAATACAATTTGTACACAATTGAAATTAAACATAATAAAATCCCCTAAAGGTTGTTTGTTTTTTTCAAGGCACTGCTAAAATAGGGATAAGATACAGGGTTTACAAATATCGCTATTGTTACTATAATATACTGTATACTGTATAATCCAGGGCAGGGCACATAAGTAACACCAGCGATGCGAAGAATGGAATCCCCTTTCATTGAACCAACCTTCCCCAAAATCCCCACAGTTCACTGTAAGCCCAAGATCAAGGCTCTAACATGTACACACACCTGAAGCAGTTCCTCGAAGCGAGAAGTGGAGAGAGAGAGCAACACAGTTCTGAGAACAAAAACAATTCAGGACACTTGGTCACATGTGTCTTCGTCACACAGAGAGTTCGCCAGGGCCACAGCACAAATTGGAGCCAAGCTGGGTTGCTGCAACCTGCACATGTCAAGACTAGACAAGGCAAGGCAAGGTAAGGCAAGGTGAACAAGGCCGAGTAAGGCAAAGCAAAACAAGGCAGCAAGTCATCGGTAACAGCAAGGTTTCTTAAATCGTGGCAAGTGTTGCTGGAAAGTACCACACTTGTTCCCGACAAAAGCCTTTCCCCCGGCATCTCCTTAAATCCTATTCCAGGTGAGCCTTGTGAAGAAGTAGTGGGGTGCCCTCCCGAGGTCATCCTGCCCTGACTCTGACTCTTCTCCATTCTCTGTGCTCGGGGATCAGGTGGGGGAGGCAGTTGCTTGTCTCTGGAGCTCCAATGCTCCTCTGCTCCACTGCCTGCCCTTTCCATCTCCTCCCCCCTTACTCGGTCATCCTGTGCCCTCTCTTCCTCTCTGGCAACCCTTTCGAGGCCCAAGGGACCCGGGACTGCCTCATCCTACTCCTCCGGTTGTTCATCCTGGGCCAGAGAGGCTGTGCCCTCTTCCTCCATTGGCCCCGGCTCCCTTTCCTCTTCTTCCTCGGAACTGGACTCCAACGGGGCCATGACATACACTATATACTTATGCCATGTGCTATATACTGTAATATACTATAATTATGGGAATCAAATGCTTCAGAAAGCACACAAAGGGGAGAAATTTGCATGTAGGCAAATCTTCACTAAAAGGAAGCAAATCCTACACTCAAGTAGCATTGATGATGTTACCTGTTCAAGAAATGAAACAACCAAGATCAGAGAGCACTGAGGACTCCACAGTTCAATCCTGAGCTACAGATATTCTCTTCTATCAGATACTACAAGAAAATAAAACGTTGGACTGTTTTGATTTTCCCAAATCCATATGGGCCCATATATTTCATATAAGGGATTTTGGAATGTCTTCCCTGTAATCATGCCAAGGGCAAAATATTACCTAGGAAAAAAAGCTTTTCTTATCTTGATAAATGTTAAGTAGAGAGAAAACTGGTTTTTTCCTGCTCTTTGTCACTCAGGCTTTGCTTCCTTATATCACACTTTTTCCTTCCATCCTTCCTTCCTTCAGTATCATTTGTAGAAGTATATATGTTTGGCATGATCATACCCTAAGAATTTATTACACTTCCTTATAACTCACATGTCATTAATTTTTGTGATGTGACATTATTGCAACTTAGTGGAAAATAATCAGCCATTATTAGTAAAATTAAACCTGAGGGGAAAACTGGAGCTTTAGTCAGTATTTTAATGTTAAAGTATGACTAAGCCTGCTTCTAACTGTCTATGTTCAGTGCCTAATATATTGTGATTACTCTTCAATATGAACATTGTTTGTCATGGTACGATCAATATTCCAGATTGTGCTTCATTCTGAATCATTGAAATGTTAGTTTCAATGTCTACAGTGACAAATAGCTGGGGATTCTTAGATTTTGCTTGTTGTCTTTTTTTTTAATGAGGAATGAAGTTTCATTGAATAGCTTTCTCACCTTTCCTCACACTAGTCTTCCCTTTCAACAGCATAAAACAAAACCTATGTTTGAAAGAAAAACAAACTGCTCAGAGATAAAGAGGAAAGTAAATATAATTCCATTTTATTTATTCATTAATGTTACTGTATTGCCTTAATCCTTTTGATTAATTCACACCACATCTCTTTAGGTTTGGTGATTGCTCAACACAGCTATGTGGTGATGTGTGCTGACTTTTGAATATTAACCTACAACCTGGATTTAGGCCTGTGAAAGAACTGCCTGTACATTTCAAATTTAGTCATAGTGCTGTGTATGGTTATAATTACCACACAGAAATTATAATGTTATCTTTCATATCTGCATCTTATAATAATGAATGAATATAATTACTACAGCAACGTAATACTTACTATTCTGATCACAAGTCATTGTCACTCAACCTTTTTTGTCTGTGAGCTCCACAGGGTTAAATATATGAAACAAAGAAAAAAATATTTGCATCTTATTTCTTTTTCCTTTTTACCCACTATTCACATTAGCAGGTAGTAGAAAAATAATTTAGTTATATTTAAATTCAATGTCTTCCTTAAAGTACTTCAGTGTTACTTGTACATTTCATGGGGTAAGGTAGGATCATAAATTACTTGATACTCTCCCAACATTTTGAGTGGTGTGATAGTCAAATCTGGCCCTAGTTTCTGCCCTGGTTTACCTTCCCAATAAGCAACTGACTCGGAAGATCATTTAAAAGCAGTTTATTGGGGTACCCTGATAAAGTGGGATCTCTCTATGAAAAAGGAGAGAGAAAACCCTGAGCCCCATGTTACATTCCTTTTTATAATTAACAGAACAAAGAAAATGCAAGAGGAAAGTTGATTGGACAGGATAAAAGTAACCTCCCCTTTGCATTGGAAATCAGTTACATGTAGTTAAACATTTTACATATTTGCATCCCATAGTATCACACATGTTCATTAAAATGAGGTCTGATGTCAGAAGGGGTGTAAATTGTAAAGATAAAGGTTGTTTGGAGTTCACAAATGAGATAAACCAGACCCCAATTTGTACTAACAAACTTTTTCTTATCTGAAGCTAGTCTCCAGCCTGTTTTTCAGTTTAGGAATGTTAAAAGCTAATAAACCTGAACATCATTTTAAAAGAGAGAAAATAAATCAAATTAAAATACAAAGTAACTACAAAATGTCATAATGCCCTCAAGTGTGTTATAATGATGATCTTAATTAAATGTTTACTTTTGAGATATATGTAGCATTTTATTTTAGCAATCTTGTGGAATTATCTTTACTTCTTATTGTAGAACATACAGGTGAAACTTGAAAAATTAGAATGTCGTGTAAAAGTTCATTTATTTCAATAATGCAACTTAAAAGGTGAAACTAATATATGAGATAGATGCATTACATGCAAAGCAAGATAGTTCAAGCCATGATTTGTCATAATTGTGATGATTATGGCTTACAGCTCATGAAAACTCCAAATCCACAATCTCAGAAAATTAGAATATTACATGCAATCAATAAAACAAGGATTGTACATAGAACAATATCGGACCTCTGAAAACCACAGGTTTTTTTTTTAAGCTGGCAGAGGTTTCAGGCAGAGCTGGCAACAGGCAAGCAGCGGTGGGCTGAGGCTTCCCATTTTAACCCCTCCCCCTTGTCGTTGCCTCTGCGCCTGGACCTCTACATGGCTCTCAGCTCAGCTCAGCTCAGCTCACCTCTCCCAGACCACACACATTTTTGTTTGTCTGCGTGTGTGTGCATGTGTGTGTGTGGGGGATCTTACTCCTTGCAGCCCCACACACTCAAAAGAGACCTTCTGCGATGGCAGGCTGCAAACTAATGAAAGCTATTTTTTTGGCGTGCTTGTTTCTTTTTCTCACCTATTACTACTTGGTGTGTGCTCAAGGTACTGTGACTGCACATCCCCCCAACCTGCCACCATTCACATTGTGTCCTGCCCTCCCAGTTCCTGCCCCCAGCCCCATGAAAGGCTGCAAGAAGCTCCCATTCCAGCTTTTCTTGTCTGTCCTGTTCTTTTCCTCCCCAATGTTAGAATTTAGTCAGAATACAATAGAGCTGGAAGAGACCTTGGAGGTCTTCTAGTCCAGAAGACAACAGAGGCAACAATGGGGGGAAGGGATCAAAATGGGGAGCCTCTGCCCACTTGCGCGCACAGGTGTGTGTGTGTGCGCAGGGGGGTGGTCTGCCCCCTTGCGGCCCCATGCTGTGACATTGGGGAGGAAAAGAACGGGAGAGGTAAGAGAAGCTGGGATGGTCTCTATGTGGGTCCCAACCTTGAGGCTCCCTAGCTCCATTAGGCAAGTTGCTGGTGCCCCTCCCATAAGGGAACCATCTAACTGAGAAAACCCCATGGGCTGCCTTAGCTTCCTCAGAACTCAGTCCTAGTTTCTCCACTGTCTGAAGGCTAATCAGGCACTTTCACCCCAAGTCCAACAAGGCAGTGAGTTCCCTCCTTACTCCCAATGAGGACACCAAAATCTCTACCCAGGTCATCATATTGATGATGGTGCAACTTACCATTGGGTCATCTTCCCCTTCACTGTCGCTCTCATAGAAGACCAAGTCAGGCTTGTCATGGGTCGGGTTATCCTCCCCTTCACTGGATTGGGGAGAGATCTCCATGACCTATGAGCCACCAATGTTTTCTCCTTCAGCTTTGTGGGTGGTTCTTTCAGCTTCGGTTGGGCTGGGGCTCGTGGTGCAGAAGCCGGCCAGGGTTGAAGCAATCAGTTGCTCAGTGGCCTTCCTTCCCACATTGGAAACATGCTATGGGCTATTGTGGGGCTTCTCCCCCATGGCAGGGCCTATACCCTGTCTTCCTTCACAGGGCACTGGGCATCTCTTGGGCATTCGGCGGGGCTGGTTCTAATGCACAGTATGCTCCTGGTACTCCATCAGGTCGAGCTCCACATTTGTGGCTAACTGGTATCACGCTCAAAGGTTGCGGGACACCCTCCCAGGGCAGACAGTTGTGATAAAGATCCTTGTTCAGCCACTTCCAGAATTGGTAGACCAGCATACATTTGGGCCAATCTCTAAGGTGAGCCACCAGGCTGCGAAAATCTTGGATGTACTCTGCCACTAGCTGCTTGCCCTGCTGTAGGGAACAGATGAAGGTCTCTGCATGCCAGGCTGCTGTGAGGTCTTTGAATCTGTCTAGCAATGACTACATGAAAGCATCCAGGTCTTGAAGCTCCAGAGCCCCTCGCCGTGGAAAGACACCAGCCATCCTGCTAGCAATAGCACTTAGACTTATATACCGCTTCATAGTGCTTTACAGCCCTCTCTAAGCGGTTTACAGAGTTCAGCATATTGCCCCCAACAATCTGGTCCTCATTTTACCCACCTCGGAAGGATGGAAGGCTGAGTCAACCTTGACCTGGTGAGATTTGAACAGCTGAACTGCTGAACTAGCAATCAGCTGAAGGTCGCAGTGCTGCTTTTAACCACTGCACCACCTCGGCCTGCAGTTCCCTCCAGGTTAGATGTAATGGCATTGAGCCAGATGTGCTCATCCTGGTACATCGCTCCATAGTGTTCCATATAGTTGTCGGGTCACTCATCAAACCAGACCACTAGGGAAGGGGTTGGTTGGTCCTCTTGCCCTAAGATGTACCCAGGCGGTAATCCCACTGCTGCCGAAGGTGCCTGAGCAGGGTTGCCAGCTTCCACTGAGGCTGCGTGTGCCGGCCTCTGCCCCAATTGTGGGGGGGTGGCAGGGATGGGAGCCACCATCCCTTGGTGGGGGACTCCCACTATCCCAAGTGAGGTCGGCACCATCAGCTGCAGGAGGGAAGGAGATGGGGTAGGCAGTGGCTTCATGGCACCCGTCCGAACTCCTGTGATTGCTGGCCTTGGTGAAGTGGCTTCCCAGACTTCCAGTCCACTGAACTTTTCCCTCAGCTGCTCCATCGACAGAATGTGAGCTGCTGCAGGGAACTTCCACTTGGTTGGGTCATCCCACTCGGCTGCTTGTCTAACCTTCCATTTGCTCCCCCAGGTCACTGTGACTCCAGTGGGGATTGGTTGGTCCTCTTCTTCCGCTGCCTTCTCCATGTGGCTTGTCCATCGGCCCTTGGGGCCTGAATAGGGTCCTTCTGTTGCTCTCTCCCCCTTGAGCGTAGACTGTTGTTATGACCTCTCAGCCCTCTGTTTGGGGCATGTGCCGGCTGCTTGCATTCCAGCTGCCGCCAGGGTCTCTCGAAAGGAGGCTTTTTCTGGCTTCCCCTCCATCCATTCCTTTGATGGCTGCTGACATCTTGAAGCTACCAACCTCCTGGTGGGGTCCAGGTAGGCTGCTATAAAAAGAGCTGGTTTAATGTCAACTGTCTAGTTGGCGAATCCAGAAAAAGGAACTCCTGGGACATTATTTTACCAAGAGTATAAAACTTTACAGAAGAAAACACATTGACGCAGAAAAAGCAAAACCAGCTCTGGGTTTCCTGCACAAAAGGAAGCATAGTTAATTTCCCCTTTTCCTTACAGGCCACCCACAATCCAATACGTCCTCCAACTGCTTCTGTTCATTTTGTTATGGAAAACAGCTAGCCATGCCAGGACATCTGCTCAATGTGTCTTTGGGATGCCAACAATGTCTCATGGATGCTTGGATGTCATTCGCACCCCCTTGTGTTCCATCCACAAACATACACTTTTTATTGACAAGCTATGAGCAAAGCAAAAAAATGTATGTGAAAGTGCGTGTCAGTCTTGACATTACCCATGTCCACTTGTATTTCTTCTGCATTTTAGGCCAGTGTCATTCTAGCCATCTCTTTCATCATTTCATCTCTCAGAACTCCATAAATCACATAATTTCTTGGGGTCAGGGAGTGGCAACTCAAAAGCAATCTAGTAACATTGTAACACTACTACACTGTAATACTTTGTTTTGGAAGCACCTACCAAGGTACTCCTGGGTTGAAAGGATTAGCCGGTGACATCATCCTTGCCCAGGGGAGGCACAAGTGGGCTCATTTCATGTTCTTGTTATTTTCCCACCAAAGTGGTACCTATTTGCCTTTCTATGCTTTTGAAATTGCCAGGTTGGTAGGAGCTGGGTAAATTGATGGTAGCTCATATTGTCACATGACTTACACTCTTGGATTTCAAACTGCTGAGCTGTTTGACTTCTCAATGGCTTTCTGACTCAGCCACATGAGCCACCTAACCACATGAGCCACCACAGCTATTAATACTGTCATTGATAGATTATTCAAATCAGGTAATTTTGAGAAATTTTCAAACATCCTTTGGAAAAGCTAGAGAGTCCATTATATACCTGGGGTAGATCAATCAAATAAGTCTTTCCTATCTACAGAGGTTGCCATTGGAAAACCCTGTTCTATCATGAGAAAAGTCATAACTTATCTGCTCCAAGACAAAGTTCTAAAGCAGGGGTGTCAAATTCAATTTCATTGAGGGCTGCATCAGCATTATGGTTGCCCTCAAAGGGCCAGTTGCATGTAAGACTATGATGACTCCCAGTGGCCAGGTGGTTGTGGCTGGGGAGGCGTGGCTGGGTGATCACAGCTGGGTTGCTGGAACTAGGTAGGCATGGCTGGATGGGCGTGGCTGGCTCGACGCCATTCACTGGGCACAGCTGACTCAGGACAGCTGGGTCGGGATATAACAAGTTGCACTGGCTAACTCGATATTGGGGCAGCCTTCCCTCATGCAGCTCCTCCACCACCCCCTCCTCCTCTCCAGAGATTTGTCAAGGCAGAAGTTGGACTCAGAGGAAACTGCTTTCTGCAAATGTCCTCCTCTCTGCTTCTACATGCAGCAGTGTCGTCCTCTGCCTCCTGGGGTGTGTGGGAGGGGGATCCAGAGGTCTCCAATAAAGGAAGGTGAGACCAGGGTGAACGCCAAAGCCTCATCCACCAGAGGAGTCTCGCTGTCCCTCTCAGGCCACGCATAGGATCCCTGGAGGGCCCCACAAGCTGAGGGCAATGGCCCAGCCCAGCCCTTGAACTTCCAGGGCACCAAGACCCTGCAGAACAGCCCAGCCCCACTTTCCCGAGGGGACGCCCAACCACATTTATCTCCTTGAGTATGCTGCTGCTGTGCTTGCTCTCCTTGGCCAGGTTGCTCATGGTGGGTGTGGGAGGGCAAAGTGTGTGGGTCAGAGGGAGGCCCTCTCCCTCTCCATGCAAGGAAACTTGGCTTTGTAAGCAAAGCACCTCCTTTCACCAGGATGCCAATCCCTGTGCACTCGTTGTCTCCTATGCCTGCACCCAGGGGCAGCACCCAGCTAAGCTGGGGGTGGGCTGGGATGGTGGGAGCTGGCCCCTCCATGGCAGCCCCTTGGGCCAGATCTAACCACATCTTGAGTTTGACATGTCTGTTCTAAAGCATAGTCTCCAATGTGGATCTGGCTCATTACAGTATGTCCTGGTATAAGCTCATAGCTCTGCCCTCTATGGTAACATGTCAGAGGCCTGATTCTTCTTTTTGGATATTTTCAATATTTTGCAATATTTTCAGCATTAAAGACAGAAAGGCACACTGTGATGGAAATACAGTTCTGATCCTTATTCATAGAGCAAACATAATTTGATAAAATGCTAGTGTGAAAATTGGAAATTAATTTTCTTTTTTGTTTTTAAATTCATGCACTAATAGGGATATTAATACTTTAGATCAACTAATCAGATTTTTAGAAAGATTTGAAGAGTAAAATGGATTGTTTAAAAGTTCAGGATAACAGTATATTCCGTTAAAATACTTTACTGATATTTTACAATTTGGCCCCAAAGCATTAGCCATTTTAAAACTCTTACAATACTATTGGCTCTGAAATGTGTTTTGTATTATTCTGAATCTACAGGGTTTTGTTACAGATAAAAGTATTGTAGGGATGGATACTAGTTAGTCAGAAGAACTCTGGAAAAAAAGAATTTGGATATTCCATATTAATAAATCAATTGTAAAAAATGAATATGGTTCTTATTCAAGATGTGACTAATTCAACTGTTTCTTTTCATGTTTATTGGATGCCTAACATAAAGTTTTAAAAGAGTTGGTTGTTCATTATGTTCAAAGTGTAAAATGATGCCAGGGACACTTCTACATTGCCAATTATTATCTTATTCTGATTTAATATCCCTAATTTAACACATTTCGGAAAAGAAATATGATGCTAAAAACCTGGAAATTATAATATAGGAAAGATTGTGGGATTACCAAGCATGAGGCATAGAAAAAAATTACTCTTTTACTCAAAACATACTACTGTTATATTTTGATCCTTTTCTTGCTTCTTTTATTTTTGGTATCTCACCTTTCTTTCTATATACAAAAGAAAAAATAGAATATTAAAGATGCAAAAATTAACCATCTTTGTCCAATAGAGTCCTGATAATAGAGTTACAGAAATTATTTCATGTGAGAGGATGGACGTTATATAAAATACGTGCTATGAGGAAATGTAATTTATACGTAATGAGCTTAAGTGGCAGAAAGAAATCAAAGCTTTCTGAAACTCTAATGGTGACATTTATGGTGCTTTTCACCATCAGTGTTTGAGAAAACTTTGATTTTTTAAAATATTTGGGTTTTTTTTACTTTTCGCCTTACTGTTTTCATTGTAATAGTTTGAATACAAACAATACAAACAAATAGTTTAATACAAACAGTTTGTTGGTTGAACAAAAAGTAACATAAACAAATAATAATTTGGAAAAAGAATGTTTAGACTTAAGGCACTGTTACATGAATTCATACATTATAACTTAGCTTTATATGTGAATCAGGCCATTGTTGTTTGTTCAGCAAACTATAATTAAAATTTGTAACAATGTTACATGTGAATGCAATTACAGAATAAGCTAAATCATTCTGAATATAGATGGATACAAAAAATGAAGTTAAGTTATAGAGGCTGCAAAGTTTTTGACTTTCTATTGCTTTACAAACTCATCTGATGCATGATGAGTTTATTTTTTGCTGTTTATTTCTATAAACCCTATTTTATTTACGTTTTGATGTAAATAAAAAATTATGTTTACATTTATTTCAAGCTTGGGTACCAGATGCTTTCAGACACAACAAAATAGAGATGAGGATGAGGATGATAGTGCAGCAATTGATAATTTTAAAAAGTGAGAGAGAAAAGCCAAACTAAATTATTTTTAGTTCTAAGAAGGTTTTTTTTTTAAGTTCTATACATCTCTGCAAAGAGGGGATGTAAACTTTAATAATACAACACTGCCACTTTAACAAGGCTACATTTGTCTTTGTCCACATGTTAGTGAAGGATTAATATGAAAAACTTTTGTCTAGCACAAGTGATTTGAAGATGTTTTGCTGCGTGCATGTGAACTCAGCAGGTGATTCTTGCCCATCTTTGATGTCAAACAGCACAAAACTTCAGTGAGTAGTAGCTTCAGAAATGCGATAGACATAGCTGAGTCTTCATATGAAGCTCATGCTTGAACTACATCAGAAGAACTGACATCTATTATGGTGAGCAAAGACAAGTGTTTGAAAAAAAGATTCAAACAGAAGTGTCAGAATTTACAGTGCATAGTTTTATATAAGTTGATTTTAACCAAGCATATCTCTGTGAACCTGGCAGGACAGAAAAGAAATTTCAAAAGGCAGAGAAATTGTTGTCATCTAAGGGCATGGAATGTTTTAATAGTTCAAGGAAGAATATTTCTGAAAGGTTATACGGTGATCCATTTACTTTTACTTATATGGTGATCCATTATTTTGACTGAGTAATAAGGCTCATCAATTTCCTTTTTTCTTTTTTCTTTAACATCCCCCTTCTTCATTGTTTTAACAATTTTCTTTGATATACTTTCAGGAGATAAAAGAAAGTGACTTGTTGTAAAGTCATGTGGTCCAGCTACATATAATTAAAGTTGCAATGCAATACAAATGATTTCTATCTACAGTCAACGATATAGGTAGGTGGTAGGTTCTCAGTATCATTTGAGGTATTGAGGTATTCTGTCAGAATATAGGCAGGTTTTAAAGAATATGTATTGTTCTATCAAGCCCGATCAACATTGTTTAGCTATTCTCTTCCATTTATTTGCTTTTGTACTTCTGTGCTAAATGTATGCTTCCCTGTGCGAACAGCAATTCTTTAAAGCACATAGTTTGTTTGAAGCTTTGTACTTACTCAGAGCAGTAGTTTGAGACTGACCCCAATAGGCTAAGGTCAGAGTCAAGCCTAATTGTTCCCTTGAAATACTGCTGCTTTTGTTCATCTCTGACTTGAAAAGGAGAGAAAATAAATCTGCTTGTCTTGAACACAGAAATCCAGTAAACTCAGAGTTTGCTTACTATTTTAGCTAGGAAATCAAGAATGCCAATTGAACTTTCATAGATATTTTTAATGAGATGAATAGGCCAAATTTATTCTTGAAGGTTTAATTTAACTCATTAGCTAGTATTTATTCTATAATACAAGGGTGTCAAACTCAATTTCGTTGAGGGCCATATTACCATTATGATTGCCCTCAAAGGGCCAGTTGTGTGTAAGACTATGATGACTCACAGTGTCCAGGTGGGCGTGGCTGGGGAGGCGTGGCTGCATGGTCACAACCGGGTCGCCACAACTAGGTGGGCGTGGCTGGCTGGCTGTGGTTGGGTAGGCATGGCTAGCTCGATGCCCGCACTGGGCACAGCTGTCTCGGGATGGTTGGATCGGGATGGAACAAGTCACACTGGCTAACTCGGTATGGGGACAATTCAATGCCCCACAAGCTCCTCATCTCCCCAAACTATTGGCAAGTGCCTGCACCTGTGCACGTATACACACACGCCACATTCTAAGTTTGGGAACTTTTATTATCAGAGGAAGGAGAGGACCTTCTCCCCAAACCCAGGCACGATTGGCAGTTTGCAAGCTCATATGTGGATAAAAGTCTCCGAGCTTGGAAGGGTGAGTGTGTTTGTGTGCATGCATGGGCACAGCACACCAAAGGAAACATTTTTCTCCCAATTCCAGACATCATTGGCATTTCCCTGCCCAGTGCCCCCTCCCAGCAAAGCAGGAGGCAGAGGACAATGCTGCTGCATGTGGAAACGCAAAGGAGAAAGTTTGAAGGAAGCAGTTTCCTCCGAGTTGAACTTCTGCCTTGACAGATCTTTGGAGAGCAAGAGGAGGAGGCAGGGGAGTAATGTTCCCAGGTCCTGCACAAGGGAGGCTGGTCCTTCTTGAAAGGGAATTCCTATTTACAATCATGTGTGGTAAGGATGCTGGCTTGTTAGGGCAGCCTTTCCTCACCCAGCTCCCATGCCACCCCTTCCTCCTCTGCACTTCCACATGCAGCAGCATTGTCCTCTGCCTCCTGTGGGGGACCAGGCAAGGCAGGAGGGGGGAGCCGCTCAGAGTCTCTGTGGAGTGGGTGGCATACAAATGCAACTAATAAATAAATAAATGCAACTAATAAATAAATAGATCCAGAGGTCTCCAACGGAGGAAGACAAGACCAAGGTGAGCACCAAAGTGCCATACCAGAGGAGCCGTGCCATCCCTCTCAGGCCATACAGAGGACCACTGGATCAGGCTGCCCAGAGATCTGGGCAGTGGAGGGCAAGCCCTCCAGACCAGCCCTCGAGCTCCTGGGGCACTGGAACCCCACAGCCCAGCCCAGCCAACCCCACTAGGAAAGGCCAGGAGGAGGAGGCAAGGGGATGGTGAGAAGGCAGCACAGCTGCTGGTGGCAAGTGCTAAGGTAGGACTTCCCTCCCTTCCTCTCATTCCAATCTTCTCCTTCCATGCCTAGGAAGGGATGAGGGGAGGGGGATTGGGTGGCAGCACTGCCGTTGGCCGTGGCTTTCCCACATGGGGCCACAGGCAGGTGCTGTCCTGGTGAAAGGGAAGTGCTCACTAGCTGTGGGCTGTGGGGGTGGCAGAGGTGCTGGTGGCAGGCATGGCCCTGTTGCTGGGGCTCTACATACTTTGTGGTGGCCACCCGGGCCAGAACGCAGTCAGTGAGCACTTCCCTTTCACCGGGACGCCAGTCCCTGTGCTCTTGCCGCTTCCTCTGCACATGCCCAGTGTCAGCGTCTGACAAGGCTGGGTAGGGCTGGGGCCAAGGGAGTGGGGGCCAGCCCCTTGCTGTCTCCAGGGTGGTCCCACAGGCCAGTTTTAACCACATCATTGGCTGGATCTGACCCAAGAGCCTTGAGTTTGACATTTCTGGTCTACATATTCTTAACATTTGATGAAGGCTAAGTTCTCTTTACAATGAACATTCAGAGCAATAACCATGCTAATTTTACTCCTTTCTGCTGCCAGAGGTCAGTTCTGATATGGAAAGATTTTTCTATTCACAGAAACTACCTGGCTATGTAGAATCCTGACTTTCCAGGACTGAATATACATTGCATGAGCATTAAAAATATACCTGCTTAGAAAACAATTCAAAACATAGAGAATTTGATTACTATTGGGGATGCTAATGCCTTAGTTAACAGTAAGATAGAGTAAAAGAAAAGTATAAAGGTGTATTTCCATGTAATCTTGTAAGGGTTTTAGAAGGTATATTGTACAGTGGGATAGGTGATGTGAGAGTAATGTGAATATTAAGCGAAGTGCTGTATAGGATGTAATCATCCGACAACAGCTTTTGATGGAGAGGGGGCTACAAATGCCCCACCTGTTTGTTATACGTTTTGTTTTGTCTTGTTTTGTGTGTTCAATAAAAAACAATTTAAAAAAAGAAAACAATTCAAAACAGCTGTTTTGCTATGCATAGGAGAATGCATGGCAATGTGCATAACAGCTGCATTTGGAAAAGACTAGCAACAATAACAATGTTTTACTAAATAAACACATTAAAGCAACTACATTTTTTTCATCTCACAAGAAAGCCTACACACACACACACACACACACACACACACACACACACACACACACACACCCCACACAAAACACACATAATAAAAGGGTGCTATATTTATAATCCTACCTGTTCCAAAGCTCCTCTTCTGAATAATTTTTGAAACGTGCATAACCTAAATGGAAATCTTCTAAAGGAAATGTCTGGCTACAGCCTGTTGCTTTGCATACAAATAAGACAACAAAAATTAGGAGCTGAGGTGGCGCAGTGGTTAAAAGCAGCACTGCAAGTTCAGCTGACTGCTAGTTCAGCAGTTCAGCTGTTCAAATCTCACCGGCTCAAGGTTGACTCAGCCTTCCGTCCTTCCGAGGTCGGTAAAATGAGGACCCAGATTGTTGGGGGCAATATGCTGAACTCTGTAAACCGCTTAGAGAGGGCTGTAAAGCACTATGAAGTGGTATATAAGTCTAAGTGCTATTGCTATTGCTATGGTAGAGTTGGAAGAGGTTGTAGCATGTTTATTCCTGCCCATTTCTTGCATGTTATAAGATCTTTAGTAGTGTCTGAATAGAGTTTTTCTAAAATATGCCTTAGTCAAAGACTTTGCCAGATGCAATGTTGTAGGGTAGATCAGAATATTGGAAGTAGGTTTTCCAGGAGCAGTATTAGATAGTGTGTATGAAATTTAATTTTTCATAATCTACACAGAGGTTTTGTGTGTATGTGTGTGTCTTTGTGTGTGTGTAAATTACAATCGCAGGCATTTATATCACCAATTATTTTATCTCACAAAAATTGTTGGGAGCCTCAGGGACTTAATGCCTCTGGCTGGGTCCATATTACTTGTCTATCCTCATTGAAGTTCTATCTTGGTACAGGGCTGGTGGTGCGATAGTATTTCTTGCTGTACTTTACTTCCTCATTCTGAGGCTCCTGACCATTAAAGCAATGCTACTGAATGGAATAAATAAGACCTATTCAAGCTACCTGTCATTAAAACTGGTACATTGAAATCCATTATTTCATTTACTGGATGTATTTAAGATTTCTTCAATTTAGGCATCAAAAGAAACCCTTAACCCTGAAACTTAAAATATAAAAATGATATGCCTCAAAAATTATAGTGCCTTGTTTTATTGGATCATTTCATTGCTAGTGGACCACAGATTCAAGCTTTATTGAAGAGGTTAACATGTTTTAAGTGTCCATTAATGCATTCTTTTTTTAAAAAAAATTATGAAATACACGTAAAACACACACATATACAAAACAAACAAACAAGTAGGGGTACAATTATATATATGATAAGCTTACATCAGTTAATATAAACAATTATAATATGCGTATCTATCTATCTATCTATCTATCTATCTATCTATCTATCTATCTATATATATATATATATATAGAGAGAGAGAGAGAGGGAGGGAGGGAGGGAGGGAGGGAGGGAGGGAGGGAGGGAGAGAGAGAGAGAGAGAGAGAGAGAGAGAGAGAGAGAGAGAGAGAGAGAGAGAGAGAGAGAGAGAGAGAGAGCTTATTTTGCTCTCGTCAGATAGCCATACCCTTACTGGGATTTGAACCCAGGCCGGCTTGCAGGGCAGCAACTTAACCACTAGGCCATAGGCTCTGTTCCCAATCAGCTCTTTCACCAGGAAAGGGTTATATATGTTTTTCTGTCGTGTTATCCTGGTGTACCCAAATATGGGAGAGAAAGCATCACAGCTTCCTTTGTGCCTTTCAGCCCCTCACTGGGACCATCCAGGCTGTTTTTTATATAGCCGACACACTAATCTATATCTGTAGGATTTTTTGCTGATAAATGAAAATAAAGGGAGACTATTATAGATCTATTTCGAGCTTATTTTGCTCTCGTCAGATAGCCATACCCCTTACTGGGATTTGAACCCGGGCCGGCTGCCTTGCAGGGCAGCAACTTAACCACTAGGCCATAGGCTCTGTTCCCAATCAGTTCTTTCACCTGGAAAGGGTTATATATGTTTTTTTGTCGTGTTATCCTGGTGTACCCAAATATGGGAGAGAAAGCATCACAGCTTCCTTTTTGCCTTTCAGCCCCTCACTGGGACCATCCAGGCTGTTTTTTATATAGCTGACACACTAATCTATATGTGTAGGATTTTTTGCTGATAAATGAAAATAAAGGGAGACTATTATAGATCTATTTCGAGCTTATTTTGCTCTCATCAGATAGCCATACCCCTTACTGGGATTTGAACCCGGGCCGGCTGCCTTGCAGGGCAGCAACTTAACCACTAGGCCATAGGCTCTGTTCCCAATCAGCTCTTTCACCAGGAAAGGGTTATATATGTTTTTCTGTCGTGTTACAGAATTTAAAGAACAAGTAATTTATAAAATTTACATTTTATAAATTACTTGTTCTTTCTTTCTTTATTTTTTATTTCTTCTTTTACATTGTTGTGTACAATAATCTTACATTCTTCTATACTAGTTTATCTTAAAGATTTCATATTAGTCATTCAAATATTGACAGTTCTCATTCATCTTTTAACTATTCTTTCTCTCTTTCAGCCATTCATATAATTTATTCCATACTAAGTAATATTCGGTTTCTTCTTTTTCTTTTATTTTCTTCGTTAATTTATCCATTTCGGCACAATCCAATATTTTTCTAATTATGTCCTCATCTTTTGGTATTTCCTCATTTTTCCAGAATTGCGCATATATTATTCTTGCCGCTGTAATGATGTGTATAATCAGATACTGTAATTCCTTTTTATATTTTTATCAATTATGCCCAATAAAAATAACTCGGGTTTCTATCTATATCTTCTTTTATTATCTCTTTCAATCATAATCTAATTATATTCCAGTAATTTTTTGCCTTTAAACAAGTCCACCATAGATGATAATAAGTTCCATTTTCCTTCTTGCATTTCCAGCATATTGGTGATGAGTTTGGGAACATCCTGGCAATTTTTACAGGTGGTAGATTTATGGGTGTTTTATGGCTTCAATTGTATAAATCCAATTCGGAATCTTTGTGTAGTGTTGTTTTTTAATGTTCAGCCAAATTTGCAATAATGCGTTCCTAAGCAGATGTCTCTTAAAATATGCATGAGATTTATATTTCTCATTCCATATGAATGCATGCCATCCTAATTGAAAATTATGTCCCTCTATTGTCAATATTCTCTTATTTTTAGCTCCATCCATTCCTTGATCCATATTAATGCTGCTGCTTGATCAGTGGCAGGTTGCCCTCTTACCGGTGCTGGTGCGCTGCACGCGCATCTCCAAGTTTTGGGGGGGCTCGCTATGCGCACGTGCCCCTTGCGCAATTTTGCTTCTGCGCATGCGCGGAAGCAAAATTGTGCCAAAATCTCGTGAGGGGATGTGTGCGTGCGTGAGATTTTGGCGCAATTTTGCTTCTGCGCATGCGCGGAAGCGAAATCTCACCAAAATCTCTCTCACGCACATGTCTCCTTGCGAGATTTCGGCACAATTTTGGTTCCGCGCATGTGCAGAAGCAAAATCGACCCAAAATCAACGGGAAAAATGGCGACGCGCGCGATGGACCGGCAGAGAGGGCTCCAGAGCGGTTGTGCAATCCGCTGCTCCCTACCGGAGCTGCGCATTGGGCAGCTCTGGCAGGAACCCACCTCTGTGCTTGATAATATAATTGCCAATTTGGAAGCACAAATCCACCTCTTTCTTTGATATCCTATAATAAATTACATCTTATCCTGGGTTTTTTCCTTGCCAAAATATACTTTGAGGTCGTTTTTCTTAAATCTTCAAAGAAAATTTTCCCTGGATTTATCGGGATTACTTGAAATAAAAATAACAACCTTGGTAAGATATTCATTTTAATTGATGATATTCTTCCAATCAGTGATAATTGAAGGTTTTTCCAATTTGCTAGGTCTTTTTTAATTTGTACTAATATACTGTTATAATTATCTTCTTTTATTGATAAGCACTTTGCCGTTAGCCAAATTCCTAAATATTTCACTTTTTTAACCACCTGCATATCTGTTATTTCTTCCAATTGTTTGTCCCATTTTTAGTGAGATTTTTTGTTATCATTTTTGTTTTATTTTTATTAATTTTATGTCCAGCTACTTCTCCAAATTCTTCGATCTTTTTGATTAATGTAGGTCCTGATTCAAGTGGTTCTTCTATTATAAATGCTAAATCATCGGCAAAGGCTTGAATTTTATATTCTTCTTTTCTAATAGTTAATCCTTTAATTTCCTGTTCTTCTCTAATTTTTATCAATAAAGTTTACAATGTTAATATAAATAGAAGAGGAGATAGTGGACATCCCTGACTTACACCTTTTTCAATATCAAATTTTTCAGTACATTCCCCATTCACAATAACTCTAGCCTTTTGTTTTGAGTAAATTGTTTCTATCATTTTTGTAAATTTTGTCCCAAATTTCATCGTATCAAGTTGCCGAATCATAAATTTCCAATTAACATTGTCGAAAGCTTTCTGGGCATCAAGGAAAACCAGCGCTGCCTGCTTTTCGGGATGTTCCTCATAATACTCAAGCGTATTCATTATTATTCTCAAATTGTTCTTAATCTGCCATTTCAGCAAGAAACCATTTTGGTCTTGGTGTATACTCTCGTTAAGAATTTTTATAACTCTTTCAGTCATTATTGATATGAATAATTTGTAGTCCGAATTTAAAAGAGAGATAGGTCTATAATTTTGAATTAATTGGCGGTCCGAATCTTCCTTAGGTATCAGTGTTATTAAAGCCTCTGACCATGTGGGCGGTAATCTTGCTTTCTCAAGTACTACCTTGAATAATTCTAACATTATCTCTTCCAATGGATTTTGTATATTTTTGTATAATTCAACCGGTATCCCGTCAGGGCCAGGGGTTTTGTTATTTTCCTGTTTATTCAGAACCATCTCAAATTCTGTGATTGTAATTGGTCTATTTAACATCTCTCTTTGATCTTCGGTAATTTGTTTGATATTTGTTAATTCTAGGTATGTTTTAATTTTTTCCTCTTTGACATCTTCTCGGACATATAGCTTTGTAAAAAAGTTTAATATTATATTCTTCTTTTCTTTCCTATTGTGTTGTACCCTTCCTTTCTCATCCTGTAAATTGTCAATCATTTTTCCCTCTCGTTGTTTTCTCAATTTATATGCTAGCCAATGGCTTGGTTTATTTGCATTTTCAAAATAATTTTGTTTGGCCATCCTAATTTTTTGTGCCAACTCTTCTTGAGTATTCAAGTTTATTTTATGCTTTATTATATCTCTTTGTTCTTTTACACTTTTATTTTGTGGATCTTTTTGCAGTTCCACTTCCATTTTATTTAATTCTTCCTGTAGGGTCTCTTGTTGTAACCTTTTTCTTTTCTTTTTTCTTGCCAAGAAGGCTATTGTTAACCCATGTATATAGGCTTTTGTTGTGTCCCAGAGATTTTGAAATGATGTATCCTCATTTATATTAATTCTGAAAAATATTCTTAATTCCTTTTCCAACACTTCTCAGTATTCTTTATCTTTAACTAGAGATTGGTTCATAGTCCATCTGATTTTCCTTCTCCTTCCTTTTTCCAGGTTATTCTTAAATGGCTATGATCTGCCCAAATATTCATTAATGCATTCCTAATTAAAATGGAAAGCCTCTAAAAGTCCTTGTGACCACCATATGAATAACAAAACAATTATATCAGTGTAATTGCAATGAACACTAAATAAATTAATAATGAAGGCATTTTAGTCTGTCGCTTTCATTTCTACTCATTCACAGGAATTCAGCAAATAAAGCTAAGCTAGGCAGCTTTAATCTCATCAATGCCAAATACATAGGCATCCAGCATTAATTGTAAATATATTTATTGCAAAAACAAAGATAATATGAATTTAAAATTACTTGGTACATTGTGCCATGATGCAACTGATCAAAACATCACACTTTTAAAGAAAAGGATCAAATGTACCCTAATTATGGAAATAGTGATCTATAGGATGCTTTTGCACAAGTGATCATGTGTAATGTCAGTGGGTCATGTAAAACTGTACAAGCAACTTTATAGGATTCAAAGATATATATGTAATATATATTGCATATATAGTAATTCTTTTCATATAGGGAATGTTGGGTGAGAATAATATCTCATAGAGGCGATTTAGATCTTTTCTTGGAATTCAGACAGTTAGAAACAAAACCGAGATTAAAGTCTAATAGAAAATATTTATTTCAGTACAAAAACAATAAATCCTGAATAATTACATCTTTGCTAAGAAAACACAACTGTTCAGGTCAACAGCCAAGGCAGAAGAGAATTAATGGTGGTTTAGGAATGCACACATGCGCAAAGAACATCATATCGCGTGTTCTGCTTATAATGGAATGTACCATAATATTAGATAGGGGTGCATCACATACAACTGACAATATTCACTACGTGACAGGGAAGCATAGAATATGACATCTGATATACATATTGTAAGAAACTGATCAAGATAGTGTTATTTTTGCAAAGAAAGCAATTTTTGAGAGCTGTGGGTTTAAAAGTTCAGTAGGACATTGGGACATTAAGGGTAAAAAGGTCAAGATTGGAAAAACAGGAAGGGTCTGCTATTCTGCGTGTTATTGTTCTATTTTAGGTAACGCCAATACTTCCTTATAATTTCTTGACTCATACCATACATTATACACCTTTACTTTACTAGCAGAATACCTGTAGGTGGAATCCCCTTGTTCCATCGTTCTGACCTGTGTGGCATTGACTGCTCCTGTGTGTCAATCCTTTCTTGCTTCATATCTTGTTCAGCTTCTCCGCCCTGAACTCTGACACCATCACTAAGTGAGTTACCATCACTAAGTGGATCACTATCACTAAGTGAATCATTCCCAAAATTTGCATCAATTCTGTTCCAATTTTGCTCTGCAAAACTAGCAGACCTGGTTGCTCCCATCGCTAAATCAATAGCTTTTTGAGCCTGGCTCATAGCCCATAAACCTGAGCTTTCTAGCCTTTGGTTGTCCCTTTCTTCTAACTGCCTTTGGAATATGCACCCACACAGTACTTCCAAAAACTCTTAAATGTGCCAGAGATGATTTCCTCCCATATAGCACTGCATATGGAGTATCATTAATGGAGGAACCCCACAGCCTATTAATTAAATAATTAGCAGTCAACATGGCTTCACCCCAATATGACCTGCTCAGACCAGAACCCTCCAGCAGTGAGTCTTTTATCATTTGTAAGACTCCATTCTGCCTTTCAGCAACACCGTTCTCAGCTGCTGTGTGTGGATTTGTGCGTCTGTGTTTTATTCTCAACTGTCCCAACTATTGTTGAAAACTTGTTGACATGAATTCTAAACCTCTGTCAGTCTGCAACTGACATACTTGTTGTTTATATCTTCTTTCTACAAAGCTTACCCATTGCTTAAATTTCTGTAGCACCTCTGTTTTACTCCTTAGTAAATAGCAGAAACCAAAGCTGCTATAGTCATCTACAATGACCAGCACATACTTTGCTCCTCCCAAACTGGCTTACATTGGGCCAACCAAATCTGCATGTACCAGCTCTAGAGCTCTTGTTGTCTGCCTTGTGCTACTTTTGCTTACTGGGAATGCCTTGGACTTTGATGCTTTGCATACCACACCGTCCAAATATGCCTTACATCCCTTTAAATTTAACCCTTCTGCAAACTGTTCCATTGTTTACAAAACTCTGAAGCTGGCATGGCCAAGCCTTCTGTGCAAGAGATGAACATATGAATCATGCTGTGCAACATTTCCAAATGTTTGCGCACATTGAACCTTTTGTCCCTGCAACAGATAAAGATTATCCTCTTTTATGCCCTGTGCATATACATTCCCATTTCTCTTTATGAGACACTTCCCATTTACAAATGTGGTCTCAAATCCTTGCTTGTCTAAACTAGAGACACTCAGCAAATTATGCTCCATTTCAGGTAAACATGATACATCATTAAACCTTATTTACAGATATGGAATTTGCACACTGCCTCTTCCAATGTCCTTAGCATTCTGGCCATTGGCCAAGGCTACTGCATCTCGAGCAGCTGGATCCATTCTGAAAAACAATTTAGAATTATTAACAATGTTTTAACTTGCCCCACTGTCTATTAACCATTTGTCTCTGCTATTGCAATAACCAACTTTTGCAACAGCAATTTGTCCATCAGTGGATTGTCCTTGCAAATAATTTCTTCTTTGCAAACAGCTTTTTCTTTGCAAACAGCCCTTCTTTAAATGTGAAGTTTCACCACAAACGAAGCAACGCCTCTTCTTGCTGGGCTGTAATCTGATATCTTCTGCTGCTTTTTTCTTCTCTGCAGACTTTCAGTCTATGGAAATTTCTGCTGCTCTTATCTCTCTGCTCCTTGGGCCCCCACCCCAGGATTTTTTCCTCATGGCTCTTTCTATAATGGTGTTTGTTCTCCTCTGCAATTAAACATGCCTTTAATGCTTCCAAATGCAAGTCATGCTCTGGTTTGCATTCAAACATTGCAGAAACAATGTCCTATGTTTCATCAAGGCTGTTTAACAACACCTTCTGGGACTCAGGAATATTCAGTCCACGCTGTTCCAACTCCACAAACAAAGTTTGCATTTGCAATAAATGTCTTTCCACAGATTCACCTGGTTGCAGACAGACTCTATATAATTTCCTTGATAATTGCACAATATTGCATGCTGACACATTCACATGCACAGCTCTTAATTTCAGCCAGACGTCATTTGCAGTCTTTAAATCAGCTACATTGATAAACTGTTCATATTCTAAACTCTGGATGGGGAGGAACAGACTCAGACTTAATCCCGACAAGACTGAGTGGCTGTGGATATTGCCTCCTAAGGATCATGACAACTGCCCCTCCTTGTTCCTTGAGGGAGCGAAACTGACTCCCTCGGACCGGGTCCGCAACTTGGGGGTCCTCCTAGATCCACAGCTAAAATTGGACCATCATCTTTCTGCTGTGGCTAGGGGGGCCTTTGCACAGGTTCGCCTGGTGCACCAGTTGCGGCCATATTTGGAGAAGGAGGCTCTACTCACGGTCACTCATGCCCTTGTCACCTCTCGTTTGGACTACTGCAATGCGCTCTACATGGGGCTACCCTTGAAGAGTATCCGGAGACTTCAGCTGGTGCAAAATGCGGCTGCGCGTGCTGTGGTGGGTGTGCCAAGGTACACCCACGTGACATCGATACTCCGCCAGCTGCATTGGTTGCCCATCGGTCTCCGGGTCCAATTCAAGGTGTTGATCACCATCTTTAAAGCCCTTCATGGCTTAGGACCAGGTTATCTACGGGACCGCATTCTGCCTCATACTTCCCTCCGACCGGTTAGGGCCCACAGAGTTGGCCTCCTCCAGGTCCCGTCGGCCAAGCAATGCCGGCTGGCGGGCCCAAGGGGGAGAGCCTTCTCTGTGGCTGGCCCCGCTCTCTGGAACCAACTTCCACCAGAGACCCGAACTATCCCCACTCTGCTGGCCTTCCGAAAAGCCGTTAAGACATGGCTCTTCCTGCAGGCGGGGGGTAGAGCTTAATTCACTCGAGCTCACCCCCCAAGTATGTATGATGTTGAATGGTTGTTGATTTCTTATATTGTGTTTTAATTTTTATATTGTTTTAATTACTATTTTAGATTTTGGTTGTTCTTGTATTTTTCACTGATGTACGCCGCCCTGAGTCCTTAGGGAGTTGGGCGGCATATAAGAATTCCAAAATAAATAAATAAATAAATAAACTCAAGATGATATAAACCATTGCTTTATCATACTTCTTCTACTCTGCAGCTGCTAAAGCTCCCTGTGGTTGATTAATAACAGAATCCCAGAGCTCCTTAGCCTTCAGGAAACATTGCATCTTTGCAGCCCAAATTATATAGTTCTTCTGCCCCAAACGAGGCACAGAGCTTTCCTTAAATTCAACAGAAGCCATCCTGCAATCTCCGCCTGGTTTCTCTTTCCAAACACAGGCAGTCTCTTCAGCTTAAATTACAATGCAATCTTCTGTGTGCTCTGGGCCCATAACCTATCAGAGTTTGTTGCATAAAAATCAATTTCCAGAATTGACACACACACACACAATACCACAAGTAGATTATTTCTTCAAGTAAACACAAGGAGGAGAGTTAGTTTCATTTCAGTAGAGCAGACAAGCACAGAGTGGGCTGAGAGTACAGAGAGGACAAGAGTACAGGGTGGGCTGAGCCACGCCCAGCCTTAAGCTTAAGTTTTCAGTTTTGATTCTCTGCACAGACTCAGAAGTGTTTCAGCTCCCACTGGCTGACTTAGTTGCTATGCCTATTCATTGGCTGACATTGTTAACATGGCTCTCCCAGTTTATGAATATCTTAACAAACACCAACCAAGACAGGTTAAAGAGTCATCTCTCTCTCTCTCTCTCTCTCTCTCTCTCTCTCTCTCTCTCTCTCTCTCTCTCTCTCTCTCTCTCTCTCTCTCTCTCTCTCTCTCTCTCTCCCTCCCTCCCTCCCTCCCTCCCTCTCTCTCTCTCTCTCTCTCCTATATATATATGTGTGTGTGTGTGTGTGTGTGTGTGTGTGTGTGTGTGTGTATGTGTATGTGTATGTGTATGTATATATATAGGACCCTGACAGTCCAGGGACTTTCCATCTTTTCAAATACTCTACTTAATTAAGGAACAGTTTAACTAGTGTTAAGGGGAAGAAAACAGATTGGGAAAAATGGCAAAAGTATATATGAAGTAAGTTCCAGAGGCTGAATAATTACTTACTTGTAGAGTCAAGTAAGTAAGTAAGTATTCCATGTCAATTTATTGTATATGCTGTCATTTTCACTATGTTTTCTTTAGGCCATGACCTGTTCACTTTTTGACCCTTTTGGATTTACTTCTTGTTTTTCTTGATATCACAAGTATCCCTGGGATATTGTCCATCATTTGCTTCATGATGTCATAACTCAGTTGACACATAATTCACACTCTCTGTATAAAACCCACCAATGGCTCAAAATCCAACCTAGCCAAGGAGCAAATATAAGTTTTGTAGAATCCTTACACAATTGAGCCATGTAAATCCCCAGTAGGATGCTCTTCAACAAAACAGGCACCACGTCAGAGAAGGCATTTTTCTAATGTTCCATTAAATGACAGAGTGCCTCCACTCTGCCCAATTATTCTGGATGGTAGAAGCTACTTTAGACAGGTAATCCCTCAAATAATGAAACTCTGGGTAACAAAGAGTTTTGTAGATGATAAGAAGCACCTTAAATTGTACATAGAAGCCAACTGGCAACCATTTGTCATAGTCATATTGAGGTATGCCCATTATTCCTGGGCTGGTACATTTTGGACCATCTATAGCAGGGCTGTCAATCTCCTGGCCACACCGATGCCCAGTTTAGCAAAGGGGGAAAAAGTCCAGATACATCATGTGATGCATCCATGATGATGTGAGTTTGACACCCCTGATCTATAGTTTTCATGTAGTCTTTAAGAACAGCCCCACCTACAGAGCATTGTAGTAGTTCAGTTGCAAGGTGATTAGAGTATAAATGACTGTCTCAAGGGCCTCCATTTCTAGTTATGGGCGAAACTGACACATAATGTGAACTTGTCAAAGGCCCTCCTAGCTCCAGTTGCTACATGTTCTTTTAGCAGGACTTGTGAATCCAGAAAGAGCCTCAACTTATGCATTGGTCCTGAATTTGGGAAATCCCATCTCATCCAATATCAAAGATAAAAAATTCCCAGATCTAGGGAACCTAAAAATGCATAGCCACTCAATCTTGGCAGGATTGAGCCTGAATTGTTTCTCCCTGTTCAGAACTATGACATTGGATCAGGTTATTGACAGCATCACTTGGACAGTCTAAGGTCAATTGCGTATCATACTGCACACCACCCACAATTGGGTATCATACTCCTCCTCTCAAACCTTGCAATCAGTTCAAGAAATTAAGAACAGTAAGAATTGATGCATCACTCCCATCTTGGTCTCCTAAAGGCCTTCAACAAGCATGATAAATGGTGGGTCCATACTGTATGCTAGCCTAAAGCCCAGCTGAAATTATCCAGGTACTCAATTTCTTCAAGAGCCTTTGCATGCCACTGCTGACCCTTGGAGACTCAGCTGACGCAACATTTGAAACCTGAGAAGATACATTTTCAAGAGGGGGAAAACCTCTCTGAGCCTATAGGTTAAGTTAGCACTCTCATCCACAATAAGAAAATGGATGGTTCTGTGGAAAGCTCTATTCACTCACCCAGAACCCAACCCTATCTAGAAGAACAAATGGGTCCAAACCCAAATTCTTGGGTGGATTGCAAGCCTATGGCACTCTTTAGCATGTCAAGCAAGCCTAAACACTTGTCTCCTCTAGGTTATGCAACAACATTTTTAAATTGTAATTTAACAGTTTTGTGATTGACCTCGTCATTTGTACTCCCTTTTTTAAAATTTAAGCACAATAATAAAAGAAGCAAATATTTTTCTCCAATTTTGTACTATCCCTATTCTTGCTTTCAAATGTGTGTCCATTTATTTATTTGTAATAGATGCTATCAGTTTCTAGAGAAAGACATTATATGCAGAATATATTGCAAGTGATAATAAATATCATACTGGAAGACATGTATTATGTGCCCTGATATTGTGGATAACATAATGAGAACTTCTCATAGGGTTGCAAAAATATTATATTAGTAAATCTTGCATGTGATGATAAAACATTATTCTTATAGTTAATATATCATTTTAATTTTTTTTGCCAAGGATATATATTCCTGGTAGAGTCATCCAAGGTGCGAAGGTCATTCCAACTGTCCAGCTAATGCAAGCAGGTGCCATATATTGGGCAGCAGCAATACAGGCAGTTGCAAAAAAAAATCAGTTCATACTGTGCGATGAAGGAGGAGAAGACAATGATAAACCATTCCTGTAGTTATACCAAAGAAAGTATATGGATGAAAAATATAAAATGATTAATGATGCAGTGTCAGATGATGGACCCTCAGGTTGGATATAATCCTAATGCAATTAATCACAACTTCATGAAAATTTCATGATTTAAGGACAAATATTTTATTATTATTTGGATGAACTTCTCATTCACCTTGAAGATGACTGCATATTGATGAGTGGCTCTACCTAGCTAGAATCTGCTTAATTTCTTGGTGTTCCAGGCTCAGAGCCTCTAAAGAATGGGGCTGACTCAATTCTTCTTTCAGAATGGCCAGGGCTTGTATCATACTCTGCCTACATCGTGTTCGTTTTCTCTTGCTGTAACATGGCATCCAATTTCCTCTGACCTGATGGACTAGATGTTGCTGAGGATGAGGATGGTGCAGATGGTGTTTTCCTCATTTTGAAGTATATTGATATTTATAATCCACAAAAAGTAGAGGGTAAAGTTATTAATTGTAATCCAAGGAAAAGACAAAAATACAAGTTGTAATCCAAAGGTTAGCAAACTTTTGGCTCCACCCTTCTTGTTATTATTCTTCAGGTTCTTCAAACCCCAATCCTTTGATGATAAATTGGTAAGTTATAATCCTTATAGGCCCACCAAATCATGCTTGACACACTATCATTTTACTTCTGTACAATTTAGTTTACTTCAGTAGCATTTTTGTCTTATTATTGTGTGTGTATACACAGTTCAAATCCCAGTAAGGGTATGGCTATCTGACGAGAGCTAAATAGCTCGAAATAGATCTATAACAGTCTCCATTTATTTTCATTTATCAGCAAAAAAAATTTTATATATATATATATATATATATATATATATATATATATATATATATGTGTGTGTGTGTGTGTGTGTGTGTGTGTGTGTGTGTGTGTGTGTGTGTGTGTGTGTGTGTGTGTGTGTGTGTGTATATGTATACACATATGTATATATATGTATACACATATATATGTGTGTATATGTGTATATGTGTATATATGTATATATGTATATATGTATATATGTATGTGTGTGTGTGTGTGTGTGTGTGTGTGTATACACAGTTCAAATCCCAGTAAGGGTATGGCTGTCTGACAAGAGCTAAATAGCTCGAAATAGATCTATAATAGTCTCCCTTTATTTTCATTTATCAGCAAAAAAAATTATATATATATATATATATATATATATATATATATATATATATATATATATATATATATATATATATATATATATATATATGTGTGTGTGTGTGTGTGTGTGTGTGTGTGTGTGTGTGTGTGTGTGTGTGTGTGTGTGTGTGTGTGTGTGTGTGTATATGTATATGTGTGTGTGTGTGTATATATACAGTATATATACAGTATATATATACAGTATATATATATATATATATATATATATATATATATATATATATATATATACAGTATATATATACAGTATATATATATATATATATATATATATATATATATATATATATATATATATATACAGTGTGTGTGTGTTTGTGTTTGTATATATATATATATATATATATATATATATATATATATATATATATATATATATATATATACACACAGTATATATGTATATGTATATGTATATGTATATGTATATGTATATGTATATGTGTATATGTATATGATGTGTATGTGATATGTATATGTATATGTATATGATGATATGTATATGATGTGTATGTGTATGTGTATATGTATATGTATATGTATATGTATATGTATATGTATATGTATATGTATATGTATATGTATATGTATATGTATATGTATATGATGTGTATGTATGTGTGTGTGTGTGTGTGTGTGTGTGTGTGTGTGTGTGTGTGTGTGTGTGCAAAGCTCGGTTTGAGAGATTGTTTTAGCCTTGCAAAGCTCTGTTTCAGAGGCTGCCTTTTCAGCCTTGCAAAGCCTGGAACAGGTATATTAGCCTTGCAAAGGTCCGTTTTAAAGGCTGCTTTTTCAGCCTTGCAAAGCTCGGTTTGAGAGGTTGTTTTAGCCTTGCAAAGCTCCGTTTCAGAGGCTGGGCGGGGCTACATTCAGAGTATAAGACACACCCAGATTTTCACCCTCTTTTAGGGGGGAAAAAGGTGCGTCTTATACTCCAAAAAATACAGTGAGAGTGTGTGTGTGTGTGTATATATATATACATACACACACACACACACACACACACACACACACACACACACACACACACACACACACACACACACACACACACACACACACACACACACACACACACACACACATATATATATATATATATATATATATATATATATATATATATATATATATATATATAAGGGTATGGCTATCTGATGAGAGCAAAATAGCTCGAAATAGATAGTCTCCCTTCATTTTCATTTATCAGCAAAAAATGTTACACACACACACATATAGTGACAAATTATAAAATTGAATTTAATTTAGCTCCCCCCCCTTTTTGGGGGGGATAGAAATTTCAGAGTCTAAAAGGATTTATTGGGAAGACCGAAGTCCATCAGAGAAAACAGCTCCTGAAACATGAAGAGAGACTTCCACAATAAATAGTGATGCTACATTTTGTTCCTTCACTCATTTTTAGAGGACATTTGCCCAATACTATTTTATTATCATCTTTTATTCTGTGTTCTTTTGGCTTCCCAAATTGAAGAAATATCAGATTTCTCCTAAAGAATAGAAGAATTGGACAATTTCTACAAATATAAGGGTCTCTAATACTTTTTTAAAAACTGTTTAAAATGTTAATGTTAACATTAATGTAGGTACAGTTGACTTATTACAGCAATATAGATTGATTATAAACTTTGCACTTTAATTTTCCCATTTTTTTAAAAAAAGTATTTTAATTATTTAGAATTTTTCAAAAAAAAAGTTAAACCCTAACAGTATGGCAAGTGGTTGGGTTTCCAGTTGCAGCTAACAATGGAAACTAATAGTTCTACGGGCCAAATTTCTAAAAGAAGAAATGTAAGAACGATCTTATTTTCTTTTATTTCTTGACTTGCTATAAATGTGTTAGGCTGTATCAATATGTATCCATAATGGAATATACCATTAACACTATTTGGATATAGTCCATTCAAAACACCACTACTCTATGTTTAAAGTTGGTGTTTGACAAGATGAGACAAAAATGTAGAACTCCAAATTATGATAAATAGAAATTATAGATCTCTTTGACAGCAGAAAAAAACCACATTACAGAACATCTTTTTATTCACTCTAGGCATGTAAATGTTTTTATTCCCATGTTTTAATTCCATCAAACTACCGTTGCCCATTGATATAAGCTCAAAGAATGGATTTGTATATGCACATTCCTGATTTTGCTCTTCCTCTTTCTGTCCCTCAGACAGAAGGGGCATACACAAACATGTGCATAAATGTATCTAAATAATGATTTTCAATTCTTAGCTCTGCAAAGGTAAGTTTTTATTTCCAACATCTCTCCCTGTGTGGAATGCACTAACTTTCAGATACAGGTAGACATAGATGATTAGTTTAACTACGAATTGTACTTAGGCAGTATACACATAAAAATTATTTAGTAATGGGTTCAGTGTTCATATTTTTGCTTCATTTTTGACTAAAACATGACATAAAGCAGATTAAGCAATCCATCCTGTCTACTTCTAACTTAATTTCTCAAATTTCAGTAAGACATTAAAAAAAATGTGGAGAGGGAAGAACCATAGTTGGAGTTATAAAAATAGCAAGCATTGTTTCTCACTGTCATCTATTTTTAATACAATATCTCTCCTTTACTTAAATGGGAAAATTAAATTGTTACTGGAGGAAAAAGACTTTCTTGTCCTAATTGAAAGTTTAGAACATATAGCTGTAAATATGCATGTTGAACAGCAGCCTTTGTTGCAATAAGTCTTTCCGACATCCCAGCACATATCAAGTCCTCTCTTCTGCCAATTTTGAGGTGAGTCATGCAGAAACATTTTAATTAATGTTGAACTTCTTAAAGTTGAAGCAAAAATAATTACAGCTCAATTGTACTTTATCTCCTCTTGTTCATCACATTCCTTGCCTCCTCCCTCCCTATTAGAGTGCTTCATTTCACAGTCTCTGAACTGTAATAATGTATTTTGTAAAGTGCATGTATATGTTTATGTATATCTGAAAATAAAGAAGTCAATATGACCTTGTTTTTCTCTCCAACAGTCCAAAAGCTTCAGAAGGACAAGTACTTATCCTTCATTGAATTTTACAACCACAGTGACTTCTAGCATTAACAGCTCATTCCCTATCTGTGACACACACACACATGCACAGAGATTCTGCAAATGGACTGCATCACTCCCTTAACAATTGTTTGTGAAGAAAGTTCATAGCGCACATCACATGTATGTTAGATCTGTAAGTGAATAGATCTGCAGTGCTGCTAATTAGATCTAAATTCTTGATTTACTATTTATAAAACAAAATTGATTATTACTTCATCAACAACATTTAAAGCATCATTAAGAGAGGTCTGTTCTAGCAGCCTCAGGTTAATTTTTTTAACAAGCACTTTAGTTGCTAATCTGTGTTATTGCCAACATATGTAAACTTCCTAATGCTAATTGCATTCAGCTGTGAATCAAACAATGTCTAATTCTCCTCAGGATTAATTATGCACATGTGCTGCCTGCATTCCTAAACATGGTTCTCATAAATAATAAGAGATATATCTGGGCAGATGGGGTTTTTCCAACTAAATGATCTGTTTACCATGAATAAAATAACTGACACATAGTAGACTCTGAATACAAAAAGGTCTCCACAACATTCACATTTTCTCCATAAATAATTACCAAGACAGTTGTTTGTGTGACTAGACATTCAAACTCTAAAAAGCATATTTGTAATCTCAACTGATTACCTCTTTTTTGGTGTCAAGTACGGGTACATTATAAAGTAGTCTATATTGTATAGTAGACGAATAAAGATACAGTAGGTGACTTTAAAGCAAGCGCAAATTTGGTAAAGCCAAAGAAGCCAGAGTAGAAGCCAGACTTCAGATGAGACCATTCTTTTTTAAAAAAATTATGCTTGTACAGGCTTGAAAATGCACATAGAAAAAAGTCTGGCAGTACAGGTACTCCTTGGCTTACAACCACAATTGAGCCCAAAATATCCGTTGCTAAACAAGACAGTTGTTAAATGAGTTTTGTCCCATGTTATGACTTTTTGCCACAGTTGTAAGCAGTTGTTAAGTGAATCATGTGGTTCTTAAGTAAATCTGGCTTCCCCCATTGGCTTTGCTTTTCAGAAGCCAGGTGGAAAGGTTGCAAATGATGATCGCATGATCCCAGGAAAGTGCAACTGTCATAAATACATGCCAGCTGCCGAGCCCCTGAATTTTGATTACATGACCAATCATAAGCCACCTTTTTCAGTTCTGTTGTAACTTTGAAGAGTTACAAGAATAATAACTTTGAGCCTGCTTTTTCAGAAAAAATACCTTTCCCCTTCAAAAAACTATCATTCCCCATTTAATTTTTTCAGTTTTTAGGATACATATTGCTAGATCACCATGTGGACTCATTATAGACCAAATCTGTTCCCCATATGCTTGTTGGATTATTTATATATGTATTTATGTCTCTGTTTTTCCCTTTTTCTGTGAAAATTCCTATGTACATGATATTTTCCTCACTTCATCCATTGATAACACAAATCCTGTGTGGTAGTTGGATGTAAAAAGTACATAAGGACATAACTAACTCATGAATTACTTAACTGAATGAGGACTTGTAGCTTGATTGCCACAGTTAAATCCAACTAATGTAGCTAGTAAAATTACGCTTTGTGCTGATTTTAGTTAGTTAATGTTGATCTTATCTTTGGTGTCTCAATATAGATAATATGATATTTTATTTTTTTTCTAACTTCTAACTGGTTAGAGTTCATTGTTAATAGAGGCTGTATAATGTCATAAATAAGAAAATAAATAAACTCTCTAAAAATATTCTCTTTGCCATTACTGTTTAAATAGTACCATTTTGCCCCTTTTCTGTCAGCCACAAAAGAGAAGAACAAATCTGAATAAATTAGTACTATGGGCAGAAAAAAAATGGAATGTTGATGAAAAGTTGAAACTGCTTAGCAGCAACAAGCTAGTTCTCAATAGGATAGAATAAGAATATATAGTTAACAAATCAAGGTACCATATCACAGTTTGAAATAATAAAGCAGAGGGTAGAATATTTTACCCTGGAGTGAGGTTATATCCTCCAAGGAATGATACATGCTGAATTACGGTGTGTATCTGCTGATTTTCCCCCCAAATTAAACTTTATTTGTGGAATGTGACACAATTAAGTGAGCCAGATTCCCAGGTGGTATTAATTGTCACAACAGCATTTGTTTTGAAAGATTTTGCTGGTTTGGTTCCTTTGGGTTTATGGCCAAGTTTTTTTTCTTTTCAAGAAAAGCATTGCCTGTGGCTAATTTTTGCAAGCAAATGAAACTGTTCTTACTGGGATTCTCTTCCTTGTTTCCATTTCATTTTGAAATGGCATCAAAACTAATAACTAGATTGTAATTATCTACTTAAGCATAATTGTGAGAAGAGCAATAGTAATAGTACTTAGACCTATATACCACTTCACAGTGCTTTACAGCCCTCTCTAAGTAGTTTATAGAGTCAGCATATTTCACCCAACAATCTGGGTCATCATTTCATCGACCTCAGAAGGATGGAAGGCTGAGTCAACCTTGAGCTGGTGAGACTCGAACTGCTGACAGTTGGCAGTCAGCAGAATTAGCAGGCATTCTAACCACTGCACTGCACTGCATGGTTCTTCTTGTAGAATCTTTCCACCACTTTTTCTGCCTTTTTAGGGGAAAAACCTCTCACATGACATAATAAAGGTCATTATTCTTTTCCTCATTTCCTTAAGTCACCACCACCACCACCACCACCACCACCACCACCATCATCATCTTAATGTATGCGCTATGTGATTGTTTTGTATTCCTGTTTCTTGTCTTGCTAGCCTGGACAATGATCAGGGGTAAAGATCACAATCTCGGGTAAATTGAAAATATTTGAAGAGCTCAAGCCATCAAAATCTTTTTAGTTATCCACCTTTAGTATAAACACTATATGAGCATATTAGTTCTGCCTCCATCACTGTTCTCATTGTCAGCATCCTTCCAAGGATGCTGTCCTAATGTTTTAGAATTCTTCAGGATTTGATATTTAACATCTTGGGAGAATTAAGATGAGTGAAGGAAGCTTTCCTTTGAAGACAGATGTTCTCTGCATATAGAAAATACCAAGTACATGGAGAAAAGAGGGCAGAGAATTTAACAGGGCTTCAGTGAGCCTCCCTTTTCCAAAATTTCCCTAGATTCATTTATCCCTTTGTCATTAGAGAAAGGTGACAATCACACATTTTCTTCCAAAGTGCTGACTGGGACATGCTATAGTTGATCTTTAATGGTAAGTTTTCTCAAAAAAATGGGGCTACCCTTGGGGACTAGTAGAAAGTCTTTATTACTTAGAAGCATGTATGAGTTTTGAAAGGTTAATAAAACCAAGTCAGCTATTTTTTAAAAAATAAACTCTTAGTTTTAGCTGGTGTTCAATCCTTTTTCAGTAAAGATTCCTGCCACTGAAAGGCTACCAATTCTACATAACAGTAGTTTGGGCAGCTTTTACAATTATAAAAAATAAATAGGTAGACCCACTGATATTTTGGAGTTTGGTATATATCTATGAAAAAGGCCTATTTGTTTAAAGTTGATCACATTAGGTATACATATTGGAGAGGAAAACTTACTGAAAATAGGTAACCTCCTTTGGAAATGCATAAGATTGTATTGGAAATTATATTACATTAGTTGTCTTAGTAAGTACCAGTTTATCCTGTGGGAAATATTCAGTCTTATAATATATAATTTATTTATAAAATTGTAGAAAGAAACATTGCCTTTTGTCAGTTTGATATAATACACATAGATTACATAGATTAAATGACAGTTTACTGATTATCTTTTTCTGCACAGCAAATTAATTCAGAACCTGTTAAATGAGGAGCAGGTAATCTTTTTCATAAGTTGTGTCTGTATTTTTTTTCCTTTTGTGGGTAGTAGTGTCAAGTTCCTATTGGAACACTTCCATTCTGGAGGGGGGGAGGCACCATGGGCGGAATGGTTTGCATGCTTTCACTTTGCTGTAACTGTTTGGGAATTGAGGGGGGAGAAGTGGCCATCTGCACTGACTCCGTTTCTGCCAGTACCAACTGGGTATTCAAGGTTGCAAGCATGTTCCAAGCATGACCTCTTCTCAACATCCAGCCTCGGAGATTCTCACAACACCTTTGTGGCAGTTTATTGGCTACAGATGGACACAGAGTATTGGGGGGGGGGATTGGGGGAAAATTAGCTTAACGCTTTGCACCTGAATTTCAGACTGCCTGACTTCTCTGCAATCACTATCTCTCAGTAAAAGTTCCTTTAGAAATGTAAACTGTTTCAAGAGTTTTACTTTCTTGGGAAGGTAGCTGAGGCAGGTCCTTACAGGTAGTGTGCTGATACCACAGCATCGGTGGACAGAGCAGGGATTGAATTTTCAGCCTTTCCCCCACACACACACACTACTTAAAAACTTCCTATTTAAAAAATGGCAGTACAGATACTCAACTCATGATTGTTTGATTAATAATGGTTTGAATTAATGGTGGCATCAGAAATGTTTCTTTGTAGCTTATAAAACACTTCTGAGCATCGCAAAATGACATCCATATGCATGCATGTCTAAATCTGTAGTCATGTCATCTTGATCTGGTTGCTTGGGTACCTGTTGGTACTTACGACGTTGTCATATGCCCTGGAATCATATGACCACCACTGCCAACTTCTCTGCTGGCTTCCCCATTAAATCAATGGGGAAGTTGGGAGAAAAGGTTGCAAGCTGATGCCACTGGCTAACAGGACTGTCTCTTGTCTCTGGGGCTGGTTGAATGAACTCCCTGCCAAAATCCAAGAAGGCATGGAACTGAAATCCTTTGGCAGAGATCTCTTTCAGCCAGTCTCCATAGATGAAAGAAAGCCAAAACCCAGGCAGGATTTTCAGCCCCTTACTGGAGAGGCAGCACAGAAAGGTAAGGAGTGTGAACTGGTTCAGGTGGGTTTGGGAATGCATTAGTGTCTCTCTATTCAGGGGCTGAAAATCCTGCTTGGATTTTAGCAGGAGGATTTTCAGCTCCTGAACAAAAAGAAACTCTTTCATGCCTTGTGCTGGATCTCCCAGGGTCTCCCTATGCCCATGAGGCACATCCACTCCTTACTTGGGAATCCATCCACTTAGCAACCCATGAGATCATTTAACAATTGCTACTAGGAGTGCCACAATTGTGGTCATTGAACAAGGCAGCCATGCGATATCTAGCTTACAAACACTTCGCTCAACAACCAAGATTCTAGTCCCAGTTGTGGTTGTAAGTTGAGGTCTACCTGTAGTTGTTAGATTATTAAAGAGTCATATGCTTGTTTTCTTTAGTTTCTGATTGACTGTGATCTTGGGGTGCTCAGGGGAACACAAATAAGGGATTTAGGGCTTAAATATAGCCCATTATCCCTGAGTTTCCACTCTTATATTAAATAAACAAAAAATAACAGTTGATGAAATTGGAATTAAAATATAAATAGAACAAAAGGATGAAACCTGTCTCACACACAGGTTATACCTATATGTATGTTGGTTTGCCATTCCATGTGAAATATAGGTGCTACATACAGTGACTCTGTCATTGGGTGAGATTTGGAATCTATCATGAAACAAGAAAGCTGTAATTTGATCATGCAAAAAATAAGTTGTGGCTAATCTTAAGTCTCTAGTGCAAGCTATATTAAGCATGGTGGGAATCAACTATTATCAGCATAATGGTTTTTGGGGTTTGATTTGTTTTCTTATTATTTGATTTAAATGCCTGAAAACTATTTTGCAGTATTTGCTCAAAAGCTATTGTGTCTTCCTTAGCAACTATCAAGTGATAACTGCTTCTGGCATTTAGCAGAGGGCTATTTCATTAGACCAGTTTTAGTCTAGAATCACATGAATGTAATGCTTCACAATGAGTCCTTTATTGAATATACAAAGGAGGATTCAGTTCATAAATGTAGATCATAAGGATGACTATGTACTGCTGACTGAAACAGAGCTAGAATTTATTGTATTCATTTATCACATTTATATAGCAAACCATCTCACATGGTGACTCTGATGATGTTGGTAAAAGAGCGATCTAGAGAATTTCAGCTGGTATATTGCCACTTTCCCACAATAAAACATAAATCCAAAACCACCCTATAAGTAAAAATTGCAAGGCAAGTAGACTCCTAGATATTTAGTGAAATAGAATCTACTTTCTCCCTTTACTTTGCTGATTTTATGTAATTGTTTAAAATATATGAAAATAGATGACCCACTCTCCAAGATCAAATGACTATCAAAAAGACCATACCCTGTAGCTGAATGTTGTATTTTTAGGGGATGTCACAGCTAGTGTATCTGCAAAATCTTAAAATGTGACTTTCTATCATCTCTGACGCTTTCTTGCTATTTTTGATGATGATGATAATGACTTAAAACGACAGAGTATCATATTACTTGGGATTGCCTTTTTTTTTTAAAAAATGCAAGTGACCAATAACAGTTGAATGATTTGCAGTTTGAGGAACTGGAATTTGACTTGTTGTCAGATGCGAAGAAGACGGTGTGTGTTTTGTCAGAAAATATTTTTCAATCTCTATTTGTATTCTTTTCAGAAATCCTGAGATAATGGATAAAATGAATGATGGACTGGATTTTCTGGGCAAAAGGAATGTTGTGTTGTCAAGGAAAATTATTCGACAATGGATTTTGCAGAGATATTTTCAATATAGGCTTATATTTTTCTTATTTCTGTGTAGAAACCTGAAGGTGACTCTTCTGGATTTGTACTTTGGTCTTATATAAAAAGCAGGCTGATAAGGCCATACTTGGGAAGTGTAACAAGGTTTGTACAAAGACTAGTTCAAGCTAAAATAGGTAATGCACAAAAGTAAGTACAAACTTACAAATTTTGACAAGAATAAGGAGGAGGAGAAGGATGATGATATCCCAAAAAGAGATTATATAAGAGAAGGGTGCATGTAAATTTCTAATTTCACTTCCCTAATCAGCATACAAATGCCATGGGAAAATATTTTTCCAATATACCCGCATGACTCACGCCGCCCTGAGTCCCACGGGATTGGGCGGCCTATAAGAGCGTTTAAATAAATAAATAAATAAAATAAATAAGTGGCGTTCATGTCATCCTTGGTTCATCCTTTGGCAGGATGAGAGCAAAATCTATTGCCCATTTCAAGCTGATGTAGACCTGTTTTCAAATGTATTTGTTAGTGTTCTGTTGTTGCCTTCTAAGCTGTTGGTTACAACTGTGCTGTGCCAGAGTATGTAATAGTTCTAGACTGCTCAGCTGGCAGCAGTATAAGTGCTTTAGTTCTACGGTCCTGACTGATTCAGAGCATGGCTGAAATAATGTAATCAATTAGGATTACAATGACATCCTATTACAGTAATAGTGTGATAAACTGAAATGGCATAATACTAAAATGATGGGACCAAACCCTGTTCCAAAATGGAACAGAGGACTCCACATTTGCAGCCATATTATTCTTTCCTTTGCTTGCCCATAATAGCTAATATTCTATCCAGCTAGGCAATGAAATAATGCAAAGAAGAAAAGATAAAACAGACATCCAGTTCCCCATCCCATTCTTATTTTCTCTTACCATATTTTCTCTTCAGAGTGAAAAGGAAACAGTTTTTTAAAAAATTAATTGGGAAGCAGCAAAGCTGGTTCCTCAAAAAAACTGGAGTGGATGATGCCTTATTTGAAAGGAAGGGGAAAATCTCAGGAAGAAGAAGGAGGCAGCAGTGGGAAACTCCAGAGGCAATGCTGAAAAACTGCACAGTATCTGCAGCATTGCCCTGAAAGTGGAGTCCAGCTGACATATAGTAGCTACTTGACTCAGCTTCAGAGCAAATGATTCAGCCCTTGTGTGACTGATCTTCTGACCCAGGTGCATTCATTGACATATGTCTATGGAGATTCTCAGTCATCCAGGTCATGGTTGTCCCAAAGGTACTTTTTCAAGAAGTAACTGGACTTTCTGGTTTTTCTTTGAAAACGTTTCATTTCTCATCCAAGAAGCTTCTTCAGCTCTGACTGGATAGTGGGGAATGAAAGGATTGATATTCCTTGCAGACAGCTGGTCATTTGCATTATTTTAGCCAGTCATTAAGGCCACCTGGAGGATTATCTGTGTTACTGGTATAGGTATGTGGACGATACGTGGGTCAATATAAAAACACAGGAATTGGAAGCGTTCACCAAACATATCAAGTCTGTGGACAGATACATCAAATTCACATGGGAAGATGTTAAGGAAAATAATCTAGCCTTCCTGGACTGTGCAATACATATTAAGGAAGACAGAAGCCTTAACACTGAAGTTTACAGAAAACCCACACACAGATATCAATATTCACATTTTGATTCCCACCACCCACTGGGGCACAAAATGGGAGTCATCAGAACCCTACACCATTGAGCTGAAGGCTGCCTACCAGTAAAGATGGGAAAGAAAAAGAATTAAAACACATCAAGGAAGCCCAGAGAATGTGTGGCTATCCCAAGTGGACCTTCATCAAATTTCAAAAAAGACCCTACAGGAGCTCCTCGATAACAGACAACAAAGAGAACAATAAATGAAGCACTGTTGTCATTCCATACGTTGCAGGAATATTGGGAAAGCTCAGGAGCAGAGGTGGGTTTGGACCAGTTCGGACCGGTTCGCCTCGCTGGTGATGTCATGATGATCTCATGGAACCGGTTCGGTCAGTGCCGGTCCATGGGTGCCACCATCTTTTTTTAAAAAAAAATTCGAATTTTTTTCCCCAATTTTTTCCTCCGATTTTTTTCCGGGTTTTTTTTCTTCTGCGCATGCGCAGAAGCCAAGTTTCCAGCACTACGCATGCATCACCATCTTGTTTTCTGATTTTTTGGGAGGAATTTTTTGGGATTTTTTGCCACTGTGCATGCGCGCCCACGAGGCGCGGCATGTGGCACGGGAGGAAGCGAACCAGCAGCGAAGTAAGTTAGAACCCAACCCTGCTCAGGAGGATCTTTAGCCAACACAACATACATGCACACTTCAAACCCGAGAATACTCTAAGGCAGAAGCTTGTCCACCCCAAGGATAAAATACCCAGACACAAACTGAGCAACATGGTATATATAGTACAAAGCAGTGAACCATGTGCAGATCTACATTGAGGAAACAAAACAACCACTTCATAAACACATGGCACAATGTAGGAGAACAAACCCATCAGAACTAGATTTAGCTGTCCATCTGCATTTAAAAGTTACAAAGGTCATTCTTTTAAAGACAGCAAAGTCCACATTTTGGACAGAAAGGACTGCTGGTTTGAAAGAGGGGTCAAAGAGGCCATCTATGTCTAAATTGAACAGCCCTCTCTCAACAGAGAAATAAGGATACAACATCATCTATCTCCAGTCTACAACATAGTCCTTGCAACAGTTCCAAAAATGCTCCTTACTCGTTTCCACCACTCAGTTGACCCTGAGGATAAACCTCCAGGTGGCCTTAACAACTTGCTAAAAGAATGCAAATGATCAGCTGTCTGCAAGGACTATAAATCCTTCCATTTCCCATTTCCCATCCATTTCTTGGATGAGAAGTGACACATCTTTTTTAAAAAATCAGAAAGTCCAGTTGCCTCTTGAAAAAAGCACCTTTGGAACATTGATTCACATATTTTATAATTTCTTTCACAATTCTTCTAATTGCTTTAAGGAAAGCAGCAGTCAATCTCTTCTTCTCATTTTCCTGGAATCTATATGTATACATTCATAACTTCTTTTTTTCCTTTTTAGCTTTCTTTGTTTGGTTTATTTCTGTTCTCCCCATTAAGATAAAATTCTTTCAGCTGCCAAACTCTTTTCTCTCCCTTTCTCTATTTTATTGCTATTTGAGGGGGTTTTTTTTTAGGAGGAAGTCATTCTCTACTGTTTTTAATTCCGTTTTCTATTTTCTTAGACCTTGATAACCTACCTTAGAAATGGTATTGCAATGTCAAGACAGTCTGTTCTATGTTAAATGTTAGCTATTTGTTTTTTTTAAAGAGATTTAAAAATGGGCATCACGCAGAGTGAATTATGTTCTGCTTTTAGTGTTGTCATCCAATGCAAAAAATTGCCAAATAGGAAAAAGTAAGGACTCATGTCTGAAAAGGTTCATTTTTCATTATGAGCGACTCCACCTCTGCTAAGTTCATATTATCCCATGGTATCTATTATCTATTAGCAGTCTAGCTGTCTCTTTAAAACAAACACAAATCTTAGGCAGAAGCAAATTATTTCCATGCTTTGTATGTCAGATGTTTCCAATTCAAATTTGGTCTGTATGCTCTTTTTAGTTTAACTGAAGATATAAATTCATTTCAGAACTCTACTAGTTAAGTAATAATAAAAATGTAAGTATTTGTGCTTAATTTAACTACCCGTACAACTCAATTAGAGTTTGTAGTGAACAAAGTGGTTTTTGCTATTTGCAGCATCATTTATTTCTTAAGAAACCCATTGATTCTGAAATTCAGTAAAAGCATATAATTACAATAATTATTTTAGCTATTTGAAGGATAAACTGGATATTCTTGATTATTGATACTAATCTAAAAATAATTTTGTCTTGGCTGTTCCAACACTGTTTATCTTCACCGGTTGCTTAAAGATGAAGGGATCATAGTCAGAGCTGGGTAGCTAGATTCTGTGCAGCAGCGCTGATGAATAATCCATTGTAGCCATTTTATACAATTAATGCACTAAATCTTGTGATATTATCACTCTGTTGCATTTTAGTATCTAATAACTACAGGCATTCACAATTTAAGGACTAATATTACATTATACCTTAAACAGAAATAAAACAGATGATGTCTTCCGAGACTCATGAGTTGTCTACGCTTTTGTAAAATAATTGAAATTCATAGAATTTAGTGGTGGTAGGTAGATAGCAAGAGTACGCTGGATTAGGAGCAGGGCGTACTTCATCCTCAGTATGCTGGGTAATTTAGGATGTTCGCCGTTTCTCAGCTGAAACTAATTCATAGGATTGCAAAACATAGCAAAAGGAAGCATTATATATGGTGCTTTGAGCTACTGAGTGGAAGGCAGTATATGTGTGTATCCAGTGGTGAGATTCAAATAATTTAACAACCGGTTCTCTGCCCTAATGACCGGCTGGGTAGGCATCACTGGGTGGTCATGCGACTGGGTGGGCGTGGCCAACTTGATGTCACTCACATCGAGGGGTGCCTCGCCTCGCCTGGCTTCTCCTCACCACACCTGGCCCCACCTCACCCCTCCCTTCCCAGCCACTCCTTGTCACGCCCGGCCGCTCACCTCACTGGAGCGAGTAGTTTTCAAATAAAAAGAATGCTAGCCTTGTGCAAATAAATAGCAAACATCTTGACTTCAGGTTTGATGCATCTTGCAAAGTATTACTGCTCATTCTAGTCTCCTTTCCTACTAACAGGTCCATCTCCAGTAATTTGCCTCACCCTCTCTTGTCTTTTGCATTATTCTATGGAAGATTATTGTGAAATGTTATCTGTGATGTTTGCAGCTTTACAAGTTTGTTTCTTCCAATCCGTGTTTTCGCATGCAATTCTTACAAGTTATCTTGACATTCCTCCCTCCTTTTTAGTAGTGGTTAAGGTGCTGGCCTAGAAACCAAGAGACTCTGAGTTTTAGTCCCATTTTAGGCTTGAAAAAACAGCTGAGTGAACAGTCACTCTCTTCCAGCCCAACCACTTCTTAGATTGTGGTTGTGGGGAAACTAAGAGGAGGAAGGAATATTAGATAAGTTCTCCACCCTGAGTTCCTTATAAAGTCATAAAGACAGGATAAACATCTGACAAAATAAATAAATTATTTGTGAAAATGATGTCCTTCTAAAGGAGAAGGGGTGCTGACTGCCTTGTCACATAGCAATAGCACTTAGACTTATATACAGCTTCATAGTGCTTTACAGCCCTCTCTAAGCGGTTTACAGAGTTCAGCATATTGCCCCCAACAATCTGGGTCCTCATTTTACCCACCTCAGAAGGATGGAAGGCTGAGTCAACCTTGAGCCAGTGAGATTTGAACAGCTGAACTGCAGCTAGCCTTACACTACTGCATTTATTTCATTTTTATCTACTTTATTTTTCTCTACTTTTTGGTTTATTCTTCAATGATGGCATAGTCTGTGAAATTCTTACCTGTCTCACATGCCAGGCTTATGTGGGAAAATATCAGGTAAACACATCCATGTGACTGACAGGCAATGGCAGCAGAAATCACTAAGCAGTTACATTAAGACAGAAAGGTGGAGGCACCAGGGTGCAAAACGGAGAGGATCTCAGGGAGAAGAGAGCTGAGACATCCACCTTTCATCAAACTGGCACAACCTAGTCAACTACAGAAAGGTAGGAAAGTCATCCATGCCTCTTTTATGTGCTCTTTCCATTGGAAATTTTGAGATTGTTTCAAACTGACAGTACAAAAATTGCCCCAGCTCTACAACACTGGTGATCTTTTTAACGATCTTTCACTTTTTATCTAGAGAATCTGCTGACAGGATTTAAAAAGCAAATTCAACCATGCCCTTTTTTCCGTTTAATCAATTTAGCCAAACATTTCCCCAACTCACAAAATAGCACTCACAACTCACAATAAAATAGCACAATAAAATAGCACTGTTCCAATATTTGAGGGGCTCCTACAAAAATGAGAGGGGTCAATCTATTTTCCAAAGCACCAAAAGGCATGACAGAAACAATGGATGGAAACTAACCAAAGAGAGAAGCAACCTAGGACTAAGAAGAAATTTCCTAAGGGTGACACCAATCAACCAATGCAGCGGTTCTTAACCTTTTTAGCGGTCCGCACCCCCTTGAATCTGAAAATAAGCTCTTGCACCCCCTTTAAAAATGTGTGTATATTTTTTATTTAAGAAAAAAAACATTTATTGCATAAACAAATGCCGTGTTTATTTACAATATATATTACTATATAACATTTATATTATTATATTATATTATATTATTATATTATATTATATTATATTATATTATATTATATTATATTATATTATATTATATTATATTATATTATATTATATTATATTATATTATATTATATTATATTATATTATATTATATTATATTATATTATATTATATTATATTATTATATTATATTATTATATTATATTATATTATATTATATTATATTATATTATATTATATATATTATATTATATTATATTATATTATATTATATTATATTATATTATATTATATTATATTATATTATATTATATTATATTATATTATATTATATTATATTATATTATATTATATTATATTATATTATATTATATTATTATATATATTATATTATATATATTATATATATTATATTATATTATATTATTATATTATATTATATATTACTATATAACATAGAAACACGTAGCCTCGTTCGTATTTTTTTTTTTTTTTTTGAAATTTCTCTCGCACCCCTGGAAATGCTCTCTCGCACCCTCAGGGGTGCATGCACCCCAGGTTAAGAACCACTGAACCAATGGAATAGCTTACCTTCAGAAGTTGTGGATGCTTCATCACTAGAGGCTTTCAAAAAGATAGGGGACAACTATTTGTCTAAAATGATATAGGGTCTCCTGCTCAAGCAGGGAGTTGGACTAGAAGACTCTGAGGTCCCTTCCAACTCTATTATTCTATGTTCTGTATGTTCTAAATTGGGTATTTAACAGCAGAAGCAATACAGCTGGCTGGACCATACATGCATTAAATTCAGGGCCTGTATGATCAAGCTGCATCATTGTCCCATCCTGTTTCTTTTTCCCACCAGGAAGAAACAAGAAGTAGCTAACACTGCAGCAGCTATAAAAGGTCTTGGAGAACTCCAGGGAGTATCAGATGATCACAGAAGTGTTACTTAATACCCTTTATAATGAAAATGTTTGTAATCTTGTCCTTCTTCCTGAAGGGAAGAGGTTAATCCCATCCCTAGATGGGTCATTGATAGGTTTCCTGGGTGTTTCCCTGCCCTAATCCTGTCAGTTTCTACTGTTTATTCAAGGTGTGTGCTGGCTGCATTCCTGCAGTTTTGTTATTGCAACTAAGTATTCACCTGTTAAGTAGTTCTAGGCTGTCTGCCAGGAGCTATTAACTGAAGGGAGAGAGAAGAGAAAAAAAAACCTCTCTTACACTTTATTTTCAGCCCGTTCACTGAATTGCACAAAAAGTTAGCTACTGGTTCAGCTGAATTGATGTGAACCGACTGAATCCCACCACTGTGTGTATCAATTGATAACATACATTGTTATGTAATCATACATTATATTTTTGTAGTGATGAAATTGTGATAGATACTTCTCCAAATCATCCAGTGACTGCTTGTCAAATTGTGTCAAGGTAGGAATTTTTTGTACTGCATTTTCCTTTCTCTATATTTCTTTCCAATAGTTCACATATGTGTTCTCTTAAAAGTCATTACTGCTATCTGACCCTGCATAAATAAGAAATATGTAAGTGTATCCAGAATTACTGAAGTTCCTAAAGGTTTAGAATAGCTATGGAAGCAGGAAGTTCATTCCTGCTTGACTTTAAAACAAAGAATTATGTTAGGACCTTATGATAAAAAATACATAATTGAATATAGTGAAACTATACTGTATGAAATAAAAAGCTACAAAGTACTTTTCAAAGTATATTAGTTTGTGAGTGGTGCTCACTGCTATCTCTATTAATGACATTTCATTAGAAAATATGTTATTTCATCTAAGAAAAACACATTTTGTAATAAAGTTAGAAATATCACAAATTCAAAAGATTTTGTGGGTAAATTATCATTTAATAAGTAGTTTAATAAAATCAGCTTAGTTCATAAGAATGGGAAGTAATAGCAGAAAGAATGGAGCCTTAATCCCATTTACTCCTAGTATCAAACCACTCTCAAATTTCATTACATTGTTAACAGGAAAATCATATAAGAATTAGCATAGTTTCAATGCTACTGATTCTTAAAGGAGATTTTTTTTAAAATGATCTATTCATCATCTTATTACTCTCAAAAATACATCAGAAACTAGTATTTGAATGGCACATGAATCATGGTTAAACCAATTAAAATTAACTTTTAGGAGTTATCCTCTTTCAACTTTTCTGTATTGATTTGTTTTTATGACCCAGCTGCTGTAGCCTAGAGGTGGAGCTCTTGCCTCACAATCAGGAGGTTGTGAGTTCGATCCTAGGTAGAGGCAGATGTAGGGTCTCCTGCTTGGGCAGGGGGTTGGACTAGATGACCTGTAAGGTCCCTTCCAACTCTGTTAATCTATAATCTATAATCTAACATCCTTAATTTTATACAGAGAACTCTCAGAGACATCTAATAGAACCTTTGTCACTTGTAATATACATGATCAGTTTTTGTACCTTGTCATAATCTCTGGTTTATCTGTTTTTCCTTATGTAAATTAATATAAATATGTGTTTTAGAAAAAAAATCATTTCTAGATAGCAATAGCAATAGCATTTAGACTTATATACCACTTCACAGTGCTTTTACAGCCCTCTTTAAGAGGTTTACAGAGTCAGCATATTGCCCCCAACAATACCTACCTCGAAAGGATGGATGGCTGAGTCAACCTTGCGCCTGGTGAGATTCAATCTGCCAAATTGCAGTCAGCCTGCAGTCAGCAGAAGTATCCTGCAGTACTGCATTCTAACCACTGCGCCACCGCGCCTCTTATAGTTGATTTAGTAATACTCATGTAGAGGTACAACTCAGCTAAATGTCATTTCTTTTACAGTTTAATTGGCTGGCTCTACTATTTTGGAAATTGAGAATCAAAGCGATTGCAGTTGCTTGAATGTGTGGCAGAATGTTAGCAAATAGAGTTTTGTGTGCCATGATTTTTTTCATGACACCCCATAAATTAGTCCTCGGTTCGAATGGAGAACATTGGCTACATTGAAATAAAATTCAATTACCACCCAAATATCTCGGGACAGCTTTTTGACAGAATATATTTGTGGCCACTATATAATTAATTATTGGAATTTATATGTATCTAATAGAACTATGCAAGCACTTCATGGTGCAAATCAAGTATTCCTCTAAAAATCTCTGCTAGAAAGTTGGGTAGTGATAACTTCTTGAAGAACCAGTCTGGTTATTTTGAGGCCTTTTGCATGGTGTCTGTGCATCAATTGAAATGTATAGAAGATATTTGCTGGGATTCACACCGAAAGGTTTGGATATTTCTGTTATCTTTCTAATTTGATGGATGCAACATTCATTTTCTATGTGTAATAGTTTAGTTTTCTTGAAATGCATTTTCAGGTACATGCAATAGAAATAAGTTCTATTATGTCTATGCTGCTTTTTTAAAGAACTTAAAGAGAAAATAACTTTTGTTCTGGCATATAATTTGAACAATGACTACTTTCAAATAAGATATTAAAAACATGTTTGAAATGTGATATCTATTATGGCAAGCCAAAATTGGCTATCTAGGGAAAGGATCCTAGGCCCTTTTACGTGTTTCAGCTATTTTCACATTTGGGGGGGGGAGAGAGATATGTTCTAAAAGAAAATAACAAGAAAAATAAAAAGAGGCAAGTCTCATTACGATCAGAAACAATAGAATTAGAAAGATAAGTAATATGCTTATGGTGGCAAATATAAAGTGAGGAGATGCAAGCTGTGCTTAATTGATGAGCAAAAGTTTTCTTTATCAAGGATCATTTGAATGAAGCTTTAAGAGAAAGTATTCTTCAAGTGGAACTCTTTCTCCATTTCAAATCATAATATTGTTTTTATTCACTATTACAAAATAGAAAAGTAAAAGCCCATATCCTTTGGAAATGTAGAGATCACAACAGATATAATTTTCTGTAGCAAGTCTTTCCTATGATTAGTTCAGATCACAAAAAAGAGGTGTCAAAACTTGAACATTCTGATTAAAGAAACACTGCTTCCAGATAGCAACGTTCTAATTCTATCAGTTGCTTTGTGGGTTAATTAAATAATTTTCTTATCAGATATAGATATAGAAATAGAAATGATAGGAGATTTAATGTGAATAGGTAAAGTTGTGGAGGACAATAGCAGAAATGGAGGACAATGTATGAAAGTTTGTAAAAATCTGAGATATTATGCAGTATAAATCATGTCTGGAAACACTTGGTGTTAGCCATTAAATGCAGTGGTGGGTTCCTACCAGTGCGGTCGACTCTACCACACCAGTAGCGGCCAGCAGATGGCGCTATTTGCACACAACAGCTCCAGTGCCGTCTTCACTGGTCTGTCGTGCGGCGCCATCTTTGGGGGGGGGAATTTTTGGGCTGATTTTGCTTTCTGCGCATGCGCGGAAGCAAAATCTTGTGAGGGGATGCGCGTGCGCGTGAGATTTCGGCGATTTTTTGCTTCTGAAATCGCATGCACAGGAAGTAAAATCGCACGAGGGGGCGTGTGCACGTAGTGAGTGCACACGTGCTGAAACATGGCGATGCGCATGCAGCACACCAGTAGCGCGAAGAACAAGCAACCCACCTCTGATTAAATGATACAATTCAGTCCATCATTTCTCAAAGCCCAAATAAGTGAGAATAGCTTGTAAGGAGCTAGGTTGCTTGACAGGTAAGTAAACACAAAGTTGAGAGAAACTATTATTTATTGCTAATGTTAAAAACTGTAATTTAATCTACAATCTATTTTTCTCTGCTAGTTCCAGCCTTAGTTCAAGGGTCTTCAAAAGTACTGATTTGCTGTAGCAACTTTGCCCTTATCTTATTAAACGAATCTTATTAAACGAATGCCCTTAGCATTCGTTTAATATTGTGACATTGTGTTACCTTATCTGATTCAGTTCTACTTACTATGCTCTATTTTTATTCCATGAACTTCTTGGTTTCTTGAATCTATACATTTACTTATTTGTACTTGTTTACTGATATACAGTAGCTATGTTCTGCAGCTCAGTTTATGCAAACATCTATTTATATAGGAATTCTGGATATTTTACTATAAATTGTATAAAAGAGATTTGTTATATCAGAACATCTTATTAGAACTGATTATTTTTGGCATATGGCTGAGGACATTAGACAATTGGAACTCAGAAATTTACATAATGGTTGTACAATTAATTAACAATTACTGTAAGCCATTATGAGAATTTCTGAGTTCAGTTTGACTATCAAGTCACAATTGTCCAATAATGAAGGACTTCAGCCAATCATCATGCCAGAATTTTTGCCATTATGAAAATACTTATCAAAATCTATTTATATTAGCTAGTTTCTTCTAAAGGGGTGCAAGAATGATGATTGTGAATGGCAACTTTATTGTGTATAAAAGATAGGAACTGTCTGGTAGCATATCAGAACTATTGTCTTGCTCAATTTCTGTTGGCTTTCAGGAAATTATTAAAAACCAAATTATTTTAGAGGACATAGTCTTAATTTACTGTATTGCTCCACTGTTATTTATTTTATATTTTTATTTATTTTCATTTTTCTTGTCAGTTATGTTAATACTTTAATGGTTATGTTTTAACTATTATTGAATTGTACAGCTTGGAAATTTTCACTGCAGCAAGGTACAGATTCAATAAACTGAATATTATCTATCAATGATTGACAATCAGTTTCTGGGCTTTCCAGCTAAGGACTTTCTTACCAGTTGCTATGTGATCAAAAAACTGTCAGTTCATATGACTCCTATTTTTCATGCATTCTTGTGAACATCCTTGTGAACAACAGTTCAAGGAGTCCCATCAGTTTTAATAGCTACCTTTCCTATGTTGGCATAATAGATGAGAAATGAAAGGTATTTTGTGGTCAGTTTCTTTTATTAATCTGAATAAATGTGTTCTACTGAGTGAGCATAGTAGCAGAGAGACCTGGGTCAGTTTTGCTAGCATTTCCTTGGTAACATTAGAGGTTGGAGGTTGGAAATATAGATTAACACAGTTCATATTTATATATACATACACTTATATTCATATACCACAGTTTTCTAAATAAAAATGACCAATGTGGTATCTTACTCATTGACTCCCCAAATTAAATAAAAATAAGATTCTGGAGATGAAATAGCTGAACATTTGTAAGATGTGATGAATTTGGGAACATTTTTTAAACTTGCTTTTATTTTGAATTTGTTGATGATGACTTTGCTACTGTGTTTCCTCAAAAATAAGACAGGTCAATTGCACAATTGAGTGCCTGAAAATGTTGCCAATATATTCCTAATCAAGCTATGGTTCATTGTTTCTAAGTAATACATTTTGTGGGGAGACGTTGTTGGATGTCCCATATGCTCCTGCAGGTATAGAATATGCCTGCCTGTCAGGTCATGCCAATGAATAATATCAATATCATTAATAAATGGCAGCTGTTTCTAAATTCTGTATGTAACTTCAAAGATAGTTTGAAATGTCAAACATGTTTTTTTCTCTGTCTACAAAATTAAATCAGTTTTTATTATTACTTTGCTACATAAAATTAATTGGGGCTTCCCCTCTAATAAACCATTTACTTTGATTATTTCAACCACATCCGGAAAAGTGCAAATCTGCCACATAAAAATCAATAATATGTATTATAGTTTATGGTCTAGGAAATGTTATTACAGTACTTTATGATACAGCTGTTTTGCACAGCATGATTTCAGTAACACAATATAACCACCACAAATATATTAACATAACAGTATACAATCAAAAGTCAATTACAGTATAGGAGAGAACTGGTTATTGGCTGTGAAAACTAAGTACCCAGCTGTCATAAACACAATGTTTATATACTTTGAGTCAAAATGTATGTATTCTATTTTTTTTACTTATGGTTATTGACAAAACACTTAAGGAGGTATTTTCATAGGGTTGTACAAGCTTTTAACTGCATGACTTCTATTTAAGTCAATAAGCAGTATGTACTTAGAATCCACATGTAACATTTTGAAAAATTATTACCTAGTGGTTTGTTATTGCTTACACAAAATCATTTTATTCTTCACTAGATTTTGTGTATTATAGGCTGGTTATGAGAGTTGATAGAAGTCTCTTTAAAAAATATCACTGGCCTCCAAACATGGCTGACTAAGAGAGTAATTCATGTAGGTCTCAAATGATAATGAAACAATTTGCACTTCTATAGCTTCTTTCATCAGGAATCGCACAATGCATTAGCATTAGTTAATTATGCCTCATAGCATTCCCTTCAATAGGTAAGTGTTTAATAGATGCAGTAAAGAAAAGGCAGGTTAGATGACTTGCCCAAAGACACATATTAAGCAAAATAAAGAACTAGAATTAGAATCAAAAGATCTGATGTCATAGTTGCTACCAACTATGAGATGGGATTCCAAATCCCAAAAAAACTAACCTTGATGCATAAAGGAACTTATAATAGTTGTCAAAGTGGTGTCACAATGTCCTTACAGAGATAAATTGGCACATGATGCCAATGAAGCCCCATTGTCATATCAGCCAACCACTGTGGTATATTGGTTAAACTGTTATATTAAGAACAAGTTGATTGTTTCTAGACATTTTAGGCATGGAAACACTCACTAGGAGAACAGGGTAATCTGTAAGGATAGAAATCTAACAAACAAGTAAATAACATCGTACCAGTTAGCAACATTTATTCCCATTGTGTCTTATATCTAAATGTACAATTCATTCTGGCTGTCTGGATGGTAGTAAGTTCTGGATTTCCTGAACATCAGTAGCCCATTAGGCACTGATGCATATAAAGTGACTACAAAGCAGTTTGTGAGAAAATATAGTTGGGCCTAATGTTGAGAGGATAAAATAAATCTCTTGTATCTCTCTATAAAATGAATCTCTACCACTTAGCTTGTGTCAATACAAGGTCCTTGGAATTTAGCAGTGTTTGCAAGCAATATGGAATCTGGCAGAAATGTGATTTTATGGAGTCATGTCAAACAGCTCCCCTTTTACAGCTTGATGTAACCTAAATTTGTGAACTAAATTTTACTAAATGTGTAAAAACAGGTTCCTCAGTACCTCCAGTTAATCAACATCATTTATTCCGCCTTGATAATAGATTGTTTACAATTTTTATTAGTTTATAGATAATAGATGTAAGCACAGCAAGCCATAAAAGAGATTTTTCCTACATAATTTATTTCTAAAAAAAACTTTCAAGGGTGAAACTGTACTTCAGTCAGCCATATAGTATTTGACTACAGTATTAGTAACATTATATCCAAGGCATAATCATATAATAGCTGAATTATATCCAAGATCAAAAGACACAAAAGAGTTGTAAGGCTGTATGAAGCATCTATAGATTGTTCTTTTGGAACAATGTATTGACGAATAAAATTGCCATTATGATAAAAGTACTGGAAATGCACTTTTTTGCACGTTTTTTATCCTATTCACCTCTAGGGGCATTAGGAGTGGAAAGGACAAAGAAAGATACAAGTGATTCCCTCTGTTATTTATTGCCTCTTTGATTGAAATAATTCCCTGTTTTCCCCAAAGTAAGACATCCTCTGATAATAAGCCCAATCGGGCTTTTGAGTGCATGGCAATAAGGCCAAGTGCTTATTTCAGGGTTCAAAAAAATATAAGACAAGGTCTCATTTTCGGGGAAACACGGTTATATTTTTAGAGTTTTTCTTCAATCCACTTCCTAACTGAATAGCACTTCCTTCCTTCCTTCCTTCCTTTTCTTTTTTTCATGTGTGAACAGAACATTCAGAAATGTAGGTTTTTTTTATTAGAGTACAGAAATTGTTTTATCAATTTTATTTGTCCTTTTAGACCAGGAATGTCTTCTATGAATAGATGAGAATTGAAAGATATCCTTTTTGAATGAGGTTTTAACCAACCAACCAACCAACCAACCAACCAACCAACCAACCAACCAACCAACCAACCATGGGATTGCTTCTACGGATACATGTATGCCGTATTAAAAATGATTCATAGTGAATTAATTGGAGGATTCCAACCTAAATCAATTCAAAAATGCTCCTGCCAATGGAACATCATTTAATTCCTTGGCCAACTGTAGCAATGTTCTAATTTCATATTACTTTGCTTTCTGTTCATGGTACAAATGAAAATATACTTTATTTACATCTAGTGAAGACAGTGTTGTACTGTAGTATCCAAACTGGGTTGGTCACCAGGACCAGAGGTTTAGTCTTCCGAGCTTTCAGATTGCACTGAAGCCCAGTCAATTTCTCTCTAACAGAAAGTGTCATTCTGTTAATGTTAGATATTCTGCTAGACAGAAGATCCCTGGGGATTGGCTCCAGCATGAGCTTTAAAGCTCAGAAGACTAAACTTATGGTCCCAGTGACAGACCCAGATTGGATCCTGCAATATTATCCTGGGATAGGTATATTTGCCTTAATTCGTAATTTGTGCTCTATTCACAGTCTCAGTTAGGCCAGAACGTTAGGTACCAGGGGTGAAATCCAGCAGGTTCTGACAGGTTCTGGAGCAGAAATTTTGAGTAATTCGGAGAACCAGTAGCAGACATTTTGAGTAGTTCGGAGAACCGGCAAATACCTCTGGCTGGCCCAGAGTGGGGTGGGAATGGAGAATTTGCAATATCATTCCCCCAGGAGTGGGGAGGGAATGGAGATTTTGCAGTATCCTTCCCCTACCACACCCACCAAGTCACGCCCACCAAGCCACACCATGCCCACCACGCCACGCCCACAGAACCGGTAGTAAAAAAATTGGATTTCACCACTGCCAGGTACCCCTTTTCTTAAGATCACTGCTTGTTCATCTTCCTTACAGTTGTTAAAAAGATGCAATTGGAAGAGAGCTAACCTTACATATATTTACACAAACTTCTTTGAAAATGAGTGGAGCTGCACTCATTAAATCAAACTAAAGGATAGAATGCATATTTCTATGCTTTAGAAGTGCTAGATAGTACAGTCACCTAAATAACAATGAGGATTTGGTTGATTATTGGAAAGTACTAGTCAATTAATCAATTGAATTAATCTTCATAAATTTAACATAATTTTGGAAAGCAACTAGCTAAGGATTTCACACAATTTTTATGAAGTTGAACTATCTTCCTAAAACATGGAATTTCATGAACAGCTTTAGGTGTTCTGAATCTGGGACAAAACAATTTTACATAATTGGGAAGACTGACTTTAAAAAATGTATCCAAAACATAAATTTGTTATCTATTTTGGAAAAGCTATGTTATAAAAATACTAAGATGATACAATAAGTTGCTATGTGGTCTAGATTTAATGATATGCTTAAATTGAATTAACTTTAAATAGTTAATTAGAGCTATATATAGATTCCTTTTTGTTAATTAGGGTTTTTGTCACATTTGTTTTAATCACTATTTTTTTTTCTTCACAGTATGATCACTACTGCCTTTTTTATCTGTTGGTAATATATATTTTATTTTAACATTTATAAAATAAAATTTAAATTTAAAAAATGAGGACAAATAATAGTTGTAACAGAAATTATTCTTTGCTTTAAGACAAAGCATGGATATCACCTATAAAAATAAATATTTCTTCCAAATTATCATTTCCCATGCAGCTGTCATTGCTTGTATTAAAAATAATTGAAATGTTTAGAAATCATATAACCCAATTCATCACCAATTTTCAGGAGACCTGCATGCCTTTAACCAATTAGTGCATCAACTGAATTGGCTGAATCAGCTATTCTCAACTTGATACCCTATCACTTATCACACTTCCTATCATCACCCCACCACCGCCTCAGAAACTGGGACATACTGGAAGACTTCATGCTGGGCAAGTTAAATGGTGCAGCTTTACTTAGAAATAGTGGCATGACTTTTATTTCTCCTTTCTGGGGTTCTTTTCTTTACTATTTGGGTCTCTTCACATTGGCAGAAGGGCTATGTCTTAGGGAAAGCAGTTCATTCTAAAAAGTAACAGTGTGCAGTTTTACCCATGCATCTTCAGTAGAATTTCCCACTGTATTTTTGAGTATAGGGTTGCCCTGAAAGAGAACAAGAGCACCACTTTTGTGTCATTCTAACAGCACTGCTCTTCTCAGGAGCCCATGAGATGCTGCCTTAGCTAAGTGGCAGGTAGGAGAAAGCCATAAAAGCTGAAATTTTACTAGTAGATTATCCCCTTGCATTTCCATCACTTGTGCTTTTGTCTTTGTGCTCTGCCTTCATTGCCTGTTGTTAAATGATTGATAAAAATTGTTAAATAGTGCACACTCTCTATATGCCTTGGTGTAATGAGGCCTGTCAAACATGAGACACAGTTCTCATCATGATATTAAAATTAAATGCAGCATTTAAAAAATTTCTGACATAAATAAAGAAGTTATTTATCTGGACCAATGCCTTTTCTATAAGCTCAGTGTTCTGTGTAAGTCACTGTCATTGTGCATATTTTATTTTGTGACACTGTGGTAATTTTTCTTCTTTTTGTATGCCAAACTTGCTGCCATTAATCCAAACATTGTCAATAAAGTTTAAGATGGTTTTGTCTTTCTCCTCCACGTTCCCTTCTTTCCTTTTTCTGTTCAGGGTTATTTCAGCTTCTTTGAGTGTAACTATAAAGACAGATTCCTATAGGCTTATTTATTCATCTTTGACACCTGTTTGGATTTGGAGATAACATCTACAAATGTTCTAAGTAGCTAACTACTAGGGTAGGTTCACACAACATACTAAAACTAAAGTAAAACGGAATTGGATAAATTTTATAGTACTTCAATGTGTTGTGCAAACGCCAGCTTTTGTCTTACCATGTTATGTGAATTCAGCTCTTCTGTTGTTAAAACTGGATGTAAGTTCCTCTGATCTAGATACATTGACCTACAAGAGAGTTGTTTTGTTGAGCAGGTGGCCTGCTCTAATTTTCAGTAAGTCAATTGCAGAACAAGAGATGGAAGTAACCACAGGCAATCTACCTCCTACAAACTTGCCCCTGAAGTATTGGTATTTACATTGTATACAGAGATATACTAAGGACCAGCAAAACATAGTAGAGTGAACTCTATCACTTTTAATTATCTGTATGGGTGACAGCATAAGGTGGGACATGGTCTCCCAATTTCTAGCCTGGTGCCCTATCGCATCAAAGTGGTTCTCTTGCAGCATGTAGTCTGCTTTTTAGTTTTGACTGTAACTTCAACCATAAACATAACTGAAATTTCATTTTTTTAAAATGTTTATTTGAACTAGCCATTTTTGGTCTACATCTTAGAAAAGAAAGCATCATTTTATCTTTAGAACATTACACTTTTTATCACTGATATTTCTCCTTCTTTTAGGGCTTTTAAATAAAAAAAACTAGAATGAAAATATTTAAGTGGATATATTAAGTAATTAAATAAATTACTTTTTAAGTGTGTAAACTTCTGGAAATGTATAGAGTTAAAGTCCATAGATTGTTAATTGTATTTGGGTCACTGAAAGCAGTATATTTGGAGTTGGGTGGCTCCTGATGACAAACATGAAATACAAATATATGCAAGAACAGCTTATTATATTGAGTTTAAATTTTTTTGTGGACTGTTTAATGCTTAATCAATAAATTTGAGTGTATCAATATTTGTCGCAATATATAAAGAACAGTATAAAGAACCACAACAGCTGCAAACTTGGTTCTGAATTCAATTTGATATGAATGTGTGTTTTACTTTAAAAAAAAATCAAGCTAATTGCATAAAATCATATGCCTACAATATTAATAGCATTCCAATTACATTGGCCCATCCCACCCAGTCAGACAGGGAAGGTATGTTGCAGACTCCTTCAGTTAAAGAATTTCAACTGGAGAGATCTAGGAAGAGAGCATTGTCTCTGCAATTGCTCTTGCCCTATGGACTGTCCTCCCCTTGAAGATAAAGCAGGCCTTCCAGAAAGGGATTGAAACATGGCTCTGAAGCCTTGCATGGAGAGCTCAGAGAAGCACACAGCCATGGGCTAGCTGGTGCCTGAGAGTCCTCCCTTTGGTTTTTAAAATAATTTTTTATCATGCTTCCCTCCTTTTAAATTCTAAGTTTTCTAAGTTTTAATTTTCTATATGCTGTTTTATAGGGAAGGGAGATAGGTAGTTCAAAAATGTGAAAAATAAATAAATAAAAACAGCTTTGATGGTACTGACAAACCTGTGAAACACATGACACAATTAACCCAATCAAAAGATGAGTTCAGATAGAAAAGTAGAATGATTAAAAAAAACCAATCAGCTGGGCAGAGGCAGAACATGTTAAATGTTGGACTTGCCCAAATCTTAAACATACTGTATTGAAAGTTTGATCTGCTAAAGAGTTTGAGTAAAAGAGTTCTGTAGGAAATTAGCACCTACCCCCTCCTAGAGGAATAAAATATTTTAGGAAATATTTAAAAGGCAGAATATTATATAGAATATCCCTGGATGAGAAAATGGAGAAACATGCTTTTAGGCAGGAAACAGACTCACTCCTAGTATTCCCAACCTTTGTCAATGTGCCATCAAGGAATGGGCCCAGATCACTCATTCCCCCCACCTTTGTTAATAGCCTGGGCCAGTCTATTCTACATAACAAAGATCTACCACCTTCAGGCAGACCCATCTAGCAAACAGAATCTCACCACATGGCACCTGGGAAGATTGCATCAGCCAGCACTCAAACTAGCCTGGGACACAGACAAAGCCTACAGAGTTAGCTAAGACCCCCGCCCCCTGGGAGTCCGACAGCCAATGGGATACATTTCTTATACAGGAACAGGAAACCCTTAAGGTGGGGCCCATCAGAGGGTATAAAACTAGGGCACGCTCAGCATCTCGGCCCTTCTCTTGTTCTTCAACATCTTCGAGGCATATGATCCCCCTTTTCCCTCAGACCATGTGGTCCTGCTGTCCACCATTAAACCATCTTTCCAAGCAGAGACCATGTTTCCAGTGTCTTTTCCCCCACTTGGAACCGAAGGATATTCCTTACAACAGTTCAAAACAGAAAAAATAGACAGACATTGGAAATAGAAATGGAAAAAATCAAATAATAAAAATGCTGACATGTAGGTAATGTGATAGACATATTTCACCTGACTTAATAGATAAAAACTGCTTGTCTCTGCTGGGAAATGTGTACAGACTGGTTAAAATCAATCTAGCTATTCAAATGAGAACTTTGCATGTCCACGAAACAAGAATTGCTGATATAAAATGAAAGGGATTCAGCTTTTTGCTTATTTACTTAAAATAATAAATAGTCTTAACAAAAATATGTAAGCATCATTACCTAGGCTGGAACATTATATTAAGTAATGAGAAAGAAGATAGTATTCAGATGCTTCCCTGATTCATGGGAGCATGAGAAGGGAAGGTCTGTTATTACAGTCAGCCTCAATATAGTTCTGGTCTACCTGTGGACTTAATCTCCTGGTCTGGTCTAAACAGTGGGGTTGACAGGTTGCCATTTGTGGGACTTAATGTCCAGCTGCAACCATAAATACTGCTCACTGCTATACTGTATGTGTTATATGAGATATATAATATTTAGATCAGAAATATAAATATAAGCCAAACAAAACATTGTGCTGCTGAATCCCAGAGATATTTGAAACTGTGTTCCATAAAACCTTAGGGTTCTGTAAGAACTTGATGAAATATATCTCACTTTTTTTAATTTACCAAATTGCATTATTTATATTAAAAAGGGAGGAAAAATAAAGAAAGCTGTCAAGAATCTTCCATGAAACACTAATATTTTTTAAAAAAAAATCTGTCACAAGAGCTTTGCCTCTTGATTAGGGTTTCCCAGATTTTTGTTTTTAAAGAGTTTCCATGACCTGAAAAAGTTTGAAAAACCCTGGTCTATTCAACATCACTGTATTGAAATAAATGCTTTTTGTTAAAAGATAATAACAAATTTCTGTGGCTTTGAAATAAAATCCAGCAGGCTTTCTGTTTCACTTGATTTACTGGGAACTGTTTGCCTCAGAAAGCCTCAGGTTAGACTAAGTTTAAGCATTTGTCTTTATACTCAGTAGTTTATATATTTTAAGAACATGATAAATGGTTGCAATGAAAAAACTCATTATGGAAACTATTATAAGAAAATGCTAGAAATTCTGTGAAAGAGAACAGTATTTACCGAGCTGTCTTAGCTTTAAACTAGACCTGTAATTAGAAGAATCTATAAACATTTATCATATTAAGCAAAGCTAATTTAGTAAGTTTAAACAAAAACTATGGAGTTACTTAAATGTCCTGATTTGAGATGGTGTTGGTAACTTTCATCCTTCTGTATCTTGTCTTTGGATGTGTTGGATAATTCTTGGCGGAGTGTGGCTATGGGTTTGTGAAACATTGTTATTCCTAGAGGAAAATTTTGGCTGTCATTTCTGACACGCCTTTTATGAATGGTAGGGTTAGTTTTGCGTGTGGTACATTTGGCTGTGTGGTACATTTGTGGTTTGGGTGTTGTGTGTCGGAATACAAAGTTTTTGGGATAGCCCTTGTGGAGAAAGACGTCAAGCAGCTGTTTCTCTTCTGCTTTTCTTAGCCTGGCACTCCACAAGCAATTCCATCAACATACACATTGACTACAACCACCCTACGAACCCCTGAGAATTCAAATAAACCACACAACCAATCAGCAACAGCGCCAACCAACACTTCACCTCCCAATGTGATATGACCTCCCCATCACAAGACCCATCACAAGACCCATCACACCTGACCCTTCACAAGACCCTCACCTGACTTGACCCTCCTATCACAAGACCTACTGACCACATGAATCCCTTATAAGTGGAAGAACACCAACACTGACATTCCCTAAATTCCACTGAAGATGTTACTTAGCCTAGTAACAAAACTTTTGGAAACCAACCCACAAGTTTGGAGAATGAACCTCCACTCTCATCCTCTGTAATAGTTTTGGGAATTACTTTGGGAGGCAGGAGGAGGAGCCCCAGCCTAGACAGTTCTTTGATAAATGAAATTTGTGTCTGAAAAAGAAAAGGTGGAGAAAATATCTCAGAGGGGACCCTCCCTAGTTTTTGAAAGAATAAAGGTAAGGGATGGGAAGGTATTTTCAGATTTGCAAAATTCTATTAATGTAACATTATGATAAAGATAGAGATAGTATTCATTGTTGTGCTTGGTGTCTGGACTACCATTATTTTCTTAATTTTGAATATGGCAAAAATGAAAAATGAAGTTACCTTGATCTTGCCTGCCTCTCCAGAGCAAACCAGAGAAAGGCATGACATCATTACCTTAAAAAAATGAGCAAATTCCAAATCAATTTTACTTAGGTAAAAAATGTTAAACAGAGTTATGTTTGGTTAGTATTAAATGGCAAATCATGAGGAGCCCCAGAGTTATAAGCCAGACTGGGATGTTGAAAAACATTCTGGAAGAAGGCAGACACAAAACACTTTGGTATTGTAACCAAACAAACAAACAAACAAACAAACAAACAAACAAAACAAACAAACCCACAAGCAATCAAAATCAATTCAAGGGAGATTTGACTTTTTTTTAAAAAAATCTAAAGACAGCAACGTCTTTTAATTTCTGGAAGCAGAGGAAGGCAGAGGGCTAGATAGGAAATGAACCTTATGAACTGGAAGCTTAGCTGCTGAATAAACAAAACAAAACAAAACCCCTCAACTGGGAGAAATGCCAAAAATATGGAACTGTATCATTTTAATATGGAAACGAACACAGGGGCCATTTTATTTCCACCACTAAACTTTAATTATTCAGAGAGAAAAATATCAATTGCAAATTCTCAGCATGCTCTTCAATCTAAGAATAAGGATAATATTAATCTGCATTTTAAAATTATTTAATTTAATTTGTTCTTATTAGGATCATTGTTAGCATCCCACAGTTGATTCTGGATGTTTGAGATGATCAAGTATGTACAATGTAGAGTCGTTTGAAACAAAAATCATGATTTTGAACAGTATGATCCCCTTGCTACCTTTATACATTTGTGATAAATATCTATCTTTTGCACATTTATCTAGGTTAAAACCTTGGCCTTTTGTAGCTACACTAATTTTTCATTAGTCTTGGCTATAATAGAATAACTGCCCACTATATTTGTGTTTGTCTACTTTCCAAATTGGAAGAGGTGCCAAGCAAACAGCAGGATTTTTTGAAACTTGTTAGGAGAAGCAGTCCATGTTTTGCCAATAGAATTATTAGTTTTTCTTAAGAGATAGTATAGTCTCAGAATAAATGACAGTTATTAATGATCAAGGAAATGATCACAGACACAAGTATGTATGTTTTATATCTACTTTTCAGCAAGTAACATTTACATACAAATGTGATGGATTCTAGCCATGCAGACCAGAGCCAATTATTTGTTTCTGATATCTATAAACATTCTGTTTCACTCCGTTTCAAGAAAGTGAATACCTTGTAAACTTATACTGTATAAATAAATAAAAAATTATTCACCTTGGCAACTATGTTTCTTTATGTAAACTATTTTAATTCAATTATTCTTCTAAGGAAAGTGTTGATGCCGCTGTAAAAATGAATGATATCTGGCAATAGCAGAAGAAATAAGTAATGCTTTTACCACTGTATCTCAGATTGATGAACTAGACAAACAATGCAGTGTAAAGCAAGCCAGTCTCCTGAGCCAACAATTCTTCATATTGCTTAAGATAGTATGGCACTCATTACTTTCCACAACTGGGTTCTAACAGTATGAAGAAATTCTAAAAGTTTGAAATTTGCCATATCATTGTCATTTCTATTTGCAATTAATTCCCAAGGCATTTTAAAATTAATCTGTGATTATCATAGGGTAGGACTCAGAAACATGCAGTTGATAAAATGATCCTTTAATAATTTGTGGTGCATGTATTGGTCATTTAGCTTCCATTATGTGTTAGTCTGTGGTCTTCAAAAACCAATGTTCCAGTTGATATCGTCTTGATGCAGTGATGATTTGAAATAAATAAATGTTTTTGTTTATATAGATAGATTACCTATCTGGACATATGAAATCCACATTTTGGACTGTACTTTATATTGGCCAGTTTCATAATGAGACCCAGAAGGCTTTGTAGATATTAATATATTGATAGATGGAAATTATTACATTTACTATTAATGTCTCCAAGATGAACCAAAGTGCAACCAACATGAGTATATTGAAGAGTTAGAATTAGGTCTGCTGAAATAATTTGCAAAAATTAGAGAAAAAGTGAAATATGACACATATATCAAAGAGAGAAAGCCCTTGAAGAGTCATTAATGAGGATTAAGTGGCTATCAGGAATCATGAAATGTGGAGTATTGCCTGGAAAATAAAAACTGAATCGTGACATTAGTGGAAACTTTATTATTATTTAAGATTTAATTTTCAATTTGATTCACAGTCTGGGACTGGTAAAAACTTAACAGTTCAAGTCCTAACAAAGGACCTAAGAGCTGTTAAGGTAACGTCTGAGTATATACAGTTCCGAGTAAGGTGGTTTTTTGCAAAGTCAGAATATTCAGGTCTGATATGTTCAAAATGTCCACGTATCTAGGCAACCCTTTGGGTATTGCTCCAAGAGCTCCTATTACTATTGGTACAACCATTGATTTCTTCCTCCACAATCGCTCAACATCAATTTGTAGACCATGGTATTTAGTTATTTTTTCTAGTTGTTTCTCTTCAATTTGTGCATCACCTGATATTGCAATATCAATGAACCAGACTTTTTTCTTTTCTACAATAATGATGTGATGCTTGTTGGGGACAAGATGTCTGTCTGTTTGGATTCAAAAGTCCCACAAGATCTTGACCTGTTCATTTTCAAGAACTTTGTCAATTTGATGTTCCCAGTAATTTTTGCTGCATTCGAACCCAAACCTCTGGCAAAGCTTTCGATGTATGATTTTGGCAACTCGATCATGACATTGTAGATAATTAGTTTGTGAGATTTTTCTGTAGCTACTGATAAGCTGATCCACTATTTCATCTTACTCATTGAATAAGCGGCATTTGCTGTTGTTACTGACACGTTAAAATTTTGCTTTCATGGAATTGGTCTGCAGGGCTTGTTCTTGGGCAGCCAAAATGAAGCCTTCAGTTTTTTTTCTTCAGCACTCCTGATCTCAACCATCTCCATGTTAGCTTTGTAGCTTTCCTTCAATGTCCTTCAGGTACTGACTGAGCATAGGCTTCTTTTTTCAGTTAGAAACTAAATTCTCAGTTGTTTCCTTTCAATATTCTGCTTTCAATCTCACTGTTTTCAAGAGGTTTCCCTTATTCACCACTTTCAATAGAAGCTCTTTTGCTTCTTTTTTTAATGTAGTCATTTAAGCTGTTTTTTTCCTCTCCCAGAGTTTGTTTCACGTGTAAGAGTCCTCTGCCACCCTGAGATCTGGGCAAGTACAATTGATCAATATCACTTTTTGGGTGCAGAGCATGGTGCATTGTCATTAGTTTTCTTGTCTTTTGATCCAAGTTATCAAGTTCTAGCTGAGTCCAATCAATTATTCCAGCTGAGTATCGTATTACAGGCACTGCTCAGGTGTTAATTGCCTTTATAATATTTCCTCCAAAAAAGGCAATTAACACTTGAGCAGTTGGTTGTTGTTGTTATTATTGTTGTTATACCTTATCACTAAGCAAGTAGCTGACAATTTCCAAGAAAGACCATCTCTAAAGAGGGAGAAAAAAGTCTCCCTTCTGACTGTAATACCCAACATAACCATTCCTTATTATTATAATTAATTTTGCAAAAGTACATCATTTCATGCTACATATTAAGAATAACACATACTGTAGGTTGATTCTAAGTGGCTTAAATAATGTTCCAATTGCAAAAGTTATGATAAATACTTTATTGGTCTCTGTCCCTTCTGTTTCACTGATTAGGATTTTACTTTAATTGTTTTATCTATCAGGATTGTTCCTCTCACTTTTTTTCCTGTTCTTTTCTCTTTGTGCTTTTCTATGTCCTTCTTCCTGTATACTAACTTTCCCTCACACCATATCAGACAATAGGTACACTCTTCTCAGATCTAGGCATTTTTTCCTTTCGGAAATCCTTTGGTCTATTTCATAAGCCGTCCAAATTAGTTACTTTTGCTATTATTATAACGTCATCAAAAAAGCACAACAAAGAATGTTCTTTCTGCGCCAACTCAGGAAGCTCAAACTTCCCAAGGAGCTGCTGATACAGTTCTACAGAGGAATTATTGAGTCTGTCATCTGCACCTCTATAACTGTCTGGTTTGGTTCTGCAACCCAACAAGACAGACACAGACTTCAGAGAATAATCAGAACTGCAGAAAAAACAATTACTGCCAACCTGCCTTCCATTGAGGACCTGTATACTGCACGAGTCAAAAAGAGGGCCGTGAAAATATTTACTGACCCCTCACATCCTGGACATAAATTGCTTCAACTCCTACCCTCAAAACGTCGCTATAGAGCACTGCACACCAAGACAACTAGACACAAGAACAGTTTTTTCCCGAACGCCATCACTCTGCTAAACAAATAATTCCCTCACCACTGTCAAACTATTCACTAGGCTGCATTACTACTACTATTAGTTTTTCTCATCATTCCTATCACCCATCTCCTCCCACTTATGACTGTATGACTGTAACTTGTTGCTTATATCCTTACGATTTATATTCATATTGATTGTTTCCTGATTGCTTACTTGAACCCTATGACAACCATTCTTGACAAATGTATCTTTTCTTTTATATACACTGAGAGCATACACACCAAAGACAAATTCCTTGTGTGTCCAATCACACTTGGCCAATAAAGAATTCTATTCTATTCTATTACAAATTCCAGGAAACATGCTGGAATGTGCCAGTGACCTGTAGGAAAGCTCTCCTGGCACCCAGATAATGACTGAAGCACCTGTTATGTATCACTCCTGGAACTGCAGCAGATAAGTTTCCCCCCTCACACCATTTGTTTAATAAGATGTGATATTATTTCCTTTAAAAAATGACAGAGACCCAAATATCTTTCTCGAGCAAGATTAACATCATAGTTAGGCTCTACCCATTTTCAAAAGGAGAAAATGACCTACCACTATGTGGAAAGCAAATTTTGGGGGCAGGAAATGTACAAACCATTGTTCCATCACAGTATAATCAAAATGGACAGCTGGTGCTATGGGGGAATACAGTAATGCAAATGATTTTTAAAAGCTGGTAGTTATTATTGATATTGGCAATACAATCTGTATCATCCTATCTTCTGTAAAGCAATGTTTCAAGAGGGATAGAAGGCTATTGGCTAAAGTTAAGCACATCGTGCTACGTTACACTGTGTGACATGCCCTAGAGCAATGTCAACTTGTGTTACTCTGGTAAAGAGATACTGCTCTTTTATCACTTGGGATAAAATTTTGTGCCATCTTAGACTAAAAACAGTGGGCAGTAAGCACTATGCAGCACTTAAACCATTTTTATGTCAAGGTTATTATTTTTTTAAAAAAATATCCCTAACAGTATATAAGTGCTAAAACAGAGCCTTTTATTTAGAGAGATAGGAGATATATTTGAGGAAATAATAAAAAAAAGAGAAGGCTTGAAGAGAAACTGGGTCATAGGAGTTTAGAATGTATTTACAATCAGCTGCATAGTTTTTATATCTATTTTACTGCGAACACATGCATACACATACAATTACCATTAGGTGGAAAAATATTCAGGAAAAGTATAGTATATGGAGTGTGAAGAGACAATAGCACTTATTTGGTTTATGGAAATTAGACATATAGCAGAAAGGATCTTTGGTAATCTTCTTAGGTGGAAATGCTTAGTGGTAGAAGCCTAACTATTTATGCATTTTCAGGCATAGAATGGTCATTATCACTCCTCTATGGTTTTTATAAGCTTCTTGCTTAAATAGTACATTATGAAAATGAGCTACTACCATTGGAAGGTAGAATAAAATTATGGTTCTGTTCTGACCTTTAGTGTGATTCTTTTGGGGCAGTGATACTCGATAAGAAACAGTCTTGAATTATTTCATTATGTGATATTATAAAAAGAACATTTTGTACCTAGCCATTCTGTCTAATGATCATTAATATTATTTCCTATTGATATGTTCATCAATGAATTTTATTAAAAGAGAAAAATGTGCACAATGAAAATAGTACTGCGTAGGTATAACTATCTCCTGATTTTAGAGAAAAATTACTGGTGCATGGTATGGAATGTAACCTTTGCTTATATTCTGCAGTAAAAAGAATGGCTTAGAGAGATTTTTATGTAAATTAGTAATGCTCAGTGTTGGAAGCTTAATTGTACTTTTTATTGTTAGACAAGTCAATACTGCTTTAATACACATTTTATAAGCTCCTTGCTAAAGTTGTATATGAAAGGGATTAGTTCCCATAGATGAAAGGCATAATCTTAACAATGAGGCCACATAAGAAGAATGGTTGAAGTACTGATAAAGGATTTGTTGGCTCCAACACAGAGTAAGTCTTATTAGTCACCACTGTTTGACCCACTGCTGCTTATTGTATGGGCTACTTAGAGAAGGCTGAGCAACATCATAGAGATAGTCTATACTGAGTTATAATTATGATGGTAAACAAATATAATGCCATATAGAAAATAATTTAAATAATGATTATAATACAAATGCCTATTTGTTTTGTGGTTCTTCCAAGTGGACAACGGGATGAGGTAAACTAATATAGTAGCAAAGAAAAACATTAGTTTCTAGTACATTCATTATCACAACTGGAAGGGCAGTTTCAGATAATGCCCACTTGCCCCACATAATTCTTCTGATTATACTTTTTCAGCTAAATTTACCTTCCTGTATGTTTTGCTTGTAATTTCTTCCTTCACAATTGCACTCCTGATTACTGATTTTCTCTTGAGGTGACATGAGACAAAGGAAAGTTAGATTTTAACAGAAGAACTATAATAGGAGGGCCGGTAATCCTATAAAGCACAAAAATATAGTGAAATAGAAAAATAGCTCGTAAGAATTCCTGGTTGTTTTCTCAGCTGAGAGATTCAGATCAAGACAAAAGCTGATTGAATGGCAGTGGATATAATAATGGCCTTGGCATAAAAATTCATTTCGGTAAGTGCAGCCCATAAACTGTGGATGTATTCAAAGCATTGCTGAATGGTTAAGTCTTTATGTTGTTCTTCTGCCCTGCTGTGCTGCTATAGCATAACCATTTGCTAACAGACTAGATGTAAGATTGCCAGGTCTAGCTGCAAAATTCTGAATGAGAGCTAAATGGCAGCAAATAGATACAGAAAACTCTTACCATTTTTACAGCTGAGATCTCTGAGTCTTTTAGATATATAACACAATTTTGACATCTTTAGTTCATTTTCATGTTCCTATAATTGCAACATAATTATGCCCATAATCTATTTTATGTTCTGTGTGCCAGGCTCAGTGGTGGGATTCAACCGGTTCACACCATTTCAGCCGAACCAGTTGTTAAATTGCTGGCTGGCCCCGCCCCGCCCAGCCACTACTTATTGGCCTCTCACGCCTTGGCTGGTGCCTTAAAGCAGGGATCCTCAAACTGCAGCCTGCCGAAGCAATTAATTTGGCCTGTGCGGCACCATGAGGTTGCCCCGCCCACATCACCCTGCCCACCTGCCGGCCCCTGCACTTCATCCAAGTGTAGGCCTTACTTTCACGGGCAGCTGAGCTGAGCAGAGTGGTGCGAGCCCAGTGGGCTGCAACTGGAAGGTAAGGTCAACAGTGAGGGAGGGAAATCCGCCCCGGACCCACTGCGCTAGGCTGAAGGGCCAACACGGGTGGGTGGGGCTGTGGACGGTGAGCCTCAGCCACTTTTTGGGCCTTTCTCTCGGCTTCCATGGTGCCTCTGGGCACCTTGCCACACACTCACCCTCCCCTCTGCCTTGGGCCCCGCATCCAGGCCGCGACTGGGGGATGCATCACCCAGTGCAGCGCTGTTCTCTGAGGGCTGCCTGCTTGCCCACCCACTAGCCAGACTGCCCCAGAAACAGTGTATCACCTTGCACCCGTCCTTGGCCTCCTCCCGCTCGGCCACTGGCTTCTTGATGCATCAGAGGCTGCTGGTTGGAGTGAGGGGAACTGCAGTGCTGGGCTCCCATGGTGGCAAGTGCCAAGGCATAGCTAGATTGGAAGAAAAGGCTGCGCGGCTGTGGTAGAAAGAAGTGGAGCAACACCCGGCAGCTTGGATGAGAAGGCGTGAGTGAGGAGGTGGCTGCACTCACGGGTAACTGAGCCCACTGCATCAAATGGAGTAAGGCACAAATTGGTGCGGTGGGCTCATTACTGGCGAGAGTAGCTGCTGCGTCGCTCATGCCGTCTCATTCAAGCTGCCAGGTGTTGCTCCAGTTCTTTCCACCACAGCCGCACAGCCTTTTCTTCCAATTCTAGCTATGCCTTGGCACTCACTGCTGTAAGAGCCCAGCACTGCGGTTCCCCTTGCTCGAGCCAGCAGCCTCTGCTTGCATCAAGAAGCCAGCGGCCAGGTGGGAGGAGGCCAAGGACGGGCACAAAGTGACACGCCGCTTCTGAGCCAGTTTGGGCAGGGACCGGAGAGTCACGCAAAAGAACTACAGCAGAGCCTTGCAGCTTTTATCTGCCGGCTGGCCTCTGGGTAAGGCCCCTCCTCCTTCTTCTCTCCCCTTTCCCTTCCCGCAGTGTCCTGTTTTTCCAAACACCTGGGCCAGGCTGGGCAGCAATTCCCAGGGAGGTGCCCCTACTGAGGAGCCTCAGGCTGTATCCTGTGGCTTGCATAAACCACTCCCGCCTCTTTCAAAATAGCTTCCCGCGCTTCCCTCAGGAGCCCAGGGCTGGCAAGCGGCTCTTCCGAGAACTGGGGGAGGGGAGTCAGGCGCACTGGCGGAGATGGGCTTTGGTTGCTCAGCCCGAATGCCTTGGCTGCTGCTCACGGGCGCTCTGTCCGCCAGGGGAACTGAAGCAGTGAAATGCCGCCTTTCGCTGGCCCTGCATCCCCCGGCAGAGCTCCAGGCAGAAGGGCTTACTTTGGCCCTAGGCTGGAGCGGTGAGGAGGCAACGGCAATGGCATGAAGGGAAACTGCATGACCGGAGGCCTGGCTGCCACAACCTGCAAGAAGATCTTCACCGCCACTGGCATTACGGGCCTGCCCACACTGGCGCAAGCCCTGGAGGCGGGTGAGGCAGGGAAGGGGGCATCAGCCTGGGGGGCAGAACAAATGGGGGACCTGTGAAGGAGCTGCGGAAAAACCCTCTCAGAACGCGGCTGCTTCTCCGGAAAAAGTGGCGCAGCTGCTGACAATGGGGGGAGAGTACCAAAGGACCAGCTCCTCGCATTGTGGCTGCTGCAATGAATATGAGAAGCCCAGCCAATGTTTTGAGCACAGTTAACATCTCCAGCCCAATGAGTTCTCTGTTAACACTCACCACACTTGTCAATTTACCAACTCCAGTTACGGCACCAGTGAACATCGCACATCCAGTCACTATCACCTCACCAATTAATTTCCCAACACCAATGACATTAGCTGGCCCTTTAAATATAGCCATGAGACCTGTGAAAAGCATGCCTTTCCTTCCCCAGGCATTGCCAACTTCTCCCCCCCTAGTAAGAAAAACCTAGAGCAAAAACTTCATGCAGTATTAAAAAGAATAGAAAAGGGGGCTGCTGTGTATTGTTTAATGGACTGCTAAATTGACAAAATGAACTGCTAAATTGGCCACGCCCACCCAGTCACATGACCACCTAGCCACACCCACCTAGCCACAGAACCTGTTGTTAAATTATTTGAATCCCAAGGCCCTTGGTGTATAGTCATGCTGGCCTCATGACCACAGAAATGTCTTAGAACAATGCTGGCTCCCTCAGTTAAGAAACATAAATGAGCACTGCCCCCTAGAGTTGGAAACAACTGCACAGGGGAAATCATTATGTATATATACTGTATATATACTGTATATATACTGTGTGTGTGACAGAGTGTATATAATATATAGCTAGTGTATTTGTGTGTTGGGGGGAAGGATCCCAGCCAGCATGGTTATGTCAGGTTACTTTCAGAGGTCTCACTAGATATAAATACGAGGGTGAGTCATAAAGTAATGCCATTTTCTTTAGGACAGGTATCATTACCAACACAGGAACATGTAGCATACATCAAAATGAAGCTGGTCCTCTGTGGATCACATCCCTACTTCTCAACATAGTCACCGTTTCTCTCAATAACAATCTTCCACCTTCGAATGAGAGCATGTATCCCTGCCTCGTACAATTCTGTTGACTGTTCTTTGAGCCACTTCTTCACTGCAGTTTTCACTTCCTCGTTACTGGAATAATGTTTTCCTCTCAAACCCTCTTTCATGGGGCCGAAGAGATGATAGTCTGTGTTCACCCTCCTGAAATAAGCTCTTAATTGGTTGGTTGATTAAGGCAAAAAAAAATTGTGTCAAATGTTATTAGGATAGATAAACCACCTTTTGGTTCTTATATGCAAGATGTTTAGCCAATGTGAGTAATCTCATTGTTTTTAATTTGAAACTTATCCTTCCTTATATGTACTGTACATTTTGTAAAATGAGAATGCTGCATACAAATCACTTCTGATCTGGATCCACAGACACAGCTGAGCCTTGACAAGCTGACAAATTGATACCGTATTTTTCGGAGTATAAGACGCACCACAGTATAAGACGCACCTTAGTTTTAGAAGAGGAAAACAAGGAAAAAAGGCCTCTGCCTCCCAGCAATTTGCCAAACAGCAAACAGCACAGATGATATACACTGTTTGCTGTGTACTTCTGTGCATGTGTGCCTGACCCATAGAAATGGCAAAGAATTGGAGAAATGTACATTTATGGCAGTATATTAATCCCAGAAAGTTTTCTTAAATGTAATACACTAACTCCTCCCAATTATTTAAATAGATCTACTCCAAACATGACTAAGTCAGGGTTTCTCAGCTGCCTTCTTTTAATACTAATACTTAATACTAAAACAGGACATTTCAGATTATACTTTTACAGATCTTTAAAATTGATGTGGCTTTCTGGAAGTATTCTCTGCTATTTAAAAGAAGATACAATAGCACTGGGCCTCTTCAGAGCAAGCATTTATTTTAAAAAACTTCTTCATTTTGTTAAGTTGTCTAGAACAATAATAAAGCAGTCTTTAAAAATAAGTCTAATAATTTGAACACTCTACAAACATTTAACAAAATAACATATTAACAGAATCTGCCTCTACCTAGGATAGAACTCACAACCTCCTGATTGTGAGGCAAGAGCTCTAGCTCTGACCCATAGCAGCTATAGCTTGCCTCCTTGCAATTTCAGCAGTCTAATATTGCCAGCAGTTTATCTCCCAGCAATTTGTCACATTACAGCCACCGTAGTTAGTTTCATTTTACCACGTGGCTTGCAAGCCTCCGTCAGCTGTAGGTCGGGAGGCAGTTTATCTCTTCTTGTGCTCTTCTTGTGCTTTGCCCTGTTTGCTGCAAAGAGGTAAATTGCTGGCAGGCAGAGGCCAAAGGGTGGGGGTGGCTGGGTGGGGCTATATTCGGTGTATAAGACGCACCCAAGTTTTCACCCTCTTTTTGAGGGTAAAAAGGTGTGTCTTATACTCCGAAAAATACAGTAATTTTGTTTTTTATTTTCTGGATGATATTGCTTGATTACCTTTATCAAGGAAAGTTTAGCAAGATTTTTAGTGCCATGGATATGTGATAACAGTTGTAATCGCAAGGTACCACCTATTCTAAACTGTGAATAGATTAAAGACAAAGATAGTTGATTACCTATCCTCCAATTAGAAAAAAGTGAAGCTCCTTGCCTATAACTTATCAGGGCTGAACGTGTCAAACATTTTAAATCTAAGTTTCCAAATTCAAATCCTGGAAATTCTGATTTTTGAAACAGAATTAAGGAGCTATTAATATGAATATCCTATTCCATGAAATTATGCTTTAAAAGTGAACAACTTTATTTGATCTAGCATAAAACACATATGGCAGAAATATCTCTATTCTAATGAGATAGAGCCTTTCTGTTGATCAGAGGTTCGATTTTAGATATTTATTTAACATATTTATATAATGCATCCTACAGTTTACAGTACTGAAACAATTTATATCCATTTAATTGTATTAATTAATTCAATTTATTTGTTAAGGTCGCCCACTCCAGAAAATTCAAGGTGGCTATAGAATAAACGGCTTCTTGAGTACGATCCATAGAAGTGAAGTGTTGGAGAATACTCTTTCTTACCAGTGACATGACACTATTTCTAACTATGCAAAAGCTTCTTAGGGATATACTGCCCTCACATGGAGCTCTAACTTCTGTTTTCCAACTCTGTGTATCAGAAGATAAACCATTAGATTCTACAGCATGCATTCTGCATCTGTGGGTTATTTCATTTGTACATCTTATCCTTCCTTAGAGTTTTTTCCCCTTCTGAAATGCTACTTCAACTTGTTTCAGGAAGACAGTTTGTGCATTTTGTAAGTATTCATCCTTATAGCTGCCCTGAGTAACTGTGTAGGGGAAATAGGCAGTATAAAACTTTAATAAATTTAAAATAAAGTGGTCTGAGTGGCCATCCTCCCTCTTTGTGGCTTTTGGCTATATGTAGCCCAGAGAGAATCATGCCCCTCTTAAAACAATGCCTTAATAGAATAGAATAGAATTCTTTACTGGCCAAGTGTGATTGGACACACAAGGCATTTGTCTTTGGTGCATATGCTCTCAGTGTACATAAAAGAAAAGATACATTTATCAAGAATCATGAGATACAACACTTAATGATTGTCATAGGGTGCAAATAAGCAATCAGGAAACCATCAATATTAATATAAATCGTAAGGATACAAGCAACAAGTTACAGTCATACAGTCATAAGTGGGAAGAGATGGGTGATAACAAACTTCTTTGTGAGAAAGGATTTGCCGGGGAGAGTGGGGCACCCTAAGGCCTAGGCAACATGCCTGGGAGAATATATTCAATGTCACAAAGTAATGAACTCCCTTTTCATGTCACTGACAACTGAGTCCTTCATGTCTGACTTTAACAGAGCATCTTGGAATGTTTTCATAGAATGTCCCTGCCATTTATGTTTTGTTTTGTATTTTCTTTCTCATTGATGTCTTTTTTACCTTCTAAGGTAAACCCATGCTGGATACTCTGACCTATTCTGACCATGTGCTGTTAGAGTGGCAACATGTTAGCATAAGATTGTTTTGCCTGTAATAAGCAAATATCCCAGTGTTGGTACTCAGCTGTTGGTGGCTCAGTGATTGCCACAATTACCTTTGACCAGTATAACTGAAAACGGAATAAGATAAGAAATCAAGTATGTTTTAAAAATGGTACTTTCCTACTTGTTTGTTTTAAAGAGATTTCTCCCTACATGCACCATAATTCCATTTTCTTTGTTTCTGGATGCTCTAAAAGCTGCATTACTATATCATTATTTTTAAATCCATGTAGGAGAAAATGAAATATCTAAGGTGCTGTGTACAGAAAGAATATTCTGTCTTTCCAGGACATCCTACATTTAAAAATGTAGTTCTGAAGTCTTATTTGCAGCTAGGTATAATTATGTCATTATGCACTAAGGTTAGTGTGTCATCTTAATTTGAATACTGCATTAAATATGTTAAGCAGTCGTAATTTGTTTTAATGTGCTTTACTAGCATGCCTTAAATGGACTGCTTCCATTTTCTGTTTTTATCAGTTTTTTTTCCCAACTTTGGTTTTAATTGTACAAGAACCTGCTGTCAACTCTATTGATTTATTCCTCTATAAACTGGATAGTTACAGAATAATGGGCAATGGTTCTTTAGCTGACAACATATGTTGATCTGAAAGATTAGGGCAGACTGTACTCCAATGATTTTAAAAAACTCTCAGGGAAAAATGGCACATAGAAATGAACATCCCATAAATGTGGAAGTCTTTCTATAATGTTGGTCACTAGAGACATGTCAATAGACTGAACCATATTGGTTCTGGCAGTCTTTCTAGTGGGACAATATTTCCCTTCAAGTATTGTCTTTTCTCTTTTTTTCAGTGTCAGCCTGAAGGCCCTAAGACAACATATGTTCACTTCATGTCATAGAGATATTGCTTTTGGTATTGCAAATACATTACCACATTGAGCTGTTTTGTAAAACAGATGGTACATATTAAAGTCTCTGTTTCTTAATGATTTCTGCAACAATTGCACTGCATTCCTCACATTAACAAAAACATCATCAGCACCACACAGCACAGCACTAGATTATATCAGAGTAGTAAAGACCCACAGGAGAAAGATCTATAGAGGTGAGTGTTCCCCTTTAGGAAACAGAAAGGCAGTATTAATCAATTACAGAAGATGCTTTCTTGCACATTAATGCAGTAGTCTTGAAAAACAATATATTTAACTAGAATATGCCAAACAGTAAAGTTATATTGATTTGGTAAGGAAGAAGAAAATGTTTAAGGTCATCTAGTCCAATTTCAGAATATTATGCTCACAGTCTATTAGACTGCAGTCTATACATTCCATATTCTAGTGTGGGGGGTGTATGGGGTGTTCAGGGAGGGGTAGCACCTCTGGTGTAGGGGCATGTCGTGTCCTTTTACGGCAGCTCATTTTAGGGCAGCTTTTAGGGCAGCTCGTTCACCTTTGGTCCCCACCTGTCATTCAGCTCTCACCTGTGGCTCCTAGTAACTGTAGCATGCGCACCCCGGGCAACAGCTTCAACAGGCTGGCCAAACCAGGTTGAGAGTAGCTGTTGGGTCATTGACCTTCGGTGAGATAGGGACTTGTCTATCCCGAGCATGTGAAGACAGATTCCAGCAGACTGAGCAGATGAAATCTACTAGAATAGGACAATGGTCATTAAGGCGATCTCTGCAAGCGATGTGGTACGCTAAGAGTACGGCAAGATACAAAAGACGCCCTGGTCAACCACTGCACCCAGCCCATCTCCAACTGTCTCAACTCTTGTCCTGCTATTAGAGCAAGATGGAATTTGAGAAGAGAGAGTGAGGCATGTGCCTATGTGCATCTCTCCCTCACTTTAATCCAATTCACATGCAAGTCTTGACACCCTCCCCAATTCCTGTGAAAAGTCATGTGGTGGTGGGCGAGCGACGAAGCAGCAGGTGTGGATACACTGGGAGCTGTAGCTGTGGACCTGCACACAGGCGACTCAGGTCTAATGGTCATCTTCTTGCTGACCAAAGCAACAGCTGAATTCGGCGTCTACCTGAGTGACTGAGCAGCCCTCTTTAGGACCACATTGCTCACCTCCGTAGTAAGAGGAAGGGACTAGAAAAGATGCCCTAAACATTGTTGCTTTATAGAACCCTGTCCAGCTTACCGCGGCTGGAGGGGATCCCATTTCATGCGGTCAAATAACAAAATTTCAAAGAAAACGTAAGGTGACACCACTTACCATTGGCACATGGAACATACGTACACTTCAAGACAACCCCTTAGCAAATTGACCAGAAAGAAGATCAGCCCTTGCAAGAAGAGAACTTGCATTGATATTGCAGCCCTGTGTGAAACTCGTCTAGCCAACGAAGGCTAGCTCACAGAAACAGGAGGTGGTTATACTCTACATTCTTCTGGTGTGCACACAGCAATAACAAATGCCGTGAATCTGGAGTTGGCTTTGCAGTTAAAAATCATCTTGTCTGCAAACTTGCCAGTCTTCCCAAGGGAGTGAATTGACCAACTCATGACACTGCATCTCCCACTATCGAGAGGAAAGCAAGCCATACTGATCAGTGCCTACGCACCCACAATGACGAACCTGGATGAAGTAAAGGACAAGTTTTATGAAGATCTCGATGCTCTACTTTCATCCATGAAGCACACCAACAGGCTGATTCTACTTGGCGATTTTAACGCGAGAATAGGATCTGATCACTCTGGCGTCATTGGAAAAAATGGAATCAGCAAATGTAACAGCAATGGCCTATTACTACTGAAGACATGTGCAGCTCACGATCTGATCATCACCAATACCATCTTTCGCCTGCCCACTCACAAAAAGACGTCCTGGATGCACCCATGCTCCAAGCACTGGCATGTTATTGATTATGTAATCATGCGGAGGAAAGACAGACATGATGTAAGGGTGACCAAGGCCATGCCAAGTGCTGACTGTTGGACTGACCATAGACTCATCATTTCCAAATTAAGCTTTCACATCAAGCCAAAGAGACGTCCACAGGGAAACAAAGCTGTGATGAAATGGATCAATGTCAGTAAACTGAGGAACCCCAACACAGCAGCTTCACTAGCAGAAGATCTTGACAACCAATTCTCAGAGCTGCAATTAGAGGGAAATTCTGAGAAGGACTGGGAACACTTTTGGGATATTGTGCACTCTTCTGCACTAAAGGTTCTAGGACCCTCACACAGGAAACAGCAGGACTGGTTTGACGAAAATAATGAAGAGATCAAGGCCCTACTTGCTGAAAAGCACCACCTTCACCATGCTTATCAGAATGACCTGTCATCAACAGCTAAGAAAAATGCCTTCAAACAACACTCGCAGGACCGTACAGAGCAAGCTTCGCAAGATGCAGGACTCCTGGTTGAGTACCAAAGCAGATGAAATTCAAAGGTTTGCTGATAGAAATGATGTTAAATGATTCTACGAAGCCCTCAGATCCTTGTATGGACCTCAGCCTTCAGGGAGCTCCCCTCTACTGGGCTCAGATGCTGCAACTCTCATCACTGAGAAGACTCTGATTCTACAGCGATGGGCTGAGCACTTCCAATCTGTATTGAACCGCCCATCTTCCATCAACAATGAGGCAATCGATAGAATGCCCCAGGTGGATATCAATCACAGCCTGGACTCCCCACCATCAAAGACGGAAACCCTACAGGCCATCAGCTAGCTGTCCAGTGGCAAGGCCCCAGGATCTGATGCGATCCCAGCAGAGGTCTATAAGGATGGTGGTGCAGTGCTTGTCGACAAACTCAATCAGCTGTTCCAGTCTTTCTGGAATCAAGATCCATTCCTCAGGAACTGAAAGATGCATCCATCGTACACCTCTACAAGAGGAAAGGGAATTGACAAGTCTGCAATAATCATAGAGGAATATCACTGCTTTCCATCGCAGGCAAGATCCTTGCACGAGTGTAGCTGAACCACCTGACTGACCAACTGGAACAGGGTTTATTACCTGAGGCACAGTGCGGTTTCCGCAAAGAGCATGGCACTGTGGACATGATCTTCACAACCCGACAGCTCCAAAGGGGAAAACAACACAAGAACCATGGGAAATCTGAAAAATGCAATCATAAAAGCCCAGTCCAGCACAATACCACTGAAAAAGAAAAAAAACAAGAAATTCAAGAAGAAACCAGCATGACTGCACAAAGATCTCTCTGATAATCTGAAAGACAAAAAGGACACATACAAAAAATGGAAAGAGGGACACATAACTAAGGCTGATTATCAGCAGATAGCCAGAACATGCAAAGATGAAGTCAGGAAAGCAAAGGCTCAGAATAAACAAAGACTTGCAACAAAAGTCAAAGATAATAAAAAAGCTTCTTTCAACATATTAATAACAAGAAAAAAGTCAAGGAAACAGTAGGTCCACTAAAGAGAGAAGATGGCAAGGAAGTAATAGGCAGTAGGGAGAAAGCAGAGCTGCTTAACTCATTCTTTCTTCACACATCAATCTTCATGCAAAAAGAAACTATAGCCCAACCTACCAAAAAAAACCTACTGTAAAAGACAAACTAAGATTAAAAATAAAATAAGCCAAAAAAAAGGTAAGAAAACACCCATCTGACCTTGACAAACATGAATCATTGGGACCTGACAGAGTTCTGAAGGCGATGGCAGATGTTATTTCAGAACCATAGTACCATATCTTTCCAAAAATCTTGGAGCACCAGGGAAGTACCTGAGGATTCGAAAAGGGTTGATGTGGTTCACATCTTCAAGAAAAAAAAACAGACCCAGGAAACTACAGACCAACCATCAATACCTGGGAAGATCCTTGAAAAAATAATCAAAAAACAGATATGTGTACAAAGTTATAACTAGTAGCCAGCACAGGTTTGTTAAAAACAGTTCATGCCAAACCAATTTTATTTCATTCTTTGCTAAAGTGAGTAAATTAGTAGGCCAGCAAAATGCTGTGGACATAGTATACTTAGATCTCAGTAAGGCATTTGACAAAATAGACCACAATCTACTTCTTGGTAAGCTAGAAAAATGTGGAATAGACAACATCACCACCAGATAGATTTGTAGCTGGCTGACAAACCGTACTCAATGAGTAGTCCTTAATGGTACTTCATCCACATAGAAGGAAGGAAGCAGTGGGGTACCACAAGGTTCTGTCTTAGTCCCAGTACTCTTTAATATCTTCATAAATGACTTAGATGAGGGAATAGAAGGAGAACTCATTAAATTTGCAGATAACACTAAGCTGGCAGGAATAGCCAACACCCGGAAGACAAGTTCAGGATCCAAAAAGATCTTGACAAACTTGAACAATGGGCCCTATACAACAAAATGAATTTTAATGTGGTTTTAATTTTAAAGTTTTAAATTTCGGCAGGAAAAATCAAAGGTATACTGTAAGTACAGATTAGCAAGACCTAGCTCAAAAACAGTAACTGTGAGAGGGGCCTTGAAATCCTAGTGGATGATCACTTGAATATAAGTCAGCAGTGTGCAGCAGCAGCCAAAAAAGCTAGGCTGTATAAACAGAGGCATAGAATCAAGATCATGTAAAGTATTAGTACCGATTTATAAAGCCCTAGCAAGACCACACTTGGAATACTGCAACCAATTTTGGTCACCACATTACAAAAAAGATGTTGAGATTTTGGAAAAAGTTCCAAGAAAAGCAACTAAGATTATTAAAGGCCTGGAGACTAAAACATATGAAGAACAGCTGCAGGGTTTGGGTTTGGCTAGTCTAGAGAAAAGAAGAATTAGGAGTGACATGATAGCAGTGTTCCAATATTTGAGAGGCTGCCACAAAGAAGAGGGGGTCAAATTATTCTCCAAAGCACCAGAGGGCAGGACAAAAACAATGGTTGAAAACTCATCAAAGAGAGAAGCAACCTGGAATTAAAGAGAAACTTCCTAACAGTGAGGACAATTAACCAGTGAAACAGCTTGCCTCCAGAAATTGTGGGCACTTCATCACTGGAGCTTTTTAAGAAGAGACTGGACAGTCACTTGTCTGAGATGGTATAGGTTCTCTTGCTTAAGCAGGGGGCTGGACTAGAAGAACTCCAAGGTCCCTTCCAGGTCTATTCTATTCTATCCTGATTTAACTGTGGTTGAAAAGATGGAAGTGTGGTTAATTGATGTGGCAATACCAGAAAATAATAGAAAAGAAGACAAAGAATTGGAGAAGAGTGCAAAGTATCAAGATTTGAAAATTAACATTAAAAGTTTATGGCATAAACTGATCACGGTGGTCCCCGTATGGTGCCATAGTAAAAAAAGCCTTGGACAGCAATATCTATGTAATGTTTATCTGTCAATTACAAAAGGCCATAGTGTTTGGATCTGCACATATACTACACTGATACATTACATCCTAGGTTCTTCAGAAGAACTTACCGTATTTTTCGGAGTATAAGACGCACCGGAGTATAAGACGCACCTTAGTTTTTGGGGAGGAAAATAGGGGAAAACAATCTGCCTATCAGGTATTCATCTGGCTAGCATCCTTAGTCTGGTCAGTATCAGCACATTATTTTATCCCCTTGTTAGGACTTAAAAAAACCTTCTTCTGAGAGAGTAACAATGAAAGAGCCTGCAAGCCAGTAAGAGCTGGGAAGATCGTTAGCACCTAGTTAGGGCTAGAAAAAAACTTATTCAGAGCAGCTTCAGCACATTATTTTATCACCTGGTTAGGACTTAAAAAAACCTTCTTCTGAGAGAATAACAATGAAAGAAACTGCAAGCCAGTAAGAGCTAGGAAGATCGTTAGCACCTGGTTAGGGCTAGAAAAAACCTCCTTTGGAGCAAGTAGAGCAATGAAAAAAAACCTGCAAAGACTTAGGGCTGGAAAAACATTCTTTGGAGAGAGTAACAATGAAAAAGCCTGCAAGGTAAGAGCTGGGAAGATCTGTTAGCACCTAGTTAGGGCTGGAAAAAAAAGCTACATTCGAAGTATAAGACGCACCCAAATTTTCAGCCACTTTTAGGGAGGAAAAAGGTGCGTCTTATACTCAGAAAAATACGGTAATGTGTATGAAAGCCAACATCAGCTAAAGAACTGGCAGTTGTGATTTCACATTGTTGAGAAGAGAAAATAATAATTACCTGCAGATTGAAGTAGAACAGCTCTGACAAAAGAAAGCAAAGATGGTGCCAATAGTAATAGGAGTCTTGGGTGTAATTCCAAAATATCCGGAGCCCCATTTGAATACCATCGACATTGGCAAAATCTCCATCAGTCAATTGAAAAAGACAGCTTTACTTGGGGCTTATAACCTACAATAGCTTGGGAAGGACTTGATAGGTGAATAAACATGCCAAATCCAGTCTAAACATCTGGCTGACTGTGTAACCCACCAATAATAATAATAAAACAAATGTGAAATTTTCTTGCAATGAAAAAAAAATTAGAATCTCAGAACTGTTTTGGTTATTCCATGTAAATTCAGAAGCTTTTAGGTATCTTGGTTTTTTCTAGGAATGCTTGTTACAGATTATGAGCAATTTCATACACCTATTCAATTATTATCTTCAAGATGAAAGATGTAAACATTAATCCAAGTCTTGCCTCCAGCATTTTATAATACTTGGGCTCATCCTTAGAAAATGGAATATCTCAGGAATGCTTCAAGGTATAAATCAGGAATATTTATACCTTGTGGAGCCTGTGGTGGCGCAGTGGTTAAAAGCAGCACTGCAATCTGAACTGCTAGTTCAGCAGTTCAGCTGTTCAAATCTCACCAGGCTCAAGGTAGACTCAGCCTTCCATCCTTCTGAGGTGGGTAAAATGAGGACCCAGATTGTTGGGGGCAATATGCTGAACTCTGTAAACCGCTTAGAGAGGGCTGTAAAGCACTATGAAGCTGTATATAAGTAAGTGCTATTGCTATTGCTATTAACCATACACAGATTGTCGCTGTTTAGGAAGCCTAACAGGTTGTCATTGAATACAAAGGGAAAAAAACGCAATGGAAGAATGGGGCCTGTGGGGCCTGTGAGTGTTTTGTTTTCTTCTGACCTTCTTTTAGCCCTTCTTTATTCTGGCAATGCCTAAATAGAACTACCGTGTTTCCCCAAAAATAAGATCCGGTCTTTTTTTTTTTACTTCCAAAAGAGGCACCAGGTCTTATTTTGGGGGGATGTCTTCTACTGTCTCACCTCGTGGTGGCCTCTGCAACTGAGAAACGAGCTCCAGATTGACACATGTGGCACCCCCCCCAGCCTCATTTCACCGTCAGAGGCGTCTGCAGCTGAGAAACAAGCTCTGATGGTGCCTCTGGTAATGCATGCAAGCAGCGGCAAGCAGCCGCAGAAGTGGACCAGCAAGGCAAGGCAGGTGTTGGGGTGTGCGAGGCCTGGTTGCAACTGTCTGAAGGTAAGCAGCTCCACCCCCCATCCCCACCCTAGCTTTATTTATCCACCACCCCCTATCCCCACCCTAGCTTTTTACCTGTGCGCCTCGCCCCACCCTATGCAATGGAGTGGGCAGGGCCTTAACTAGGGCTTATTTTGGGGAGGGGGTAGGGCTTATAGCAATAGCAATAGCACTTAGATTTATATACCGCTTCATAGTGCTTTACAGCCCTCTCTAAGCGGTTTACAGAGTCAGCATATTGCCCCCAACAATCTGGGTCCTCATTTTACCGACCTCGGAAGGATGGAAGGCTGAGTCAACCTTGAGCCGGTGAGATTTGAACCGCCGAACTGCAGCTAGCAGTCAGCTGAAGTAGCTTGCAGTGCTGCACTCTAACCACTGCACCACCTCAGCTCCTCAATATATATTGGGCGCACATGTAAAAATATTGGGCGCACGTGTGAAAATCAAGCTATGGCTTATTTTCGGGATAGGGCTTATTTTTGGGGAAATACGCTATCATTCCACCCACATTTTAATTTAGATTTAGGATACAGTAAAACATTAATGTAAATACATATTCAAATGACATAACTGATAAAAATGTCAATTTATTTGTATGGAACATATACACAATGATGCCTGAGAACTGGCTATGTTAAGTATGCTCTTTAAGATTTATTTTACAACTTCTGGCTTATTTTACAGTTTCTTATCACTTATCTTACCTCAACTTTGTTTTCTTTTTTTTTTTTAAATAGTTTTTATTAAGTTATTTACATTTAAAAAACAGAAACATACAAAAGAAAAACATTTACAACATTGACAAGTACAATATAAACATATACAAAACATAAAAAACGCATACAGCTATAAAGCTGTCTATTTCTATCGTTTGTTCTATGGCAAATATATATTTAACATTTAATTTAACATGGTTTTCGAATTTTGTCTCATATTTTGCATTGTGTTTTGTAAATCAAACGTAGTGGTAGTAAAATTTAACCATAATATTTATAATGATATAACAATAGTAATATTTGTAGTAGTATAGATAATAATAGTAATAATAGTACAGAAAAAATAAGGCATTGTTGGTTTAGTAATATCTTAGTATACATATATAGTAATACAATATAACTGTTTTCTCTATAAATTCTCTAGTTCAATTTCTATATGCCTTATTTGGTTTATATTTCTATTTATTACATTGATGTTATTTGTTTTCGTTTTTCGTACCAATTGTAAAATAAATTCCAGATTTCATAGTAGTCGGAGTCTTCCTTTCCTTTCAGTTCCATGGTTAATTTATCTGCTTCGGCACAGTCCAGAATTTTACTAATTACACTGCTTTCCTCGGGGATATCATTTAATTTCCAATTTTGTGCTATCGTTATTCTCGCCGCTGTTAGTATATGTAGAATAATATAATAGTATTTCTTTTGCATTTTTTGATTTATGTTTCCCAATAGGAAAATTTCCGGTTTGATATCTATATCTTGTTGTGTGATTTCTTTTAACCAGTTTTTGATTGTATTCCAGAAGGCTTTTATTTTTGGACAGGTCCACCACATATGATAGTAAGATCCAATTTTGTGTTGGCATCTCCAACAATTTGGTGATAGGTTTTTATACATTTTTGCCAATCTCACTGGAGGGAGGTGCCATCTATAGAATACTTTATAATAATTTTCTTTATATGAAACTGATTTTGTTATTTTGTAGTTTTGGTTCCAAATTTTTTCCCATTCATTAATTTGCATCTCATGTCCGAAATTTTTCGTTCAGCTTATCATATTTCCTTTTATTATGTCTTTTTGTGTTTTGTTTTTTAGGAGAAATTTGTATATTTTAGTTATTGCTTTTGGTTCTTGATCTAGTAAAATTTTATCTAATTCTGATTTGAGTTTTTGTATTCCGTATTTTCTCTTGTCGTTTTCTAATCTGTTCCTAATTTGGAAATATGGCCACCAATCAATCTTGATTCCTTCTTGTTCCAGTTTTGCTATAGATTTTATGGCACCTCCTTCTTCCAGTATTTCTTCATATGTGACCATTTTTTCCAGATTCGTTGTGTTTGGGTGTGTAATGGCTTCCATACCAGAGAACCAGGGTGGTATTTTGGTGTAGTATTGTTTTTTGATCTTAAGCCAAGTTCCTAAGAGAGAGTCTCTGATTTTATGTCTTTTGAAGTATGAGTGTGTTTTATGTTTATCATCCCAGAGGAATCCATGCCACCCTAAATGTAAGTCATAACCTTCTAGTACCAGTAAACGTCTATTTTTAATTTGAATCCAATCCTTTATCCATGTTAAGGCGGATGCTTGATAATATAATTCAAAGTCCGGTAGTCCGAATCCTCCCTGATTCCTATTTTGTTGTAAATATTTTAATTTAATTCTTGGTTTTTTCCCGGCCCATATAAATTTGTTAGTATTTTATTTAGTTGTTCAAAATATTTTTTCTCTAATTTGATTGGAATGGTTTGGAATAGGTACAAAATTTGAGGTAATATTGACATTTTAATCGCTGCGATTCTACCAATTAGAGAGATTTGTAATTTGTTCCACTTATCTAATTTTTTTTCAATTTGTTTTAAAATTTCCATATAATTTGCTTCTTTTATTGTGGTGCATTTTGCTGACAGATTGATTCCTAGATATTTTATTTTCTTAACAATTTGTAGTTCTAATTTCTTTTCTAGTTCCTTATTTTGTGTGTCTGTCAGGTTTTTGGTTATTATTTTAGTTTTTTGTTTATTGATTTTCAGACCTGCTACTTTCCCGAATTCATTTATTTCTTTTAGTAAAATTGGTCCTGTCTCTAATGGTTCTTCTATGTTGAAAACCAAGTCGTCAGCGAATGCTTGTAATTTATATTCCTGCTCTTTTATCTTAAGTCCTTTTATTTCTTTATTTTCTCTTACTTTTTGTAATAATGATTCCAATGATAGTATAAATAATAATGGGGAGAGGGGACAGCCTTGTCGAACTCCCTTTTCTATATTAAAATTTTTTGAAGTTTCTCCATTTATAAGAATTTTTGCAGTTTGTTTTGAATATATTGATTTGATTGTCCTTATGTAATTCTCTCCAAAATTCATTTTATTCAATTGATTTATTATAAAGTCCCAGTTTAGGTTATCAAATGCCTTTTGGGCATCTAAAAATATGAGTGCCATGGATTCCCCTGGGTGTGTCTCATAGTATTCTAAAATATTTGTAATTGTTCTTATATTGTTTTTAATATGTCTATTTGGTAGGAAGCCATTTTGATCTGAATGTATAATTTTGGTGAGTGTTTTTTTTAGTCTTTCCGCCATTATAGACGCAAAGATTTTGTAGTCTGAATTTAAGAGCGAGATTGGCCTGTAACTCTGGATCTTATGTTTCATATTGATGTCTTTTGGAATGATTGTTATTAGTGCCTCTGTCCATGAATCTGGGATTGCTCCTTTTGTTAGTACTTCATTGTATGTAATTAGTTGTATATTTTTTAAAATCGTTTGTAATTCTTTGTAGTACTCTGCTGGAATACCATCCGGTCCTGGGGTTTTATTGTTTTTCTGATTTCTAATAGCTTTTTCTAATTCAATCAATGTTATTTCTTCATCCATCTTATCTTTAATATCGTCTGGTAGTTGCAGTATATTAGAATTTTTTAAATACTCTTGTATGCTCTGGAGTTGTATAGTATCCTTACTGTATAGCTCTCTATAATATTCTCGTGCTATGTCTTTTTTCCCCTCTATTTCAAACTGCATTTTCCCTAGCGAATCCTCTAATTGTTGTATTGTTTTTTTTTTCCTTTTCTTTTCTTAATCTGTAGGCCAACCATCTGCCTGGTTTGTTAGCATGTTCAAAATAATTCTGTTTGGATGTCTTAATTTTTAATGCAATTTCTTCTTGTAGTATTAGATTTATTTTGTGTTTAGTTAATTCTTTTTCTTCTTTTATTTCTTTATTTTGTGGCATCTCTTGTAATTTATGTTCCAATTCCCCTATCTTGTTTTGTAAGTCCTTAATTTGCTTATTTTTATCTTTATTTCTTTTAATAGAGTATGCAATAGTTAATCCTCTTATATATGCTTTCATAGTGTCCCAAATATTTTGTATAGATGTGTCCTCGTTCCAATTCTCCTGTAGAAAGAAAGTTAATTCTTTCTCCATATATTGTTTAAATTCTTTTTCTTTTATTGTTTTCTGGTTCATCATCCATCTCCTTCTTAGCTTACTTGTTCCTCTTATTGTAATTATTATAGGGTTATGGTCCGCCCACGTATTAGGTTCTATTTCTACACTCTCTATTTTAATAATTGGTTCTATATTTGACCAGACCATGTCGAGTCTAGACCAGGATTGATGTGGGTTTGAAAAATATGTATATTGATTCTGTTTCTGGTGTCTTTCTCTCCATATATCTTTTATTTTAAATTCATTCACCATTTCAAAAAAAAATTTAGGTAGAGTTTTCCTTTCCATATTTTTTTTTGATCCCGTTTTATAATCTTCTTTAACATCTACCACTGCATTAAAATGTCCGATTATACAAATGTTCTCTCTGTCTAATTTAATGATTTGTTGGTATAGCTTTTTATAAAATTCTTTTTGTCCATTGTTAGGGGCGCAGATAACTATTAGTAATATTTTAGTTTTGTCTATTGTAATTTCCACTATGAGTATTCTTCCTTCTGTATCTCCTTCTGTATCTCTATATATTTGTTTAGGGGTTAACCAATTTTTGATATATAATGCTATTCCTCTTTTCCTTGAGTCGGCCAGGGATGTAAAGAGATTACCTATCTTGGGATATTGTAATAACTTATATTCTTCTTTTTTAATATGAACTTCCTGTAAACATGTAATGTCTGAACCTTGTTTCTGTAGTCTGTTGAGTATTTGTCTTCTTTTTATTGGTGAATTGATTCCATTTATGTTAAGTGAAAATATTTTAATTTGATTTTGCATCTTATTTTTTACTTGTTGCTCTTGTTAATCTCGCGGTCTTTACTTCTTTTATTTTCACCCTCCTATCTCCCTCTCTCTCTTGTCTTTTCATTCTCTCCATTTCTTCTATCATTTCTTTTTCTTCCTGGCTTTGTCCCTCTCCCTCTGCACTGCTCTCTCCTTCCTTTTCTAAGTGTGTTTCGATAAATTGATCTGCTTCTTCCATTGTTTCTATCTTAATTTTTTTTCCTTTCCACGTCACTAGGATTCCTTCCGGAATCAACCACCTAAAAGAAATTTCTTGCCTTATTAGTTTTGCAGTACAGTATTGTAGGTCTCTTCTCTTTTCTCTTATTCGTTTGGGAATTTGTTTTAATACATTGATTTCTCTTTCCTTATGTAGTATTTGTTCCATTCTCGTGGTTTTATAAATTTCATCTCTTATTGCTTTTTTTGTGAATCGTACATGTACCTCCCTGGGTAGTTTATGTCTTTTGGCAAAGTTTGTTTGTACTCTGTAAATTTCATCTATGTGTCTATTTATTTCTTCTTTTTCTACCTGTAAAGCTACTGCTAATATCTCTACTACCTGTTCACGCAATTCCTCCTCTTTCACCTCTGGTATGTTTTGGAACCTTAAGTAGAATGCTGATTTCTCCATTTCGAGGAGGGCGATAGCTCCCTCTAATTCTTTGTTTTTTGCTCTTAGTAATTCTTCTGTTTCCTCTATTTTTTTGTCGGTTATGTCTGTTTTTTCCTCTAAATTTTTAATTTGATGTTCATGTTTTGCTACCACTCCCTGGATTACCTCCATTCTATTATCTAATTTTTTGATGTTTCCCTTGACTTCTTCAAAATTTTCATTGGTCTGTTCTTGATTATTAAATATTGTTTGCTGCATTTTAACCATTGTTTCTTGTTGTGTCATCATAAATTCTTGTATTCTATCTAATGTGGCCTGCATAGTGTGTAGTGAAGGTGCTTGTCCTTGTTTTTCAGTAGTTGCCATCTCTGTTATCAGTTTTTGCCCTGTTGCTGAAGGTGTTACCGGAGTTGGTTTCTTAATTGGTTTAGTCACAGTAGTTGTTGTTGACATGATCACTTTGCTGAAAAAGTTATTCCACACTTTCATAAATTTATTACTAGCTACTAAGGAGAAGAAGAGGGAAGAATGAAATGGAGTAGCGAGTCTAAAGTTTAAAGGAATCGAATAAAAGTCGGAAATTCATTAAAGTACAATAAGGGAGAGTATTGGAGAGTATTGTTCGTGTTTTGAGATAGGGAGATAGAAAAGAAGGATTAGTTCTTAATCATTTAAATATCAATTTTCTATTTTGTAGATTTCTATTAAGAGCTTATTATTATTATTATTATTGCTATTTATCTTTTCATTATATAAATCAAAAAATATTTACTAACAATTCCTATCTTTGTTAATTCACAATCTAAACAGTTTAAGTAGTTTAATATTCAATAATAGTAGAAGAAGAAAGAAGAAAAAAAAAAGGTCAAAGAAAATGTCTATAAATATATATATATGTAAATTCACTTAATTCAATTTCTTAGTTTAAATTATTGTTAATACCTCTTAAAGTCTTATTTCTTATTTCTTATTTTCCATAAAAAGAAAAACTAATATGTACTAATAACCGTAGTATTTAATTACTTAGATATCCACACACATTAATCTTAACTTTAATAACTTTAGTAACTAAGTGTTAGAGTTTAACTATCAAAATGTTATTAATTATGGATTTGCTCAATATATACGTTAAAGTTTTCAAGTTGATTGGGTATCATATGCTATATCTTACAAATGTCTCTTTGGGGGTGGCGTCTTCGATCTTCTTTTCCTGTTTCACAGTCTATTCAAGATGTCTGCGCTCTAGAGAATTGCTTTGTCACAGTTCTCTCTCCTTTCCCCCCCCTCTTTAGTTTCCAATATGATCTTCTCGTAGGTCCCTTTTTTCTTACCCTCAACTGTTTTTCCGGTGATCCCGCAGTTCTTTCTGGATCGTATCCCTTTAAAGCAGTCTATTGATTTAGTTTTATTTGTCTCGCCTTCGCTCCTTTCCGCTAAGGCGCCGCTGGGTTTTTTTTTTTTGGAGACTCAATTGTCTTTCGGGGGTGCCGATCGTTCTCTTCTCTTAAGGAATATTCTCCGAAAGTCAAAACTGTAATCCAATTTGTCTGATATTTGCAATGATCTGCGAATATTTTGCCGTTCCTCTATCTCTCCCTTCCTTGCTGTATGCTCAGGCGGCCATACCTCTGGACCAGCGTGGTTTGCTGGTTTCTTCTTCGCTCCGATTTGGGGTTTCCATCTGCTTCAGCGGGGGTTTGCACCTCCTCCCGTCCTCGCACGATGATCCCCTTCCTCGCGCTAGCCCCTGCAAGGCTCCACGCTGCAGATTTTCGGCAGTCTGAACGAAGAAACTCGAGCTAAGTTGCAGCGGTTTGCTTCTTAGCTTCGCTCCGCCATGGCCCCGCCCCCGGAAGTCTCAACTTTGTTTTCATTACATTATTATAGGAATGAGAAATGTGTAGGGTAGAAAATAATGGAGCATAGTCTTATTTTATATGCATCAGTATGGGGAGAGCTGTAAGATGAAATGGGTAGGACTGCCATAGAAGTGTGATGAACCGTTACCGTAGTGGTCTTTGGAACCATTACCATAGTGGTCTTTGGAAAATAGCATGACATTTTTCAGTATTAATCAATTTCTTCTCAGTATTCTGGAGGATTTGAAATTGAAAACACTCAAATTATCAGCCTAGTACAGTGATGGTCTTTTTTTGCTCGGGTGCCAAAAGGGTGTGCACCTGCGTGATAGCACACATGTGCGTGCCCACCACCATAATGCAATGCCCTCCCCCATGCATGCGCGCAATAACCCACCCACCCACCCCGCTCCCACCCCCGCGCTTGCGTGCAGGCCTCACTGAAGCCTCCGGACCTCTGGTAGGCCCAACTTCTGAAACTTCTGAAGTCTCAAGAACTTCCGATAGGCCCGTTGGGCCGTTTTTTCGCCCTCCCCAGGCTTCAGGAGGCTTTCCTGATGCCTGGGGAGGGCGAAAAACGGCCTCCCCCCACCCTCAGGAAGGCCAAAAATCAGCTGGCCAGCATGCACATGCGTGCTGGAGCTGACATAGGGCAACACCTCGTGTGCCCTCAGATATGGCTACGCGTGCCACCTGTGGCACGCGTGCCATAGGTTCGCCATCATGGGCCTAGTAAATCAAAACAGCTTTATCATACACTTGGTAATATAAACAGAGCTATTTAAGCATGATATTCAGACTGCATAAAAGTCATTGGCTTAACTCGTTCAGAATATTATATCTTAGGGCTACTAAGTGTTAGCGTACTATCCTATATTTCACAGGGGAACAATCCCTCTACCACAAATCATTTGGAGTGAAAACAGAAAAGCTAGCTTGCTAGAATTTAACCCATTTTTATTGTTAAAATCAGTTCCAAAGTGGTTAATTCATATGTAAAATTACACAGTTCAGAGTTAAAGTTGTCTACTTGCATCACCAGTTATAGTGAATCATCAAAACACATCTGATTCCAGTATAATTCAGGGTAGATTTTTGTATTTTAACAAAGGGTTTAGATATAATGCAATAGCAATAATATTAAAGTCAAATCTTCCTTTATACTACTTCTTAAATAGTGTTTTAGAATGTAGCAACTTCTTAAGTAGTCCAGAAATAACCTGACAGCCATTTGATTCAGACATGGAGGTTCTGATTCATATTAATTCAATTTCTATGGCCAGAATACCTCTATAGGAGAGATGCACTACCTTTAAGCAATCACAATTGACTCATAGCTCTTATTTGAAGAGCAGGTTATAATTATGGGTGTGCCTTGTTATGCCCATCTTTACATCCATGCTTTGTGAGCTGCATTGGCTCCCAATTTGTTTCCAGATGCATCTCAATGTGATGGTTATTACCTATAAAGCCCTAAATCAGGGGTGGCCAAACCGTGGCGCATGCGCCAAATGTGGCGCATTGGATGGTTGCAAATGGCACATTGCAATCATACAACGGACAGAAATGGCTGGCGCTTATTATGCAGGAAGAAGGGGATCGGACAATAAGAGGGTCGGAATCACTTTCGCTCGCTAAAATTTAGCGAGCGAAAGTGATTCCGACCGCCTTATTGTCCGATCCCCTTCTTCCTGCATAATTCTGGAGAGCGCACGCAGTTCGAAGTCAAACTCCGGCAATGACAAAACGAAGCGACAAAGTTGGCTCATCTATGACTTGTGGACTTCAACTCCCAGAATTCCTGAACCAATTATGCTAGCTCAGGAATTCTGGGAGTTGAAGTCCACAAGTCATAGAAGAGCATAGCAGAGGAGGAAGTAGTCCATCACAAGCGCCGACCCCGCATGGCTCAGCTGGCACACAGAGAAGCCAGATGACAGATAGCACCAGCTCGCTGCGACCGCTCTCAACCCCCCTTTCCCCGACTCCGCTTCTCCCTTTCCATTTTCCAATCGCAAATCATCTGCTCCTCTCCTCTCCATAATAAAGCAGGCGTGTTTACCTGGGATCCCAGAACCGGCGGGGCATTCCTTTGTTTCTTCATCAGATTGCTGCCGCCAGCTGCTCTTTCCAGCCCTTGCTTCAGCAAATGTGATCGGGGGGGGGGCTGCCTAGGCTGTGGTCCAAGGGAGAAATCCTTGAATAAGGATGGAAGGAGGAAAGGAAAGGAAAGGAAGGGGAGGAAGTCTCGCTCTTTCTGATTTCTTTAGTTTCAATGGAGAGCGCCTACTTGGGGCTCTCTCCCCCCCCACATTCTTCCCCACTCCGGAAAGGGCTTTTGGTTGATTTTTTTCTTTCTTTTCCCAAACCTGAGGTCAATCCTTTTAGAATATTTATTTCAGGACGTTTTGCCCATGGTGGGCAGAAATGTGGTGGTAAAATCTGCATTGTAGACTTTTGGAGGACACTTGTTTTTCCAAGTCCAGATTTCCATATTAAACAAATACTGTTTGTAGACAATTTCAAAATGGATCAAATACGAGACCCAGTTTGTTCTAATGGTTAAAACACCAGGGTAGAAACCAGGAGACTGGTTGAGTTCTAGCCCATTTGAGCCATGAAAGACAGCTGGTTGACCTTGGGCCAGTCATTCTCTCTCAATCCATGATGCTAGACAACAAGCTGGTCAGTAAATTCCTGTAATGTTTGGTTGATCTGAAAAAAGTGGACCCTGAAAAAATGACCAAAAAAATAAATAAATAATAAATGGCGGATCTGAACTTGTCTGTGAAAAAATTTGGCGGATGGTATGCTTAAGGTTGGCCACCACTGCCCTAAATGGTATGGCACTGAAATCATGAGCTGTGCTATATACCTGTGTGTTTTTCCTAAATATTTTTCCTTTTAACTCCTAATGTCTGGTAAGTACTATTAAGACAGGACTTAAATTCTGGCACATTCTTTATTTGAAAATTAGCTATGCTCTCTAGAACCATAGTTATCTAGAAGTACTCTTATTGATGTGTCTATTGCCTTGTACATTCTTTTTGCATTTGGAAAGTTGTCTTCCTATGGGATTCATCTTATTTAATACTGGGTTTTAACTAGCAAGTGAAAATTTATATAAAGTAAACAATATACTGATTTTCATTTTCATGAAACCACTAGTACTAAAAACGTAGCTCTAGAAAAAACACTCTTTGTTTATGGGAAAATAAAATAAAATATATAGCAAGAAATAAATTCCCATTTTAAATAAAACCACAAGATGCAGATGTTACAGTGGCTAATTCTGGTCAGACGCATACATATCAGTATTATGCAGCAGTTTGGCAGTTCGAGTCTCACTGGCTCAAGGTTGACTCAGCCTTCCATTCTTCCGAGGTCAGTAAAATGAGGACCCAGATTGTTGGGGGCAATATGCTGACTCTGTAAACCCCTTAGAGAGGGCTGTAAAAGCACTATGAAGCGATACCTAAGTCTAAGTGCTATTGCTATTATTTTGGTGCAAGTTAACCACGTTATGATGCATTGCTACTCATATGATATTCAAACATACAGAATATAATTTTCATTCATTTTCTTAGAGCATTTCCTTATTTAAATCTGTCCTAATTATTTATTTTTTTATTTTATTTATTTATGTTCTTCTATGCCGCCCTACACCCTGAGGACTCAGGGCGGCGTACAACATTTTAAGGAACAACTAAACAATAAGATTATTTAAAACAATTTAAAAGAGTTTAAAAAAACATACAAAACCATGCATACATGGGGGAAAGTTGTCTCAAAATCACCCCGCCTGCAGGAAGAGCCATGTCTTAATGGCTTTTCGGAAGGCCAGCAAGGTGGGGGTAATTCGGATCTCTGGGGGTAGTTGGTTCCAGAGAACAGGGGCCCCTACAGAGAAGGCCCTCCCCCTAGGCCCCACCAGCTGGCATTGTTTGGCTGACGGGACCCGGAGGAGGCCCACTCTGTGGGACCTAACCGGTCGAAGGGAAGTATGAGGTAGGATGCAGTCCCGGAGGTAACCTGGTCCTAAGCCATGTAGGGCTTTAAAGATGATAATCAACACCTTGAATTGCACCCGGAGACCAATGGGCAACCAATGCAGCTGGCGGAGTATGGGTGTTACGTGGGTGTATCTTGAGACACCCACCACAGCACGCGCAGCCGCATTTTGCACCAGTTGAAGTCTCCGGATACTCTTCAAGGGTAGCCCCATGTAGAGCGCATTTAATAAGTCAGAAGAACACATAACTTATTTATTTATTTATTTATTCGGCTTTCTTATATGCCGCCCAACTCCCGAAGGACTCAGGGCGGCGTACAGCATAGGAAAATACAAGAAACCAATAAACAAAATTTAAAAACATAATATAAAAATTAAAAATGCAATATAAAAACAACCATGCAACAACCAAGCATACCCGGGGGAGAGTTCAGCTGGAGTTAAGCTCTGCCCCCTGCCTGCAGGAAAAGCCACGTCTTAACGGCTTTTCGGAAGGCCAGCAGGGTGGGGATGGTTCGGGTCTCTGGAGGAAGTTGGTTCCAGAGCGCGGGGCCTGCCACAGAGAAGGCCCTCCCCCTAGGACCCGCCAGCCGGCATTGCTTAGCCGATGGGACCTGGAGGAGGCCAACTCTGTGGGCCCTAACCGGTCGAAGGGAAGTATGAGGCAGAATGCGGTCCCGGAGATAACCCGGCCCTAAGCCATGAAGGGCTTTAAAGATGGTGATCAACACCTTGAATTGGACCCGGAGACAAATGGGTAACCAATGCAGCTGGCGGAGTAAAGGTGTCACGTGGGTGTACCTTGGTACACCCACCACAGCACGCGCAGCCGCATTTTGTACCAGTTGGAGTCTCTGGATACTCTTCAAGGGTAGCCCCATGTAGAGCGCATTGCAGTAGTCCAAACGGGAGGTGACAAGGGCGTGAGTGACCGTGAGTAGAGCCTCCTTCTCCAAGTATGGCCACAACTGGTGCACAAGGTGAACCTGTGCAAAGGCCCCCCTAGCCACAGCAGTAAGATGATGCTCCAATTTTAGCTGTGGATCTAGGAGGACCCCCAAGTTGCGGACCTGGTCCGAGGGAATCAGTTTCGTTCCCTCTAAAACCAAGGAGGGACAGTTGTCGTAGTCCTTAGGAGGCAATACCCAAAGCCACTCAGTCTTGTCGGGGTTGAGTCTGAGTCTGTTCCTCCCCATCCAGATCCTAACGTCGTCCAGGCACCGGCACATTACATCAACTGCCACACTGAAGTCAGACGGGGTGGTGATGTACAGCTGGGTGTCATCAGCATACTGGTGGTAACGCACCCCATGTCTGCGGATGATCTCACCCAGCGGTTTCATGTAAATGTTAAATAGGATGGGCGAGAGAACCGACCCCTGAGGCACCCCGCATAACAGGGGCCTAGGGGAGGATCTCTGCCCTCCTGTTAACACCGACTGCATCCTATCGGCGAGATAAGAGGAGAACCACCGTAAAACGGTGCCTCCCACTCCCAACTCACCGAGACGATGCAGAAGGATACCATGGTCGATTTTGGGCAAGAATACGGGTTATTTGATTATTCAGTGATAAGTCAATTCAAATAAGACATCCTCTGCATCAGGGTCATTATTTTTTTTAATAAAAATTATTAGGAATTATTAGGAATAAAAATTATTAGGAAACTATAAGATCAACCCATGGGCAAAAATATATATTTCATGTCATTACTTTCAATCTATTCTCTTCAGTTATGGTAACTTAACTATATTTTTGTTAATCTAGAATTATTTTCTTCTACCATTTTTTAGCATTTACAGTGAACTGTGGCTGGTTGAAATTTTTATAGATGAATGTTAAGATGCAGTATTTAGCAATATAGGGCAAATTGATTTAATAATCTGTAAACTGTGACAGGAAATGTAATTGTCCTATATTACAAGGGTAGTTCTTCAACTGCACAGTTTATTCATATGTATAATCTAAATAATTGAGTACCTATTCATACAACAGAACATTTTCTCAAATGCAAACATAATTTAATAGTTGGCTATATCCAAACAGATGGATAAAAAGAATGCAATAATATAATTGATTTGTTTTTGATTATATTACAAATTCAAATTAACTTAAACAATAAATGTGGATAAGGTAGAATTTTTATAATATTCTGATTCTCAGCAAAAAATTAGGCATGTTAGACACACATTTTCAAGTTATTAATTATAGCAGCAGAGGTACATCTGTTAACTAATGTATTTTGGAAGTATATTATGTGGATGTTTGTGTGCTATGAGTGTGTATAGAGTAAATTAAATAAGTTATGCAATTTTTTACAATAATTTGATTATATTCTTCAAATGTGAATTGTTTTTGTCTACTGACATATGTTTAAAGTTTATTCTGTCATTATTCCATGCTCCAATTTTAGGAAAAAGAGCCAGTTTGGTGATATCGATAGATGGGAGTCATTAAACATCACTCTTTGGGGAAAGGTGAACACTCTCAAAATGAATATTATTCCCAGATTAATTTATATTCTGAGAGAAATTCCTGTCCTTATATCTGGAACATATTTTCAGAAAATAAACTCTTTGTTTATAAAATGTTAATAGAGTTCTCTAATTCTGAGAATATGCATTAATATTCAGAAAATGCATCTGCCAATTAATAAAGCAAGGTTTGTTGTTCCAAATTTGGAGTTACCAATATATCATCAACATTTTCCTATGCCTATTGTCAATTATTAAATACTAGAAGCTAACAATTAGTGTTAATTTTCCAATTTTGGCATCTTTGGAATGAACATGTATAGCATCTTTGGTTGGGTGGACAGTATTAGGATCAAAATACATTAGAACTCTAATATTTCTGGAAACAATTATGTAAATGAGAAAGTTATGAAATATATGTAGTGTCTAATAAAAAAAGATTTGACCCCTTTTGCAGTGCTAAATTAACTTTACAGGGGATATCCAACTTTAAAAATTGGGGAAAAGATGGTGATAATGAAAAATCGGATGGAAGCAGGGATATTGACTTTGAACCAACTGACAGACAATGAAGATAAATTTAACTGCCAAGTCACAGAGCTGTTATTTTAAGTCCATTTCAATCCAGGATAGACTGAAACCACCATTTAAAGATTGAATAATTAAATAACAATGTTCTATCTTTTCTGTGAGCCAATTCCAGGTATTATTGACCATGTAATTGTTGGTTGTTGTATTTATCAGGCAGCAAATTTTAATAAGCCATATTTCTATTACACATACACAGAATTGTGCTGTAAAATTGTTTTGGTCTTGGTTGATTGACTTAAAAGCCTTATAAATTCACACTGTGGCTGTAAAGAAAGGAAAGGAAAACAACAGTGCCCTTGTTAGCAGGGAAATAGAATTTAGGCCTTAACATTATTTATTATATTGTTTACAAATATTGGTCCTTAAGCATTCTTTCAAGCATGATCATCTTAAAAGAAGGCTAGCATTCTGATTGCATGACAGTTCTGACATAAAAATTTCACTTTCTGACATTCCTTCTTCCTCTTCAGTATTCAAGAAGTAGATGCCCTGAGTTAATTTTTTTCTTAATTTGGCCATTATGCTTAATTATTTGAAAACTGACATAAAATGATGGTCTCCAGAACATCCAGGAATAAATCTCATACATTTCATTATATCATTTTGTCCCCCAGATGAATACAAAAATATATCTCAGAGAATATTTGGAATACTTTTAAGTATTACTGTAGTTGTGGCTGTAGTGAAGTAGGCAGATAATGACTGATATTATTAATCAGTAACAAAAACTCTCAGAAAATCTATTTGAAGATCTTTGATTGACAGATTGGTCTTTAACATAGTTACTATATGCTAATTGAAGCAATTTTTCTGAAAAGTGAAACATGCCTTTATCTGTAATCGTATCTGCTGAAATAGTGACATGTGTTTTGTTCTCCTCCTAATTAATCACATTGTATTAAGAATATATCTACTTGGTTGCTGAAGTTACTTATGTACAGGTGTATTTTTTCCCCTGAAGCTATTTCAGGGATTTTTATTACCATTAATCTTTTCAGAGGGTGTATATAATTTATCTCACCAGCCATCACAATTCCCAGAGGGTAAATTACTCCAGAGTCTTGGTGCCCTCATACTGTATCAAATTGACCTGCTCCTTGTTTGCCATTTTTGTGTACTACATTGCTTATTTAACAAGAAACAGAATGATTGTGATTCTGAGAAGGTCCTTTGATAGTAGTTTTGACACTCTGCCTGAATAATGACCCTCATTATGGAGCCCATGGCAGGCTCTAAAACTCCTGATTTATGAATACATCACAGAATCTGCATCACAGCTTCTTCTACTCCCTTCCTCTTGATACTTGAATAGATAGAGCTAAAGCTCTTTGAAATGGGTGGAAATGAGATAATTGCATGATTATGATAATTCATATAACCTCATTTTTTGGTCTTTACAAAAGTATGCCATTTAATTTTTATTGGTTTTTTTAGATTATTAGGAATATTTGACAAACTGATATAAAAAACCTGTTTCATATACAATAAGCAAGTTAATCTTATCACAGAAGAAGAGAAGTTGGCAAGACTTATTTTGTTGTTAGATCTCTAGTTGTCCCCCCACCTTTTAAAGGTTTACATTTGTGGGTAATGTTCAGTCCAGAATGTCATATTTTTAACCTATGACAGCATATCTGTCTGCTCTGTTCTGCTCAGGTAGTAATTTTGAAGTCAGGCATTGGGAACCTGCATGTTCTTCAGGTGCTACAGAACTCCCAACAGTCTTTGCAAGCATGAGTGATGGTCAGTGTTCACGTCAGAAGCCCATGCAAAGCTTACTGAAGGGTGCTTCTGGGTTGAAAGGAGAGAAGCTTTAGTTGCAGTTCAATAGTATCTGAAGAGCGCAGGCTCCCCATTGTTGTTGCATCCCACTCAATCTATAGTTTTTGAGTATATGATTATACTTTCCATAGCTCATATTCTGGTCAGCATATTCTAAAAGAAGACAAAGCTTATCTTTCAAAATCAGATGGCAGTATGCTGCTTACAAAATAGAATTTTACTCCACAAAACCTGGCCTGGAACTAAACATCTATAATGTTGCTACTATACGAAATAACTACTTCATTAAAAATGATTTGAGCATATCACTTGAAAAATGCCACTTTGTCCCATACCTTAAGGTGGATTGCCACCTACTAAATTGCTTACACCATTTTCTGTATTAGAATGTTCTCTCTCTCTTTCTCCTTCTGTCCTTCCTCTCTTCATTTATTTACAAAACTTATATGGCTGCCTTTCTGGTACAAGATAAACCTAGATAGCTCAAAACAGCCAATAAAAACAGAAGAATAACTCACAATCATGCACCTTATAGAAAAAAGGATGGGTGATTTAACTGAAACATCCTTACGTTATATTTTAATTGTGAGGAAGGGTGGGGGCACCAAACTCATCACAGTATACAGCTGCGTAAAGCTATCTTGATACAGCAGGGACATATGAATGTTGATTTTCTCTCTCCAAACCATCCTTGAGTTAGAGCAAACCCAGCACACCAGTGATAACATTTCCACTCTGTTCCATTCCTCTTTGTCTGGATCGTCCTCCATTTTCTTTAAGTGACTCTGGGGATTTAAATTGCTTTCAAGATACCTCCTTGAGTTAATTGTAAATTATATTTTGGAATGATAAGGGTCATCCATGTCACAGGCAGCACAGGCAATTATAGTGTATTAAGATGGTTTTGAAATTTATAATCAAAATGCTACCATCTCGTTTATGTTTGGATTTTATGAAGTTAGCTGATCAAAAGCATGACCTTTTCAAAAATAGCCTTCGTCTATCTGAGTTGGGAGTTTTTGTATTCATTTATAGACTTTGGCAAACCTAATTTAGACTAGAAAACAAAAAAACCCAGCTCACTACGTTCATAGCAGAAGTATATTGAGGAAGACCTACATGTGAAATATTAAAAGCCGAGAGGGAGAAACTTACCGTACTATCCCTTCCATAAAGACAGATCCTCACACAGTACTGTTTGCTTTGTTGCTTTCATGCCTGGCACCAGAACAATACTGCAGTTCTATTTTTTTTATAAGTAAGGGTTTAACAAAACCTGCTAGACTTTAATAACTATACATGACAGATCTGTCCTCTCTGGCAAGGTTAACTGTTTCTCCCAAGGAGTTAAGTGGCATATAAACTATTGTTCACACCGTTTGTGCTAACAGCCTAGCATGACCTCAAATGCTGTAGTGGTCATAGAAGGTATCCAGTACAATACATTTATCAACAAAGGAAAAAAGGACCACCGGGACAGAGCTGACTTAAAGTGTATTAGGGATCTATAAGGATAAATGCCCAAGCTCTCTCCACAGCAAAAAGTAATTACTGAACCATTGTTTCTATAGTGTTAATATTTTTTTCATGGTTCTTTAGAAATACAAGCTGTTTAGTCCCTGGGCTGACATTTGTACTGCATTATATTTCATACAATGCATTTTCTAGACTAAAGTATATAGCAACCTAATAGCTGTGAGAATATTAGGCTTTTATATAAAAGTATTGATAGAAATAAAAGGGGGGGGAGAATCAGATCTGATCAGTACTTGTTATTAAAATAATGACATAATTTAATTAACACTGCTTGAATAGTCACATTATAGGCATTTGTTTAAAAATTATGCTTTCTATTTATATTTTGGATAATCTGGCATATCTTAATCTTTCACAAATTAATATAATATAATATAAATATAATATAAATAATATAAATAATAATAATAATAATAATAATAATAATAATAATAATAATATAATATAATATAATATAATATAATATAATATAATATAATATAATATAATATAATATAATATAATATAATAATATAATATAATATAATATAATATAATATAATATAATATAATATAATAATAATATAATATAATAATAATATAATATAATATAATATAATATAATATAATATAATATAATATAATATAATATAATAATATAATAATATAATAATATAATATAATAATATAATATAATATTATAATATAATATAATATTATAATATAACATAACATAACATAACATAACATAACATAACATAACATAACATAACATAACATAACATAACATAATATAATATATAATTTGTTAGTTGCCATATAATAGCAGTTCTCATGGTGATGAACAATAAAAATTCAGTTAAAACCCACACAAAATATAATAAAGTGATTAGTTAAACTATCATTTAAATAAGCTGCTAAAATGGCAGAAACTAAAACATCAGAAATAAAATTAGTTAAGATAGTATTTCAGCATATATATCAAATATTAAAATTAAAAGGTGTGTAAGTCTTAAAAGCTCTCTGCCAGGGTCCAAAGGGATGAATAAATAGGTATTAGGCATGTCTCTCTCTTGAAGCTGCTCCAAAGCTGGGGATATAGTGTACAGAAAGTCTATTACTGCACTCAATGTAAAAGGACATTGAGGTCAGAGCTTTCCAATGTGATGTGACTTTAGTTATAATATATGGAAGCATTATTACTCAACATACTATGGTCCTTGATGATGAAGAATTAGCTCTTGAAAGGACTAATAAGGACTTAATCGATTCAATATTTTGTTGCCATATTTATACCATTTGAAGCTTCCAGATTGTTTTCAAATCCAGTTCCATGCAGCCTGCACTGCAGTCATCTGAATAAAAGCTTCGTAGAACATGTACTAGTAAAGACACAATATCTTGTTCCAGGATGATGCCACTGCGGGACCGCATCCTACCACATACCTCCCTAAGACCGGTTAGGTCCCACAGAGAGGGTCTCCTCCGGGTCCCATCGGCCAAACAATGTCGATTGGCGGGGCCACAGGGGAGGGCCTTCTCTGTGGGAGCCCCGTCCCTCTGGAACCAACTTCCACCAGAGATCCGGACCATCCCCACCCTGCTGGCCTTCCGTAAAGCCTTAAAAACATGGCTCTTCCGGCAGATGGGGTGAATAGGATAATCAGATTCCCCCCTGAATGTTGCGTTTATAATGTTTTTTCTTTAATTATATTTTTAATTTAAATTATGATCATTGTTTTTAAATGTACATTTCTTATTCATGCTGTACGCCGCCCTGAGTCCCACGGGATTGGGCGGCCTATAAGAGCGTCTAAATAAATAAATAAATAAATAACTGAAGATGTTAAAAGTTGCTTCATGCCACAGAGGACAGTTGTGTCTCTATTGACTAATATTGAGCTACAGGCCTTCTAAATAAATTTGATTTTTAGGAGAAATAAACACAATTCACTCAAAGGTTTCAGCATTGTTTATTTGTTGTGTTTTTTGTGTTGTCTTTCTTCCAAAAATAATATTTAAGAAATTTTTATAGCAAACATACAGTTAAAACATGTTTCTGCCAATCGTTAGGTGAAATTGATGGATAGAATTAGATTTGTTTGTTTTTGATAATATTTTGATAAACTTTAGGATTCTGAAAAGGCGTTGGTTAATTAGTAAAATGCTGCACAAGAAAAAGATGCTAAGGTCTTAGGGCTAAATATCTGTTCAGTTTCTCCATCTCTCCCAATATTCATTCTATGAAATTACATATATTTTGCAGAAACATATTGTAGGAAGAATTGGCTCAAGTCCCCAGCTGGGAGAAATGAGGATGTCTCTGAATGAAGAGAGAAAATGCTGATCTTAAGTGATCATTTCCTTGGTCTAATCCAGGAGTCGGCAACCCGCGGCTTTGGAGCCACATTCAGCTCTTTCGGCCCTCTGCTGTGGCTCCCTGGCGGCTGATCCTACCACTGGCTGGCCCCTCCCCTCTCCTCCCAGTCGCTCCTCCCCTGGCCTGAGAAGGTAAGGATGAAGGTGGGGTATAGAGAGTCGCTCCATATTCCAGAGCTGGAGTGAAGCACCCCTGTATTTGCATTTGCGCAGCAACAGCATTCCGCCTTCATTGCGGTACATTTGCACTCAAGGCAGCCCTCGCCTCTCAACACTTTGGGCTCAGAGCTGTAAGCCATGTCTGGTAAGCACTGTGGTGGAGAGAAGTGGCAAGGGCTAATTCTCCGCCGCCACATCTCTTGCTGGGTCTTGCAGGCACTTCTTCTGGTCCTTGGTGCTGCATGCAACTTGGTTGCTTGGGGAAATGCACAGCCTGCTCTCCGTCCCAAGTGCAACCAACCATGGCCGACACCGCTGCTGTTGCTAGGGGTGAGTGGGACAGGGTTGCATTGTGGCTCCACATCGTAATGGGCTCCAGGAGGAGGAGGGGACCTCATCCTCCCCATTGTGAAGCCTCACCTCCCGCTGCTTCGGGCTCAGAGCTGTAAGCTGCTTCGGGCTCAGAGCTGTTGCTGCCTCCATGGCCCACCTGCTGTTCTCGCAGTGCCTTGCACAGCACAGTGAAATTTAGCATGTTTGAAACTGCAAATTGAGGCTTCACAATGGGGGATATGGGGTCCTTTCTCCTCCTGGAGCCTATTACAATGCGGATCCACAATGCGAGCCTGCCCCACTCACCCCTGACAAGATAGAGAAAGATAGACAGAGAGAGAGAAAGAGACAGAGAGAGGAGAGAGGGAGGGAGGGAGGGAGAGAGAGAGAGAGAAAGAAAAAGAAAGAGAGGGGGAGAGGAGAGATGGGGAGAGAGAGAGAGAGATAAGAGGGAGGGAGGGAGGGAGAGACAGAGAGAGAGCTGGGAGAGATAGAGAGACAGAGAGACACACACAGACAGGGAGAGAGACAGAGAGAGAGAGAGAGAGGGAGAGAGAGAGGGAGAGACAGAGAGAGGGGAAAGAGAGAGAGAGAGAGAGAGAAGAGAGAGAGACAGAAAAGCGAGCGACAGAGGAGAGAGGAAGAGAGAGGGAGAAAGAGCGACAGAGAGAGAGAGGAGAGGGAGGGAGGGAGAGACAGAGAGAGAGCTGGGAGAGATAGAGAGACAGAGAGACACACACAGAGAGGGGGAGAGACAGAGATAGATAGAGCGAGAGACAGAGAGTGAGAGGAGAGAGAGGGAGAGAGGGAGAGGGAGAGGGAGAGATAGAAAGACACACACACACACACACACACACAGAGAGAGAGAGAGAGAGAGAGAGAGAGAGAGAGAAGCGAGCAACAGAGGAGAGAGGGAGAGAGGGAGGGAGAGAGAGGGGGAGGGAGGGGGAGAGAGAGAGAGAGGGAGAGAGAGAGAGAGAGAGAGAGAGAGAGAGAGAGAGAGGTGAACAACACACCTGAGGCCGGGTGGGGTAAGAGGTGGCTGAGAGGGGAGGGGTGAAGCAGGGCTGGGCATAGCAAATAATTTAGCAACCAGTTCTCTGCCCTAATGACCGGCTGGGTAGGCATGGCTGAGGGGTCATGTGACTGGGTGGGAGTGAGTGATGTCATGTTGGCCACGCCCACCTAGTCACATCGGTTGTTGAATTGTTGGCTTTTCTTTGGGGGAAAGAAAAGTGTTCTTCTTTTCTGTGGGAAATAGGTCCAAATGGCTCTTTGAGTGTTTAAGGTTGCAGACCCCTAGTCTAATCCTATCAGTTTGATTTAATCAGTTTCGGCTTGCTTCTATTGTATTGCCTATTCAGAGATTGCTGCTTTCCTAGTGAATGGGGGAGATCCAGTTTTATGAATGAAACATTGTTTCCATTCATGAAACTTAGTCTCATTCAGGATGTTTGCTTGTGATTGTTTTTGAGGGCAGAAGCAGAGATTGCTCTGCAAATTCCTTTTCTTCAGGCTAGTTCTGGGATTGGAGAAGAAAAGTTGAGGGAGAAGGGGGGGTTTACCACAATATGATTAACTTTTTATAGATGCAAAGATCTCTGGAAATCTAAAGTTAAACATCTGAAGACCTCTTCTGATGCTGTTTTTGAGAACTGCTTTTGAAAATATGCATGTTCTAGATCAACTTTGTCATAAATGTGACAAAGTGACACAGGTGAACAGCTACTGCCAAGGCTGCATGAGGAGCCAAGGCTTCTTTTTGTGGCCAGCCATTGTCTTGCCTCTAACCATCGTTAGTGAAAACCAATGGCACAGTTTTCAGAAAACTGTACTACTGGTAAACAGAAAATAACTGTACTACAAGCCCTATACTAGGTTTAACCATATAAAAATCCTCAAAATTTCCCCAACTCAGTCATTCTTATATGTAAAATGGACCTGCTTCAGCTCCTGCCAAATGTTAATGCAGATCTTGGATGACTAACTTTATGTATGTATGTATGTATGTATGTATGTATGTATGTATGTATGTATGTATGTATGTGTGTGTGTGTGTGTGTGTATTTCATACATACATACATGCAAACATATCGTATTTTTCAGAGTATAAGATGAACCTTTTCCCCACTAAAAGAAGGTGAAAATTTGGATATGTCTTATACACCAAATGTAGCCCCTCCCAGCATCTAAAACAGAGGTTTCAGGGGCTGAAAAAATCCTCTGAAACGGAGGTTTCAGAGGCTGGGAAAAAATCCTCTGAAACGGAGGTTTCAGAGGCTGTGAACAAAACCTCTGAAACGGAGGTTTCAGAGGCTGGAAAAAGCCTCTGAAACGGAGGTTTCAGGGGCTGGAAAAAGCCTCTGAAACGGAGGTTTCAGAGGCTGGAAAAACAAGGCGCAGAACTCACAACCAACAAACCTGTTGCTAAAGGTCACCTCTGAGAACAGATGTTTGAGGGTATTCCGGGAGGCCAATCCACCCACCAATCACCTTTTTTCTTATTTTCCTCCCCAAAAACTAAGGTGCATCTTATACTCTGGTGCGTCTTATAGTCTGAAAAATACAGTATATATTTTATCTATCTATCTATCATCTATCTATCTATCTCTCTATCTATCTATCTATCTATCTATCAATCAATCAATCAATCATCTATCTATACACACACGTACTCACTCACACACTCACTCACACACACACTCACACACATATATGAATTTTTACTTGTTTATTTATCTTACATAGTGACTGAGGGGCATACATAATAGGCAATCAAAATATATCTCAAAAAATTAAAAATAAATAGATTAAAAAGGTAAAAATAAAATACAGTAAAAAACAAAATAAAAAATAAAACTAGTGGTCTTTATATGTATAACATATTGGTATTTATTAATTTTTTCTGTTATTTTTCTATTATTTTATTTCCTGTTACTTTATTTTATTTTGTAGGCTTTCTGTTCTTTGATTTTAATGCTCTTTTTATCATTTATTAAATTTTAGTATTTCATTGTTTCTCTTCTGCATTTTGGTTCTCTATTTACTTTTTACAATCTTGCTATAAGAAACAATACAATGAAAACTGAGTATTATCAGCATATTAATATAATACTGAGTATTTTCAGCATATTAATATTATCAGCATATTAATATTAATATTATCAGCATATTAATATTAATATTAATATTAACAGAACGCTTTGCGCATGCGCAGAGGGTAAAAGAACCTAAATGGTGGCATCCAGGCGGGTTGGCGGAGCCGCGCACTGCCTTCGCGATCGGCTCTCCAACGACCGACAGGCACGAGCAAACCGAGAGCATTTCACCCCCACCCCCATGTTGGCAGGTGATGTCATTTACTGGCCTCATCTAGATATCTAATAATTGCGGAGAGCTTAAAGCGTAGTGGAACTCAACAAAGAACAGGACTTTGGCTAGATCTCTTTTGTGCCCCATCCCAACACTAACTTAACCAATGCAGGTGTATGGATGAAAACCTTGGTAGCATATACAGCACTACCTTTGCTTTGCAGCACACATATATACACCAAAACACAGAGCTGAAACAGATAATGAGAGCAGAAACAAAGACACACTCGGACAAACAACTTCTTACAGTGTTATGGCTACTGCCCGTAAAGGAGTTGGAAAGCATTCTGGAAATTGTCTCTCCATGCTTTCCCTATCTTATTAATTTTTCATTTGCAAATTTCAAACACAAGCAAGAGTCCCTTAATATTATTCCTGCTAATATTAACATGAACTAAAGTGAAGGGAATTATAACCACCGCATCATTTCAACCTTTCTATGTAACTGTATGTTGTAAGCCCACACTGTTCAATATTCTTGTAATTCATCTTGACCTTTTCTTATCTGCTTTTCACATTTGGAACCAACTCATTCCTCCTCCCCCCCCCCGCCCCCCATAAAAGAAGGTTGTTGGCAAGTGAAAGATGCATATGCAAAATTATGGAATACATTTTTGACTTATTTTTCTTAACTGGCCTTCCCTTTGGCCTTTCTGCTTGCATTTAGTTTTAACTTTACTGGTGGCAGTGGAACTGCCCCTGGGGCTGCTGCAGGGGTCAGACATGTTGGTCTGCCTTTTGTTCCAATTTGTCATTGATGGAGGATGTTGTTCTTTCCTTAAAAAGGTTCCATTAAAAACCAAAGGCTCAACTTTCTAAATTCTCATATTATGCCTCTGGAATTGTCATATGGATGTGACAGCATGTATTCCACAGCATTCACTGAATGAGCAGGCAGATTCTTTTAAGAATAACAAGAGTTTTTTTTCTGTCATAATATAGAAATATTCTCAAAGGTTGCCACACAAGCTGTCTAATCAAGGCTCCCGCCCCCCACCCCCATCCCCTCTCCCAAACATTCTGCACTTTTGAATGGGGGCCATTTTTTATTTGTAGGCTGTCTACTATTTTTGTTGTTGTTTGCATTTCTAATTTCTTAACACTATCTATGTAGTAATATTTATTATTGCTCACATTTACAATAATCGCTGCAGATGGCAATTTATGTGAATAATTCAAACTTATTATTTATTATCCTTACCCTTCATTTAACAAGAAGTATCTTAACAAATTTTAATTTAAATATATGGGTATTATCTTACATGTAATCCTGTCAAAGACTCTCATTCGTCCAATAATTTCAGAGTTCTATCATCACTGAGCCCATTAGTGAACGGGCTGTATATTTTACTAATACTGTACTGTCAGAGGAAGTGGACAAGAATTAAAAAAAAACCTGAAATACAAGAACTTGTAATAACAGCAGAAATGGTGGACAAAACAGCAAGAAAGATCATGAATTGGTCAACACCAATGTGAAGATGAACTGTATGGGTTTTTTTTTTTTGTTGAAATATCTGACTGGTCTACACCTACTCATTTAATAACATATTGCAAGGTGATTAAACTGAAGATTGATTAAAACTTGGCAAAAACGTACCTGATAATGAGAGAGCCAACAAAAGAGGAAGCACCAGGCAACTACAGGTCAATTACCTGCATACCAACAATTTTCAAATTGCTAATTGGTGTGGTAGCTGATGCATTCCAACAGCATCTATTTCAAAATAAGCTCTTTCCATCTGAGCAGGAAGCAAACCACCCAACAAATGAAGAACAAAAACATCATTTCCTAATTGACAAGATAATTCTGGAAAACTGCAAAAGAAGGAAGACCAACTTCAATGTAACATGGATTGTTTACAAGAAGGCATTAGACTCCCTGATGGGATAATCAAATACCTAGAATGGTACATGGTACATGGGAAGACAAAGTATTATATGGCCAGTACATTTAAAAAAATAACAGGCAAAGCAGATAATAACGATCCCTGGCACTGGCTAAGAGCAGGAAAGATGAAGAAAGACATTGAGGGACTAATTCTGGCTGCAGAAGACCAAGCCTTAAGAACAAATGCATACAAGTCCAGAACTGAGAAGACAGCAACAGACAGTAAGTGCCACCTATGCAAAGAAGCTGAAGAAATAGTGGACCACCTACTTAGCTGCTGCAACAAGATTGCATACATAGATTGACTACAAACAGCATAACAAAGTAGGAACAATGGTGTATTGGAAGATCTGCAAGAAATACCATTTGCTGCAAGCAAGAACTGGTGGGACCATAAAATGGATAAATAAATAATAAAGCTAAAGTGCTCTGGGATTTTGGAATTCAAATGGACACATAACGTCCCAGACTGAACAAGACAAAAAAGTTTGATAACGGAAGTGGCAGTATCTGGAGACAGAAGAATAAAAGAGAAAGAACTAGAGAAGATAACAAAAAATAAAGACCTGCAAATAGAAATAGAATGACTGTGCCAAAAGAAAGCAAAAGTTGTACCATTAGTAATAAGTTCCTGGGTGCAACCCGTATCAACCATCAGTGCCAGTTAATATTTGTAATACATTTTTAAATATTCAGTTGACTGAGTTTCATGTTTAATGAATAAAGTATATAATAATAATAATACCTAGGATGCAAAATCAACAGAGAAGAAAAAACTAAATAGTGCACCACAAAAATGGAAGATTAGATTGGAAAATAAGATTAGCAAATTGAGATCAGATGCAAGGAAGCTAGAACAGATGAAAGAAAAGAAGATGAAGAACAAGACCAAGGAATACCTAATCAAGAAATATCACTTAGAAACAAGGAAGATCAAGGAAGCACTGGAAATAATAAAGCAGCAAATAACAGCAATAGCCAAGAAGATTAGCAGATATGAAGCTCGAATTGCAAATTATAGGCAGAACCTCCAATTTCAATACAATGAGAAACGTTTCTATCAATCCATCAATAGAGAAATTACAGTGAATCAGTCATTACCTGGCAAGGAAGAAACAATGCAATTCTGGGCGCAGATATGGAATAACCCAAATAAATAGAACAAGGATGCAGCTTGGTTAAAAGAGGTTTTTGGTTGAAATAGCTAACTAGTTTATACCCACTCATTACCAAGCAGTTTAACAACATACTACAAGGAGGTGAAATTGAAGAGTGACTAACATCTGGCAAAACCTACCTAATGAAACCTAATGAAAGATCCAGTAAAAGGGCAGCACCAGGTAACTAAAGGCCAATTACCTGCTTACCAACAACTTTCAAATTATTAACTGGTGTGATAGCTGATGCATCCAACAGCATCTAGTTGAAAACAATCTCTTTCCACCAAAGCAGAAAGGAAACCACCCCAATAGCAGAGGAACAAAAGATCAACTCCAAATTGACAAAATGATTTTGGAAAACTGCAAGAAAAGGAAGACCAACCTGAATGTAGCATGGATTGACTACAAAAAGGCATTCAACTCTCTGCCACATGACTGGATAATCAAGTGCCTAGAAATAACAGGAGTCAGTAGAAACATCAGAAGCTTTGTGCAGAGATCGATGGCATAATGGAAGACACGGTTGCAGGTCAATGATGAGAGACTGGGAGAAGTTAATATCAAGAGATTTCAAGGAGATTCACTTTCACCACTACTATTTGTCATGGCACTGTTTCCTCTGTCAACAATACTGAATAACTCAAGTCATGGCTATCAAACATCAAAAACATCTGCCAGACTATCCCACCTCCTTTACATGGATGATCTAAAGCTGTATGGAAAAACGCCATCTGAAATAGAATTGCTGTTCAACACTGTTTATATATATAGCCAAGATATTGCAATGGAGTTTGGATTGGACAAATGTGCCACACTCACTATCAAACAAGGAAAAATAGTGAAAACTTAAGGAATCAAGATGCCCCATGAAAATAACATTTAGAGTCTGGATGAAGATGATTACTTCAAATACCTGGGTATCCTTCAAGCTGACAACATCAAGCACACTGAAATTAAGAAAAAGATTAGAGGTGAATACATTAAGAGAGTGAAAAAGATCTTGAAGTCCAAACTCAATGGAGGAAATGCCATCAAGGCAGTCAACACCTGGGCAATTCCAGTCATTAGATACACAGCAGGGATAGTGGACACAACTCAAGCAGAATTAAAAGCAATGGATAGGAAGAGCAAAAAAAATAATGACAATGAATCATGCCCTTCATCCTCACAGCGACGTTGACAGACTCTATCTACCAAGGCAAATAGTGGGCGTGGAATGTTGCAAGGGGTGATACGGAAATATAATTTTATGTTATTTTATTCTATGTTACATATTCATGTATTAAATTATTGTATTTTATCTCATAATTATTGTATTTTACCATATTCTGTTTTTATAGGATTTTATTGGTAATATGTGTTTAAACCTTGTATTTTGATATGGCCTATAGGCTAATCAATAAAGCTAATCTAATCTAATCAAGTACATCAGATGGTTGAAGAAGAAAAAAGGGCTTTGGAAGAATATCTAAAGGACAATGAAGAAGATGCACTGAAGTTAGTATGCCAAGAAGGCTTGCTGACTACTGGAGAGACCAAACTGGCATACAAGAAAGACCAAATGAAGAACAGAATGGAAGCATGGGAAAACAAAGCACTTCATGGCCAGTACATTAAAAGAAATAGCAGATAATAACAAGACCTGGCAATGGCTAAGAGCAGGAAAGTTAAAGAAAGAGACCGAGGGATTAATTCTGGCTGCACAAGACCAAGCCTTAAGAACAAATATATACAAAGTCAGCATTGAGAAGACAGCAACAGACAGTAAGTGCTGCCAATGCAAAGAAGCTGAAGAAACAGTGGACCACCTGGTAAGCTGCTGCAAGAAGATCGCACAGACTGACTACAAGCAGTGGCATGACAAAGTAGCCACAATGGTGCATTAGAAGATCTGCAAGAAATATCATTTGCCTGTAAACAAGACTGGTGGGACCATAAAATAGAAAAAGTAATAGAAAATGAAGAAGTTAAATTGCTCTGGGACTTCAGAATTCAGACAGACAGGCACCTGCCACATAAAACCCTGAACTTAACAGTTGTCAATAAGAAAGCAAATAAGTTTGGATAGTGGATGTGGAAGTGCCTGGAGACAGCAGAATAGAAGAGAAAGAACTGGAGAAGATAACAAAATACAAAGACTTACAAATAGAAATAGAACGACTGTGGCAAAGGCAAGCAAGGGTAATAGGTGTCTTGGGTGCAATCCCAAAACAACTGGAGCACCACTTGAACACCATAGACATTGACAAATTTTCCATCAGTCAATTACAGAAGGTGGCTTTATTTGGAACAGCTTCCATCCTATGACGATATCTGGAACACAGTCAAACATTCAGATTTGCCTATCCCAGGTCCTTGGTAAGGACTCGATAGTTAGACAAAAATGCCAAACCCAGTCTGAACATCTGGCTGACTGTGAGATGAACAATAACAACAACAACAACAACAACAATAATAATAATAACAATAATAATAACAACAATAACAACTACAACAACAATAATATATCTCCAAATCTCAAGCCAACATGGCAAGATAAACCATCTACTGTACATGGATGACTTAAAAATGTATGCAAAAAGCCCCACTGAACTTAAATCAATACTCAACACAGTTCAACAAAGTGACATCAAAATGAACTTTGGACTTGAAAAATGTGCTATATTATCCATGCAGCAAGAAAAAATATATAGAAGGAATAGAACTGGGAAATGGAAGCATAGTGAAAGCATTAGCAAAGGATGAATGTTACAAATACCTAGGCATATTGGAAGCGGATAACATCTTGAATGGAAAAATCAAAGAGTCAACACAAAAGGAATACATCAGGAGGGTCTCCGCAAAACATTAAACTCAAAGCTGAATGCTGGAAACATAATTAAAGTCATTAATGCATGGGCAGTTCCAGTGATATGCTACTCAGCTGGAATCATCAACTGGACTGGCTGAACTGGAAAATGTGGACCGGAAAACACGCAAACTTTTGAATATGTACCATGCTTTACATCCACGAAGTGACATCGACAGGTTGTACCTGCCAAGAAGAATAGGAGGCAGAGGGCTATTGCAAATCCATCAAACTGTAGAAGAAAAATGAAATTTGAATGATTATGTGAACCAAAGTTGCTGCAGGCTGTGGAAACGGAGAACATTATAAAAACAACAGAAACAAAGGGAGAATATAAGGAAAAACTGCTGGATGACAGATTAAATAGATGGAAAACCAAAGCTTTGCATGGACAATACTTGAAAACATTGAAGGAAAATGTGATGACAACCTTACATGGGCATGGCTTAAGATGGGAACCATCAAGAAAGAAACGGAAGGTTTAATACTCGCTGCTCAAGAACAAGCACTACAAACTAATGCCATGAAAGCGAAGATACAAAAATCCACTGACAATCCAAACTGCCGACTTTGCAACAAGAAAGTCGAAACTGTTTCACATTTAATATGTGAATGCAGCAAAATTGCACAAACTGATTACAAAGCTAGACATGACCGAGTTGCTAAATTAATCCACTGGTCATTATGTAAAAAATATGACTTACCTGTATCCAAAAAGTCATGGGAGCACAAAGTGGAAAAAGCTACCAAAAATGAGAAGGTGAAGATCTTATGAGACTTTTGAATACAGACGGATCGTCATTTGGAACACAACATGCCAGACATCATGGTTGTTGAAGGCCAAAGCGAACAGTTTATTGATATCACTGTACCAGGAGATGACAGAGTTGAAGAAAAAGAACTGGGAAAAATCACAAAATATCGCGACCTGGCCATCGAAACTACAAGGCTATGGATGAAACATGTAACCGTGATTAGATTAGATTAGATTATTGTTAGAGTTGGAAGGGTCCTTGTAGGTCATCTAGTCCAACCCCCCGCTCAAGCAGGAGTCCCTACACCATTTCGGATAAATGGCAGTCCAATCTCCTTTTGAAAGTCTCAAGTGTTGGAGTTCTCACAACCTGATACCAATTGTCATTGGGGCACTTGGTACCATGTCCAAGAATTTTACAAAACATATCAAGAAATTGCAGCTTCCTGCAATAACACCAGTGGAACTGCAAAAAAACTGCACTACTCGGAACATCATATATTTTAAGAAGATACTTGGTTGATACCTAGGATGCTGGCAGCAACCCGTATCAACCATTAGCACCAGTCGATGGTATTTATGACACATCGTCAAATGTTCAGTTGACTGAATTTCATGTTTAATGAATAAAAGAAATAATAATACATCCCCAAACATCTGGAACACCAACAAAATTACTATCAATCAATTATAAAAGTGAAAGGTAGCTATACTTGGAACAGCTGATGGGAAGTCATTGATTTATGACTATAACTGAGCATAGAATTACAGTTGTAAGTCGAGGCACATGGCCAGAAAAATTACTTTTTTGCAGCAAATATTAAACAAATCCATTTATTTGGGTGTCTTTCACGAGGACATGGCAAAAAATGCCATAAACTGGCACAAAACCTCATACCAGTGAAACACTGCAACCAGTTGTGCAGTCATGTGACAGTGGGGGAGGTGGAAACATGACCATTTATGACGATCAAGGGTGCTTTATAGGCTGTAAGGCACCCATTCCAAGGCCATCATACCTTCAGTCATAAAATGACTAGTTGTTAAGCAAGTACTACCAATATATCCTGCAACAATACATTTAAAAACATCATACATATAGTGTCAACTCTTTCCCTAGCCATCCAAAATTTTAAACAAATAAGGGGCTGAAACTTGTTTTGCTTTATTTTTATGATGGTATGATTTTTTTAATGGCTAATGTCCAGGTTAGTTTTAAAATATTGTTAGTCAAATAAGAATACTTTATTTATTTATTTATTTATTGTTTATTTATTTATTTGTTTATTTTTTATTATTTGCATTTCTATGACGCTTAACTCCCAAAGGACTCTGGGCGGCTCACATCAGAAAGAAACATAAATAAAAAAATTTAAAAGTTAAAAAACAGAATTAAAAATACAATTAAAAATTACAATTGTCCATCATTCATGGGCCAGCCTTGTCTATCCTCACCCGAGGTCAATGGTCCCAAGCCTGTCGGAAAAGCCAGATCTTGACAGCTTTACGAAAGGCCAGTAGGGTGGGGGTAGTAAGAATCTCGGGAAGTAGCTGGTTCCAGAGAGCAGGGGCCGCCACAGAGAAGGCCCTCCCCCGAGGGCCCGCCAGCCGACACTGTTTAGCTGACGGGACCTGGAGGAGACCGACTCTGTGGGCTCTAACTGGTCGTTGGGAGGTATGTGGTAGCAGGCGGTCTCGCAAATACTCTGGCCCTGAGCCATGTAGGGCTTTAAAGGTCATAACCAACACCTTGAATTGTGTCCGGAGACCAATGGGAAGCCAGTGCAGCGCGCAGAGAATTGGTGTAGTGTGGGTATATCTAGGAATACCCACAACCGCTCGCGCGGCTGCATTCTGGATCAACTGCAGTCTCTGAACAGTCTTCAGGGGTAGCCCCATGTAGAGCCCCAGCAGTGTGCAGCAGCTGCCAAAAAAGCCAACACAGTTCTAGGCTGCATTAGCAGAGGGATAGAATCAAGATCATGTGAAGTGTTAATACCACTTTATAATGCCTTGGTAAGGCCACGCTTGGAATACTGCATTCAGTTTTGGTTGCCACGATGCAAAAAGGATGTTGAGACTCTAGAAAGAGTGCAGAGAAGAGCAACAAAGATGATTAGGGGACTGGAGGCTAAAACATATGAAGAACGGTTGCAGGAACTGGGTATGTCTAGTTTAATGAAAAGAAGGACTGGGGAGACATGATAGCAGTGTTCCAATATCTCAGGGGCTGCCACAAAGAAGAGGGAGTCAAACTATTCTCCAAAGCACCTGAGGGTAGAACAAGAAGCAATGGGTGGAAACTAAACAAGGAGAGAAGCAACTTAGAACTAAGGAGAAATTTCCTGACAGTTAGAACAATTAATCAGTGGAACAACTTGCCTCCAGAAGTTGTGAATGCTCCAACACTGGAAGTTTTTAAGAAGATGTTGGATAACCATTTGTCTGAAGTAGTATAGGGTTTCCTGCCTAAGCAGGGGGTTTGACTAGAAGACCTCCAAGGTCCCTTCCAATTCATTACAATTACAGAACAATTAAAACTCGGACCACACGCTTTCTGAATAGTTTTTATCCTAGAGCTATAATTGCACTTAATAATGAATTGAAGGGTCACCATCAGTAAGCTGTTGGATAGTATTACTTGGTCTGTTGTATGGATGTTTGAGTGGTTCAGGGTGGGAATTCGTGGCGGGTGGGGATTGCTATGTGTGTTGGGACTGGTCTTGAAGCGTTATGTGAATTTCGTTGTATGGGTGTACTGTGTATATACGTACAATGACAATAAATTATTATTATTATAGCGCATTGCAATAATCAAGCCGTGAGGTGATAAGAGCATGAGTGACAGTGAGCAGAGCCTTCTGATCCAGGTAGGGTCGTAATTGGTGCACCAGGCAAACCTGTGCAAAGGTCCCCCTAGCCACAGCTGTCAAATGTTGGTCTAATTTCAGCTGTGAGTCTAGGAGGACACCCAAATTGCGAACCTGTTCTGATGGGGCTAATTTCTCCCCCCCCCCCCGAACCAAGGAAGGACAGTCGGTGTAGTCCTTCGGAGGCAGTATCCACTGCCACTCGGTCTTGTCAGGGTTAAGTTTGAGCCTGTTGATTCACATCGTCCAGGCACCGGCACAGCACGTCTACCGCTTCACTGAAATGATATTAACTATTATAGATATTAACTCTACTTTTTCAAATATTGAAGTTTGTAATAAACTTTACTAGGCTATATGCCAGGATATTTGATTGAGTCTAACAATCAAATGCATTTTATTTTTGTCTTTGATAAAATGATGGCTCATTACTATTGCTTGCCTAGTTTTATACCTTTCATTAAGAGTTGAGCATCTCTATTGACATGTAGCACATACACTAGACAAATCTCAGGCCATTGCATAATCTCTGAGTTATATTAAAACACAATGACAGTACAGAATTAGAGACCAATATTAAAATGTCCTTAAACTGTTATATCTATAGAAAATGTAAATAACCTGTATGTTTTTTCCCAGAGAATATTAAATATACATGTAGCACTCTGTATCTAGATTAATAGTTTATGGATGATGATTGTTATGGAAACATAAACCCTATGATATATTTAAAGCAGTCACTGATTCTTGCATAAACAAAATATACCCCATTGACTAGTTTATACAAGTAGGCCTCATTAATTTTTATACTGAATCTATTTAAGTTTCCTTGTGTAGATTTTAAAGGAAATAAATTATTTATAATCAATGAGAAATGGATGCTCAGATGTAAAGTTGCATATCCTAAAATGTCCTAGTATAATTGTTCCTATTCATTTGTATAATGCCTGAATTAAGTCTCTGGGCATGCAACTGCTGGAATACAGTCAGGGCACCCCAGAATTTGTTAGTACTCCCCTAAAAGGAGTCTGACAATAGCATGTCGAGATTCCAGAGGATTCAATTCTCCCTTCTGTTTCCTGGATCAAATTCTTCCAAATTCTGGAAGAATTAAAATCAATTGTTCAGTAGCAATAAGAGATTATCCTCTCATTGTTCTGTCCATCCTTAGTTCTGCTCTCCTGAAACAAATTGATTTCTTACAATAAATAACATTTGGTAAGGAAAGCTGGGCGGAAACCTCGGGAGCTGGGCGGCATATAAGAAAACCTAAATAAATAAATAAATAAATAAATAAATAAATAAATAAATAAATAAATAAATAAATAAATAAATAAATAAATAAATAAATAAATAAATAAATAAATAAATAAATAAATAAATAAATAAACAAACAAACAAACAAACAAACAAACAAAATTGGGTCCTATTATATCTTCCTCTGAAAATCTTCCTCCTTTGGAATTTATATCTGCTACACTCATTCCCTTTTGAGGGAGTACTAACATATTATGGGGTGCCTTGAATGGTGTTCCAACAGTTCTATCCAGCTGAGAGATGGGGATTCAAATCTTATTTGTCTTATAAAAAAAACTATAGGTGTGTTATCCTGAATTCATGTAACCTTCTATTAGAATGAGCCAATGTATCAGAGGTAAAAGAAAAAATATTGTAATAAATAGACCCACATCCACCCACAACACATACACACACAAGCAGATACAGTATAATGAGATTAGCCCAGGGAGTTGCCAGGAGTCAACATTGACTTGAAATCGCACGTGTGTACCCCAACACATGCACACCCAGAGAGAGAGACAGAGAGGGAGACAGAGCAATCTGCATTACAATATATATTTTATTTATAATTTTTTGTTCTGTTTTTATTACTTTATATTACTTTATAAGTGATTCAAGACAGTGAACACACCTTCCTTCTATTTTCCCCACAGCAACAATCATATGAGGTGGGTTGGGCTAAGACAGGGGTCTGCAACCTGCGGCTCTGGAGCCGCATGCCCCCTGCTGTGGGCCCTCTGCTGTGGCTCCCTGTCGGGTGATCCCATCACTGACTGGCCCTGCCCCTCGCCCTCGCCCTCCCAGTCACTCCTTGCCTAGCCTGAGAAGGTAAGGGCAATGGCGGGGGATGAGAGGGAGATACACACACACACACAGAAGGGTGGAGAGAGGGGGGAGAGTGAGAGAGATACACAGATACAGAGAGGGAGGGGGAGAGGGAGAAAGGGGGGGTTAACGGGTTTTGTGGCTCCCGGTGTTTTTTAACAACCAGTTGTCTGCCCTAATGACCGGCTGGGTAGGCGTGGCTGGGGGGGGTCATGTGACTGGGTGGGAGTGAGTGACATTGAGTTGGCCATGCCCACCCAGGTTTTGTGGCTCCTGGTATTTTCTTTTCTGTGGGAAATGGGTCCAAATGGCTCTTTGAGTGTTTAAGGTTGCAGACCCCTGGGCTAAGAGAAAGTAACTGGCCCAAAGTCACCCAGCTGGTTTGCCTGCCTAAGGCGGGTGGTTTCTACCCTGATACCTTAACCTCTACCACTATACCAGCTATTTTATTATTTTATTAACAAGAAAATATATTTCATCCTTCCTTTCCACAAAAGATGTCTTAGAACTTAGAAACCAATGCTTCTTTTGTACAGAAATAAAACAATCATCTCAAAGACTAGAATAACATTTAACTGAATCCTAAAATAGCCTCCCCTCCCCCCCATACCTCGTACAAATACAATAAGATATTACACAGCTACTAGGATTACTTTTCTAGAAACTACTGGTTTTCTTGTATGTTGAGTATGGAACACAGTGGCTCTACTATACTGAAACCACATTTTTGTTTATACAGTTCAAATTAAAAAGAGGAAGAAAGAGAAAATGAAACAAAATTAACAAGCCAAAATATATTATTTGGTTTAGAAACTTCTCCTAATATTCCAGCTCAAATAAGTTTGACAAATGCTGCGAGTTAATGTTGTTACTGACTATTCACTGATCATTGTCTAGTTTATGTCTCACCATATTTGCAATATTCTTCTTTTGTGTTTCTAATGGATAGACTGTTCTGGAAACTATTTCCCATGGATTATCCAGCCAATATTTACAAAATATGTCATTTTCACAAATGTTTAGAATTGCTTGTCGTCTTTTGAAAGTTAGAAGCAGCAGCAATAGCTGTAAGGCAAAGCACTGTGAGATCTGTCAGAGATTAAAATACCATAATTATGTCTTCGTGTGTTCTAATCTATTCATTATTTTCTGGGTATGAAGCCAGACAAGGAAAGTAAATTCTGCATGCAGTCTATGGCATTTACATCTCTGTCATCTATATCAATGCATGCAGGCGATAACTCTGAAGCCTTGTCCTACTTGTAGACAAGTAAGTTTCTGCTACCCTAAATCTGATGACACTCTGACAAGCAAAATGAAGGCAAGATTATTGGAAACTTTAAGGATAAGTAATATTTAATCCATCATCAAATAACTATTTCTATTAGAAATTTATTTAATAAGTTATTTTATGAATAAGGAGAATCTTGGTTTGTACCGTCTGTTTATATCCCTTCTCAGAAGTTTGTAAAGTATCCAGGAAGGATTCTCTGGACTAGGGATTATAATTAAGTATGAGAACAAATCAATGTGTGTTGTTACACACTTAGCCATAATATGAGATCCATGTGCCACACCAAGCTCTTCGGTGCCAGATTTGTATGGCTCCAGTCATGAAAAGAACGAAATGGAAATAAACCAAATTGGTTGTGAGTGGCTAGCATGGATTGGCAGCACTACATCCTCCTTGCCAGTCTAAAGACCGAGTTTAAATATACATTTCCAAGGCATGTCTTTAGCACATAAATTTAGGAGACTCCGTTAGCTCTCTCTGTCCAAAATATACAGTGTTTCCCCAAAAAGAAGACCCAGTCTTATTTTCTTTTGACCCCCCCCCCAAATGACTAGGGCTTCTTTTTGGGTGGGTCTAATTATTGACTCACCTCGCCACAGCAGCACCGACAGCCCCGCCCAGCAGGAGCCCACTGCCGGCCAACTTCTGTGGCCGCTTGCCGCAGCTCGCATGCATTGCCCCCAGCCTCCATTTCACCATCAGAGCCTTCCGGAAAGCCCTCTGCAGCTGAGAAACGGGCTCCAGATGGACGTGTGTGTGTCGCCCCCGGCCTCAATTTCACCATCAGAGCCTTCCGGAAAGCCCTCTGTAGCCGATAAAAGAGCTCCAGATCAATCCTGAGCTCTGTTATCAGCAGCAGAGGTCTTTCTGGAAGGCTCTGACAGAGAAATGGAGGCGGGGGGTGACACACGTGTCAATCCAGACCTCGTTTCTTGGTTGCAGAGAGCTTTCCAGAAGGCTTCTGATGGTGAAACGGAGGGCGGGGGGCGCCACATGCGCCAATCCGGAGCCCGTTTCTGTGGCCACAGAAGAAGGCAAGGAGGTGTCGGGGTGTGCGAGGCCTGGTAAGTAGGGCAGCTCCACCCCCCATCCCCACCCTAGCTTAATTTTTACCTCACCCAACCCCCTGTACCCTGGGGTGGGCGGGGTCTTAATTAGGGCTAATTTTGGGGGTAGGACTTAATTTGAGTGCATGCGTTCAAAAACATGATAGAGCTTCTTTTTGGGGTGGGTCTTGTTTTAGAGGAAACACAGTAGTAAAAGTTTTATTTTACTTTACTAGGTTTTACTATACCATTTAAAAAATAAAATAAAACCCTATATCTGCACTTACAATTGCTGCACTTACCCTGTATTCAAGCTGGCTTGACTTTAAACTGGCATAAGAAATCTTCTCTGGTCTGAGACACTTTGACAGTAACTTGCAAGTTATTGAGTCAGGATCCAGGCTACTATGTCCTTCCTTTTACAGGTTCTCTGCATTTATATTCTCCCACCTTTGTGTTGCAAGAAAGCAATGGCCAGTAACTTTCCTTCTTTCGTTATTATACCCACTCATCTCACACAACTGACAGCTGAACAACCCTCCTGCCCAAGTAACCTCTTTAGTGTCCTGGACTTATATTCATTTATGTGCTTGTTTGCCTCTGTATCTATATATACATTTGCACATGTACACCCAGGGTCAAATTTATATTTGTAAGCATCAATATGCATATACATCAAGGCTTAAATGGCTTAAACATTAATTTTAAAACTCCTTTTTTCTACCTTGCAGTTTAATAAGTTCTATACCTCCATTTACCAGCAGGTGGTAGTCCTCAAGTTACAACAGTTTGTTTAGTGACCATTCGAAGTTAAAATGGCATTGAAAAAAGTGACTTATGACCATTTAAAACCATTGCAGCATCCCCTTGGTCACGTGATCAAAATTCAGTGCTAGGCAACTGACATATATTGATGATGGTTGCGGTGTCCTGGGGTCATGTGATCACATTTTGCGGCCTTCTGACAAGCAAAGTCAATGGTGAAGCCAGATTCACTGAACAACGGTATTATTAACTTAACAACTGCAGTGATTCACTTAACAACTATGGCAAGAAAAGTTGTAAAATAAGGCAGAATTCATTTAACAAGTGTCTCAGCAACAGAAATTTTGGGCTCAATTGTGGTTGTAAGTCGAGGACTACCTGTATTAAGGACTGGTATAGTGGTTGAAATGTTTTCTTGACAAGTGGTTAAAATGCTTTCTTGTTTACTGCTGACTGAGACCTAACAGTAACATATATGTATAAAAAGTTTCTGGAATGGGAAGAGTTCTCCCCCCTTCCGCACACTTCTTCTCCATATTACTGTTCTACCCTTTCACTCTCATCAACTCAGAAAGAAGGCTTTTGCCACCAAGTCCCAGATAGCCCACAGATCTGTTTGGGAGCATTGGAGAGATAGTGCAGTGTGAGTGAAAAAAAAAAGTTCTAAAACTAAAAAACAAACAAACAAACAAAACCCCACAACCCCCCCACCAATAACTCTAAAAACTAAAGTGACATGATTAAAAATATTTTTTTTAAAAAAAAACGTGTTTACTTCAGAAACTCCTATTATATTTTATTCCCATTAATTCCAAGAAAAACATAATCAGGACAACACGTTACGCATACAGTATATACAGTATAGGTCTCTGCCTTTTGTTTTCATTTTAAATTGTTAGTTGTTTAAGTATTGGTCTTCATATCTGAGGTTGTAACTATTTGAATATTCAGCCATGCAGGAATGTTTATTCCTTTGGAAAGCTAAGCTGAGAAATTAATGTCTTCATCACCACATTCAATTAAAGATTAAAGGAACTCTTGATTAAATATAATAAATTCTACTTTCTCTAGATACATGTCTTTTGAAGATAACTGAACAATTCTGTAGAGAACATTTGGTACCCTTCCTGCACTCAATTCCTACCTTGATGGCAGCATTGTGCATCAGACCTCTTTAACATAATTTTAATATATCTGTAAGGAAAAAAAAGTTATTCTGGGTTGCCTGGTCATATTTGTTTTGGGTTAAATCTCTGCTTGTACATCCCTAAGGAACATAATTGAAGTCATGGAAGCTGATGGAATGAGTTTGGTGGTTGATAAGTAGGAAATGCTTAGATTTGGGGGCATATGTAGCCTTTCATGTGCAAAGTTCTCATTTTCAGATACCCCAGGCTACTGGCTTTCCTGATTTGCAATTAATTAGGATTCTGATTTGGGTTGAAAATTCCAATACTTATATGTCCTTTTATACATATTTCAGATCATGCTGGCTGAAGCAAATAATTGTAGCTGTAGTCAATAAATCAGTACACTCTAAAAAAAATACTTATACTCTCGGATTCATTCAAATTCAAATACATACTTTAGTAAAATGTATTCTGAGGCCAGTTTATTAAAATATCTACCATATCGGTTTAAATAAAAATTATTTTTTAAAGTATTTATCTTTTGTCTATTTATGTGGGCATATCCTTTTTTGTATCCCTGTAGACTAATTTTACAACTTGATTGTATGTAAAAGTTAAAAGTGCTTGAAAAACAAAATAGAGGAACTTTTAAAATATATGTTTTAAAGTTTTAAAGCATGGGATGCACATGACTTATGCAAGGTTTGGAATGCAAAAAAAATATCAATGCAGCATAGTGATGTTTTATAAATTATTGTGGTAATAAGGAAAAGAAGCCAACCCCAGCTGCTGAGTGTAAAGAAGACATTGTTTTATGAAAGTGTTATAATGGTGGTACATTAGCATATAAGAGCAGCATGCCCGGTGTTGTTTAATAGTGTGAGCAGTAAAACTCAAAATCAAAGTTGTTCGAATATATAACAATTTTATTGAAGCTTTTGCAAAAGCTGGTGATCCTCAATAAACACAGGCAAGAGACCACACCAAAATAATGAAAAAGCATACTTTTATAATCATCCTACCCCCGTCAGCTTACGCCACACCATTCCTTTCCAGACCCAGTTGATAGGCCCAGTCTGGTCACATGCTTTCCAACCACCTAAAATCAATTATCACATCTAAACATTTAAAGTTAGTTAAGCCCTTATTGTCACCCAAGCTTGCTAAGCATTCACACACACCCCTTCATGTCCCACTTCTTTGTTATTCCCTTATCGGTTCTTCTATTTCACAAGAATTGCAGCACAGTCTCAGCTGCCCAAGGTTGGCTTGACTATTTTCTTTGTTCAGAGGGACAGCTCTGAACAACAAAAATGTAGCATTTTTAGCTGAGAACAGCTAAAAATGCTACAATGTATTTAATGCTCTCCCGCCTGTGCTGGTCTCCAAAAGAGAGGCCTTTTCTTGAAAGTTAAGGCTTATGGGATATTATCAGCAATACAATTGAAAAGCAAATTTAAATATGGCTGTACCTTGGATATGTAGTTCATAAGCTATATGCTAGTATGTATAATGGAAAATTACAACTTATTATATTGTATCCCACACTAGTGTACCAGGGGCGGGTTCCTAATTTTTTTACTACCACTCTGTGGGTGTGGCTTATTTTGTGGGTGTGGCTTGCCAGCCATGTGACCGGGTGGGCGTGGCTTCTCGGACTGCTGAAGGGAGAGGAACTGAGATAGGTCCTGCCGCCCATTCCCCCTCCCCTCAGCAGCTCGAGAAGCCTCAAACGTGCGAAAATGCCTATGATCATCACCGCACGTTCGTGGCTTCTCAGACTGCTGAAGGGAAGGGAATGGAGATAGCTCCTGCCGCCCGTTCTTTCAGCATCTTACGCACTTCCTCAGCCATCCTCCCCTGCTTGGACTCACTGTGGTGTAGGAAGGCAGCGCATGCGCAGTGCCGGAAACTCGGCTTCTGGGCATGCGCAGAAGAAAATTAAAAATTTTTTTTTAAAAAAATGGCGGCACCCAGGCACAGGCAACCGACCGCACCGGTACTGTGACATCACCAGCAGGCCACTACCGGTGCTATAGAGTGGAACCGCACTGGTAGGAACCCACCACTGTAGTGTACCCAGAAAGACTGACATGACTAACCCACTAAGATGTCCTCTAAGATGTTCAGGAAATGCGTATGAGTGTGCAAGCATGCATGCTTCAAGCCAGTTTTTTATTCCTTGTGATTATCTGGACTAGTCTCTCATGGCAAGATTTTCAGATGTTGTTTGCTATTGCCTCCTTCCTATGGGGCGGGGGGGAGAGAAAGAGACGGGAGAAGGGAGAGGGAGACAGACAGACAGACAGACAGACTGACTCAAGGTTACTCAGCTGGGATAGAATTCAGTCTCCTGGTTTCTAGCCTGATGTCTTAATCATTACACCAAACTGAGTCTCAGTTCAAGAACTAGCTAAGCCATATTGTTGTGCTCTCACTTGCTCTATGGCTATACTACTCACCATTCAAATTGTGGGTCACTCAGATTCATAAATTGTACCATTGTACTAGGGGTGAAATTTAGCAGGTTCTGGAGAACCGGTAGTGGAAATTTTGAGTAGTTTGGAGAACCGGCAAATATCACCTCTGGCTGGCCCCAGAGTGGAGTGGGAATGGAGATTTTGCAATATCCTTCCCCCAGGAGTGGGGAGGGAATGGGGATTCCCTGTTGTATGCCGCCCTGAGTCCTTCGGGAGTTGGGCGGCATATAAGAATAACAAAATAAATAAATAAATAAATAAATTTTGCAGTATCCTTCCCCTGGGGTGGGAATGGAGATTTTGGGGAGGGAATGGGGATTTTGCAGTATCCTTCCCCTGGAGTGGGGTGAGAATGGAGATTTTGCAGTATCCTTCCCCTGCCACACCCACCAAGCCACGCCCACAGAACTGGTAGGGAAATTTTTTGAATTTCACCCCTGCATTGTACCATATTTTCAAAAAATCCTGGAGCACCAGAGAATTGCAAAAGAACTGATGTAGGTCCCATCTTAAAAAAAAACAGACTTAGGAAACTACAGATCAATCAGCCTAACATCGATACCTGGGATGATACTGGAGAAAATAATCAAAAACAGATTTGTGAACATCTATAAATAGTTATAACTAGTAGTCAGCACGAGTTTGTTAAAAACAGATCATGCCAAACCAATCTTATTTCATTCTTTGACAAAATGACTAAATTAGTAGATCAACGAAATACTGTGGACATAATATATTTAGACTTCAGCAAGGCATTCAACAAAGAAGACCACAACCTACTTCTTGGTAAACTATAAAAATGTGGGATAGACAGCATTACCACCAGATGTAACTGGCTGACAAACTGTACTCAACAAATAGTCCTTAGTTGTACTACATCTACATGGAAGGATGTAAGCAGTGGAGTATCACAAGGTTCTGTCTTAGGCCCAGTACTCTTCAATATCTTCATAATTGATTTAGATGAGGGAATAGAAGGGGAACTCATCAAATATGCAGATGACACTAAGCTGGCAGGAATAGCCAACACTCCAGAAGACAAGCTCAGGATCCAAAAAGATCTTAATAGTCTTGAACAAGAAAGAAGAAGAAACCAGCATGGCTGCACAAAGATCTCTCTGAAAAATTGAAAGACAAAAAGGACAAGTACAAAAAATGGAAAGATGGACACACAACTAAGGCAGAATATCAGCAGATAGCCAGAATCTGCAAAGATGAAGTCAGGAAAGCAAAGGCTCAGAATGAACAAAGACTTCCAACAAAAATCAAAGATAATGAAAAAAAGTTTCTTCCAAATATAAATAACAAGAAAAAAAAATCAAGGAAACAGTTGGTCCACTAAAGAGAGAAGACAGCAAGAAAGTAACAGGCAACAGAGAGAAAGCAGAGCTGCTTAACTCATTCTTTGCATCGGTATTCATGCAAAAAGAAACTATAGCCCAACCTACCAAAACATAACTATAAAAGACAGACTAGAAATAAAAATTAAAATAAGCAAAAAAATTGTAAGAAAACACCTGTTTGATCTTGATGGATACAAATTACCAGGACCTGATGGATTACATCCCAGAGGTCTAATGGAGCTGGAAAAGGTAATCTCAGAACCACTGCACCACATCTTTCAAAAATCCTGGAGCACCGGAGAACTACCAGAGGACTGGAAAAGAGCTGATGTGGTTCCCATCTTCAAAAAAGGGGAAAAAAACACAGACCCAGGAAGCTACAGAACATCAGCCTAACATCAATACTCGAGAAGATACTGGAAAAGATAATAAAAAAACAGATCTGCCAACATCTAGAAACAAGTAAAATAATAACTAGCAGTCAGCACAGGTTTGTTAAAAACAGATCATGCCGAGGAGGCAGCATTAGATTAATAACATATACCCAAAATAAAGAATTATGTATATAGAAAATGATATAAAAATATTGATGGAATGTATAATTAAATATATTATTGACATATTGTAAGGTATATGCATTGAATATGTATGAATTGTGGAGAGAAAAAATAAATTTTTTTTACAAAACAAACAAACAAACAAACAAACAAACAAACAGATCATGCCAAACCAATCTTATTTCTTCTTCAACACAGTGACTAAATTAGTAGACCAGCGAAATACTGTGGACATAATATACTTAGACTTCAGCAAGGCATTCGACAAAGTAGACCACAACCTACTTCTTAGTAAGCTAGAAAAAAGTGGGATAGATAGCATCACCACCAGATGGATTCGCAACTGGCTGACAAACCGTACTCAATGAGTAGTCCTTAATGGGTCTAAGTCTACATGGAGGGAAGTAAGCAGTGAGGTACCACTAGGTTCCATCTTAGGCTCAGTACTCTTCAATATATTCATAAATGACTTAGATGAGGGAATATAAGGGGAACTTACCTAAACTGGCAGGAATAGCTAACACCCTAGAACCGTGATGGCAAACCTATGGCACGGGTGCCACAAGTGGCACGCGGAGCCATATCAGTGGGCACGCGAGCTCAGGTCCGGCGCGCATGTGCGCACCGGCCAGCTCATTTTTGGGCCTTCTGGGCCCACTGGGAGTCAGGAAACAGGCTGTTTCCAGTCTCCAGAGGGGGTGGGGAAGGCCGTTTTGGCCCTCCCCAGGCTCCTAGAAGCCTGGAGAGAGCAATAAAAGGGCGTGCCATTGCATGCTGGGAGTGGGGGGATCATATGCGCATGCGCGGGGGTGCATGGAATTATGGGTGTGGGCACGCACACACGTGATCCCACGCATCCCCCCCCTTTTTGGCACGCGAACCAAAAAAGGTTCGCCATCACTGCCCTAGAAGATAGGCTCAAGATCCAGATGGATCTTGACAGACTTGAACACTGGGCCCTATCTAACAAAATGAAATTTAATGTAGAGAAAAGTAAAGTCCTACACTTAGACAAGAAAAACCAAAAGTACACATATAGACTTGGTGAAACCAGGCTTAATAGCAATAACTGTGAGAGGGATCTTGGAGTTTTAGTGGACAACCAGCTAAATATGAGCCAGCAGTGTGCAGTGGCAGCCAAAAAAGCCAATGCAATCCTAAATTGCATTAACAGAGGGATACCATCAAGATCAAGTGAGGTACTAATACCACTCTATAAAGCCTTAGTAAGACCACACCTAGAGTACTGCATCCAGTTTTGGTCACCACACTATAAAAAAGATGTTGAGACTCTAGAAAAAGTGCAGAGAAGAGCAACCAGGATGATTAGGGGACTGGAAACTAAAACATATAAAGAACGGTTACAGGAACTGGGCATGGCTAGTCTAGTGAAGAGAAGGACCATGATAGCAGTGTTCCAATATTTGAGGGGCTGCCATAGAGAGGAAGAGGTCAAGCTATTTTCCAAAGTACCTGTAGGCCAGACAAGGAATAATGGATGGAAACTGAACAAGGAGAGATTTAACCTAGAAATAAGGAGAAATTTTCTGACAGTAAAAAGACAACCAACCAATGGAACAGCTTGCCTTCGGAAGTTGTGAAAGCTTGAGACTTTCAAGAAGTGATTGGACTGCCATTTGTCAGAAATAGTGTAGGGTCTCCTGCTTGGGTGGAGGGTTGGACTAGATGACCTACAAGGTCCCTTCCAACTCTGTTAATCTGTACATCTGTACATCTGTAAATCTATATAGTTAAGTTATAGACTTACTATATGTGACTGTAGAAAGATCTAACAAGTGGACATAGTGTTTTTAATCAGGCTACAACTGGTCAAAATTTGACTTTACTGAACAGCTAATGAAAATAATACATAATTTTGAATCTTATTATTATTGCATAGTCAACCTGATGATGTTCAGACTGGACTTGGCATTTTTGTCTGCCTATCAAGTCCTTCCCGAGGGTGTGTGGTAAATAGGTGTGGATTTATTATTTATTTATTTTTCACATTTTTGAACCACCCATCTCTCTCATATCCTGGCAAAGAGTGAATTAAAGTTCTAAAATGTTTATATGTAGTTGCGCAGGAGAAGACTGGATGTTAGTCTTCTGCTCTTGACATGCCAATAATTTTCTTTGTGAGTTTCAGTTTTTAGGAGCTTGGGGCAACCTCTCTTTAGTATCATTCCCTTTGGTTTAAAATTATAATATAGGAATTTGCTTTAGCAGGAAAAATAATGCTCTTTTATGCTACACATTCTGATTTCACTTGCAAACAAGTTTATGCTGCTTTTGATAAAAGAACGAGGCTTGGAGAAGAAGTATTTCAGTCTCACCTTCTTGCCTGAAAACTCCAGGGTCTTGCCTGCCTTTTGACTCAATTGCTCCCTTGGCATGGCTACATACTTGAGCAAATAGGAAATATAATGAGAAACTGACTTCCTTGTGGTATTTCCAGTTGGAAATAAAAAAAGGAATATATTTTATTATACAATTCCCAAATGGAAGTCTACTGAGAAAACTTGTTTCTCATAACACTTTATATTTGCTTAAAAAAAAGATATATGACAAGAAGTCTTTTCAATATATATTGCTACTATGGCTGAGTAACTCAGACAACTAGCCCTGGAAGCCTGTTTGGAGACAATGTTAAATAAACAGTTAATTTAAAACTAACCAAAGACTAGGTAGAACAGCCATTGCCTTTTCTTCTTAAGGACAGGTAGATTCATATGCATGTCCGGATTAGATACTAGCATCAATAAAATGAGCTTTGGGTTTAGTTAAGTCCCAGTTGATATAGATACAAACAATCTAGATGAATGGCCTAGACTTGAAAATGGTTAGGAAATTGTAGCCTACCTCATGCTTGCTTAGTAGATTTGTAGACACAGTAAATCTTAGTAGTTTTTCAAACTTTGCCCAAAGATTTTATCTATACAAGCTCCTGGAAAATGTGTGCATTCAAAAAATTCTTGAGTTAAATGAACCATGCACTGTGATGTGGAAGTATTGGTCCTAGAGATTTCTTGGTCATATGCAAGTCCACTCATTCACCCAAGAAAATGTGACTTTGTTTTTTTGGTGATCCAACTTCATCTTAAACTTCTCAGTTCCATCCCTATCCATCCAGAAATGGTCATTTAGACATAATGGATCCACCAATATTATACAGAGACAGGATAAATGTGATTGTTCCACATAACAATGTGAATATCTTCAATTTCAGCTAAAACATTGAGTCCATTTTTAAAATTTCACATTATAGATGTGTTATTTTATTCACAGTTTGATTTTTTTTGTATTCTGGATGTAGAGTATGTGTATTATAGTGATGAAAGGAACAGCATTTTTTTCTCTCCATTTCTTACCAACCGAGTATATTTCATGATTAATATTAGGTAGTATGAATGCCTTACTGCAGCTACTTGGATATTGTCATTGACAAATTAACAAAATTAACTTGCTGAAATCAGTCTGCCTACACCATCCATAATTAAAACACCAGTAATAATGAAATAGCCTATAATTAATCCTCTTTTAAATTTCTAATGAAAATGTTGATTGTTTATATGAAATGATACATTTCTCAGATGTTATGATATCTGTATTTTAGAGGATTGATGAATGAAAATGGTGATATATATATATACATTTGCATAGAATTTTTTGAAAGCACAGTTGCACGTAAATTTAAATGCTATTCAGTCATTTAAAAATCAGCAGTCAAAGTTAGCAGTTGAGCAGTCAATTTATCATATATCCGGATGTACCTTTTAATGAGGAAAATGTATGATTGGTATAAGCAGCTGCAACTGGTCAATGTTGCTGTAAGTTCTTTGTTCAAATACATATCCAAGCCTGCATGCGGCTACCCAAGAAGCTTGCAAGCACTAGGAAAAAGCTATTAGTTGAAATATGTATTAAAAGTTCAAACGATTTGCAACTTTACTGCACCCCCCCCCAAAAAAACAGCTTTTTTGCTATGGTCTCCTCGTGGACATTGTAAGCTCACAATGATGTATTAAAACTCAGGTGTGCCTTTTCTCTGCTAAATTTTCCCCTGGATTCTGCTGCTGTTGGAAGTTATACTACTCTAAACAATGTAGGAAGATGTTGTAAAGTTACGAGATATGGGGAGAAAATTGACACGTTGCTTGAGATTTGTAGTTTCAAAGTTCATGAAGAATTGTGTTTAGGCTGAATCAAAATAATAATAATAATAATAATAATAATAATAATAATAATAATAATAATAATAATAATAATAATAATAATAATAATAATAATAATAATAACAACAACAACAACAACAACAACAACAGATCATGGATTGTGTTGCAGCAACCTAGGAGAGTGCATGCTTGAAAAACATTTCAATTACTGAATTTCATCCCTGCCCAGTTATCATTAGAAAAAATTGAAATACCTATACATACCCACACCTGGGCAGAGAAGCTTGGAGCAGCTTCAGAAATAACCATGCAATATTGAAAAGGATCTCTGCATGCTTGGAAACTCTTCTTCAAAAGCAGTTGCACAGTTCTAGTACTTACCAGCTTTACCTTAGGACAAAGGTGAAACTATCTTTTGGAGGCAGTGAATGTATTTTTAATTTGGATTTTCATGTTACAGGTGTTCTCACAAAGTGGGTATCATGGGGGAGAGCTTGTCTATTCACAAGATGACTGCCCTGATGGATGTGATTATCCAGTTGAAGGAGGGAGTACTGTGATTACCTTAAACCAGCTTCTCTAGTGCTAGGAGGGTCTCTGAAACCACAATTTAAATTTCACTTCTTTTCTGAGGAGGTGGGTGGTGCACATTCGCTTTATTTCTCAAGAATGCTGATTAATATCCAAAAACATTTCCTGGAAATACAGCTGATGTTGGAGACTGGTGTTTTGCTTTGCATTATGCCAACTTTTCATATAAAAATAAAATATATATTGTTCAAAATATTTAAATGAAATGATCTAGCAGCTAGATTCTTACTCAGGAATACTTAAAAGTGGAGCACATGTAGTCAGCTTGTGCTTCCCAGTGAACATACATGCACATGTGACTTCATGACTCAAAATAAAATATAGGTTCATTCTAATGGCTCCTGTTAGTAAATGGGCTGGAATGAATTTCAGGAGCCATGCTTTCTCTAGCTCATTCTTCTTTCCAACCCAAGGGAATATTGGAAAAAGATCATAAGCTGGGCTTGGGACCCTGGCCATCAAAATAAAAAATCAACAACTGAACAAGTCTACAGAGCGTAGGGATAGAGGAAAGATGAGTTTGAAAATGAGCAAGATTGGTACTTTGGCAGTGGCTCAGACTACTGCTAACTGTTCTTTCAAAACAAAAACAAAAAAAAATGGTTTAAGAAATAATTATTGCTTAATTTGAAAAACAGCCACTATAAAGGTCTTAGCCTATGTGACATGTGTGTTTGTTTATTTTTGTGTCTTTGTATTACAAACACTGCCCATTGTGGTCAATGGTAGGAGGGATTTAAAGCAGTATGCTAGTGTCCAACCATCCAACCAAATAAAAAGCAATTTCAGGAGACAGTCCAGCCTAAATGAGCATACCCACCTGAACACTAACATCTCTGCCTGCTAGTGGAAACTCATCATGTAGAGAAAAATATGTAATGTAGTTGCAAAATTAAGTGTTTTCAAAGTTGTTCATGTGATCTTAATTCATAATAAGTCAGTTATTTGTCAAAAAGAAAGAAATAGGAATTCTGATATTTTCCCATTATTGCTTTATGTAAATTACATTCAATTTGGTGGTGAGTTGCATCTGGAGTTTTATACTGTAATTATTAAGTTCACATATAATGAAATTGGCAGGTGTAATAAATTGGTACTGTATATTTGTATAAGAGTTGTTAAAAACAGGAAAAAAATTAAAGAATGAAACATGAAAATTAGATAAAAGAATCACAAGGCAGTTATTATTAACCCATTGTTTTGCTTTATGAGTATACTTAGTACAGTACAATCTGGAAAGAACAGATTAGCTCCCAATCCAAGATAGAATTAATGAAATACCTTTTAAAAAGAAAAAGAATGCTAAATCCAAATGGATAAATTGACAGGTGATTTAAATTGTGTTTTTTTTTAACAAAAACTAACTTTAAAACACAGTATTTAAAATTATTTGAATTGCATTGCAAAACATGGCATATATTTGCATATATTACACCCTACGGAGTAAAAGTTCGGCAAGCAAGCCGCAATAAATGGCATCCCTTATGTGAAGCATATACTGTTGAAAAATATACAAATTAGTGGTATGGGACGTGGGTGATAAGAGGAAACACTTTCAGCTGTTCCTCTGTAAATATATACTCCAACTTATCCTTCTAGGAATAGGCTTGGTTTTGAGACCTTTGGTTGCTGCGCTTACCGTATTTTCTGGAGTATAAGACGCACTTTACTCCCAAAAAGAGGGTGAAAACTTGGGTGCATCTTATACACCGAATGTAGCCCCATCCAGCCACCCCCACCCTTTGCCTCTGCCTCCCATCAATTTACCTCCTTGCAGCAAACAGCACAGAGCCTGATTAGCACAAGGAACTGATTATCTGCCTCCCGACCCACAGCTGACTGAGGCTTGCAGGCCACGTGCTAAAATGAAACTGAAACTAGCTGCAAGGAGGCAAATTGCAAGGAGGGAGTGGCAGAGGCAGAATTTTATTTTCTTGTGCTAATCAGACTGCTTGAAACTGGATGCAAGAAGGTAAGTCAATAACTATAAATGTCTGTAGAATGTTCAAATTATTAGACTTATTTTTTAAAGACTGCTTTATTATTGTTCTAGACAACTTAACAAAATGAAGAAGCTTTTTAAATAAATGCTTGCTCTGAAGAGGCCCAGTGCTTTTGTATCTTCTTTTAAATAGCAGAAAATAATGTATACTTCCAGAAAGTTGTTGTTATTGTTGTTATTATTATTATTATTGCCACATAAATTTTAACAGTACAAGTACAGTCTGAAATGTAACACTGTCCTGTTTTAGTATTAAGATAAGGCAGCTGAGTTAAATCCTGACTTAGTCATGTTTGGAGTAGATCTAGTTAAATAATTGGGAGGAGTTACTACATTTAAGAAAACTTTCTGGCATTAATATACTGCCATAATGTACATTTCTCCAATTCTTTGATATTTCTATGGGTCAGGCACACATGCACAGAAATACACAGCAAACAGTGTATATCATCTGTACTGTTTGCTGGGAGGCAAATTGCTGGGAAGCAGAGGCAGAATTTTTTCCCCTTGTTTTCCTCCCCCAAAACTAAGGTGCGTCTTATACTCCGAAAAATACGGTATTTTCTGTATGCAGAAATTGATTGTTGCTGTTGCTGAGTCCCTTGACATGAGAATCTTCTACTTCCTAATGTAACCTATCTGAAGTTGAACAATTTAAATACTACTGGGTAAGTTGTCTGTCCAGAAAAATACTGTATAGCGCTGACACTCCTTCCTTTTCCATCTTGTCCTACAACCATTCCCAAAACCAGTTCACACTGCAGCATAGCCACAAATATACCATTAGGATTTCTACTCCTTGTTGGAAGATTTAGAAATTAATCCAAGTAATAACTACTGAGCCTATCAGGAAATGAGGCAGGGCTTTTATAGCTATAGTTTTGAGCTCCCAGCATTCTACAGCAATGTTTCTCAATCTTGACAATTTTAAGGTATGTTGATTCTGGTTAGGGAATGCTGGAAGCTGAAACCCACACATCTTAAAATAGTTTGAGAAATACTGTTCTTTTGAAACAGTTTGTCCATAACTGCCAGCATTGATGTGCAAGATGGGAACAAGAAAGGCAACATGATGAAAGCATCATAATGCAAATCCCACCCTTTCTACACATACATCCTGACATCATGCTTATGTACAAAAGTGTGCAACCCTATTTTGTCATTTTGTTGAAAGCAACAAAGTTCGGTGGATGCCCATACAGTGTATATGCGTATATTAAATTAGTGCAGAATAGTGAGATAACATTTTAGCTGTATTACTCTAAATTACTCTATGCTGATCTGGAGTAAGCCCCACTGAATCATGGCCCTATGAGAGTCTGATGAAACCTACAGATCCTTTCTCAGAAAAATGCATTTAAATGCATAACTTAAAATATATAGTATTACGAAGGAAACCAATTACACTGAAATACAAATATGTGATTCTTAAATAGTTAACATTTTTTGTATTCTAGAGGCCATACATTTTTGTTGCCTACATAAATAGAACAGAAAGCTATTTTTCAGAGACTAGTGAAGTAAGGTTGTAACTTTTTTCCCCATGCAGGTTTCCAGACCCATTGAAATCTATGCAAAGACCTCCAGGTGAAGAACTGGGCCAGAATCCTCTACACTGGATGTAACTTGTTGAATGTTGTAACTTCAGAATTTCCCATAATTGCAATTATGAGTAAGTTTCTATGGCTATGATCATTCCTGAAAATCATGATTTGGAGATGACACATTAACCCAGTGGGGCTCACATTTGGAGACAACACATTAACCCATGCTAGCTGGGGAATTCTGGGAGTTGAAGTCAATGCATCTTATAGTTGCCATGGTTGAGAAACACGACATTAATTTAATGGTGCAAACTGTTGCTGCATTGTAATACAAATAAAAGCTTCCATCTTTTTCATAATCATCTTTTGTTTATGTAGGGGTCATGTTATCGGTTGTTAAGCCTTAAATAACTATAAATAAAGAAGTCCTTATTTTCTCAATATATTAATAAAAACAAAAACTGCTTTGTATCTATATCTAAATAAAACATTTCATAGATTACTCAGAAATATAGAAATGCATCTTGATACATATCCTTGTATATAATAGCCAAACTGGGAGGTTACATACTGTGAACATATATCTCTTCTTTTAAGGTGGTCAACTATACACTCTGGATTGTAGCACTCCTACGGTATTCTGAACTACACTCTGTGAGATTCTTTATTGTTTCTTGTCCAGGTTTTTATACAAGTATTTCCATTTCTATGTATGCACACTCTTGATTTTAGTCTTTTAGGGACTCAACATTTCAAAGTCCATCTTAATTGTTATATTAATTGCTATGCTTCAAGATAACTTCAAGATAATTTTTTCAATATTGTGCAGCAATGTGCTTTAGTACATTCATTTTGAGCCATTTTTTATGAATTTTCGTGATCAGCAGTGCTTCTGTTCAATGAAGCACATCTATGAATGAAGGCAAGTTGGCAATCCTAAATACATGACTCATAAGTAAGCCATACATGTTTACATGTTACCTCAAATAAATGTGTGCTGTGAGATTAGACTTAGAAGTTTTCCACAAAGTAAATTATGGTAAGTGCTTTGTTCAAAATCTTAGGTAATTTCAGAAAACTTAGCCTGCATTATACTAAAAGTGTATTTCTCTTTGGAGATAGGCAAGGGACACATAGATGTGCCACAATTTTCCAATTTATAATGCACTTTGAGATAAACTGCAGGACAATAACTGTTTGTCAGGGAAAGTTTTTCAGTTATTAAGGTGGTCAGTTAAATGAAGGTATTGTAAATATTTGCTGTGTCAAAGACCAAGGAGAAACAATACTAGAACTGGCTGACTAATGAAATAAAACATTATTCTCAAAAGCATTTTAAGATTTGATGAGGGAAAGTTGTTGACACAATGGCATCTGTTCAAATCATGAATCTAGTAGCTACAAAAGAAGAAGAAACAATTATGAAATATTTCAGAAAATAGTGTTTGCCGTTACTTAATGACTCCAGGGAATAAAACATTGCTGTATTCTTCATTTGCAAATCTCTGACATTGTCACAAACACTGCAATACTTCATTATAATGATCAAGACTGCTTGTCCATGCAATCACAGACACCAAAATAAATGCTGTGAGTGAAGTTCTGCAGTAAAATTAAACTAATGATATTAATGAATTGTATTTAAAACCCAGATAACCATGCAGTTTTTTAAAGGAGTTCAATATGGATGGGTGGACATATTCCCTAGTACAGTGATGGCGAACCTATGGCACGGGTGCCACAGGTGGCACGCGGAGCCATATCTGCTGGCACACAAGCTATTGCCTAGCTCAGCTCCAGCGCGCATGTGCGCGCCGGCCAGCTGATTTTTGGCTTGCAAGGAGGCTCTGGGAGGGCATTTTTGGCTTCTGGAGGGCCTCCGGGGGGGACTGGGGAGGGTGTTTTTGCCCTCTCCAGGCTCCAGGGAAGCCTCTGGAGCCTGGGGAGGATGAAAAATGGGCCTACCAGGCACACCAGAAGTTGGGAAACGGGCCATTTCCAGCCTCCAGAGGGTCTCCGGGGGAGCAGGGGAGGCTGTTTTCGCCCTCCCCAGGCATTGAATTATGGGTGTGGGCACTCGTGCATGCGTGATAGCACGCGTGCATGCACTTTCGGCACCCGAGGGAAAAAAGGTTCGCCATCACTGCCCTAGTATTTGAGTATAGGATTGCAGATTTATTATATTTTTTACACACCAAGTATTGATTCCATTTAAGGGCTGTTGTTACAAGAAAACACATACAGGTATGAGCAATTATGAGTGTATATAGAGTAGCCTATTTTTTATTTTTTTATTTTTATTTAGGGTTTTTATATGCCGCCCTACTCCCTGGGGACTATTACCCTCTTGTGTGATATAAAAAGGCTAAATGGCACCTGCAGTCATTTTATTTTCATTCCAAAATAATAATAGCCCATCATTTAGTTCTACAACACAAGGTATTATAGTAATATGGCAAATAGTAAGACAAATTAAGTGTCTTCTTTTTTATTTTATTTTCCTTTTGCTGATGAAGTGCTCTTGCTTTTGGACTGAGAGACAAAACACACACAGATAGACAGTACATGAACACAGAAACTTTCAGAAATAATTGCAGGCATTACACTTGAAGATACTAAATTTGTGACCAGATTAATTGTGTACTGTATCTACAAAGTCCCAGATGATCTTTCCAAGAGTCCAATTGAGAAGATTTTATTTTAGCAGACTAAGAGGGTAAGCAGTTATTCAAGAGAAAAGCAAATTATTAAAGCTGAACACTCCATTCACTTTACTCTGATAGTAGTTTCCTGATTGAATCTCTAAGTTGTGGGCTAATAGTTTCCACAATAACATTTCTAGAGTCAAACTACTCCATTATAGAAAAACTCCCTCCTGATACTTTTTTTCATGAGATACATTAGCTATAAAATTCAATCCATTTCTAACAGCAGAAGCTGAAATGCCTCATATACTGTATTTCTCAGTAAACATGTCTTGTATCCCTCTTGGAAATTGTAGTTCTCAAAATATTTAATATCATATGTTCATCTCTTTTGTTCTAGATCTAGAACTTACTTATTTGAGGTCCTACTAAGTGGCTATACTTCTCTTTATCTGGACATTCATCTTTCTCTTGTTACAAGGCTTCATAGTTCTTTTGACATGTTAACTTTTGTAGCCTGGCTGAACCATCCTAAGCACCTTTCTGCAGAAATCTACATGGTCCATGAGAACGTATTGTTAAGAAACAAACCATGGATTCCAAGCAGTGATCTTTCAAATGAATGATGATCAGTGTACCTTGTTCTTCCTTAAATCAAGTACCCTAGGTAAGTATGGGGATTCCTTATGTCCAAGCTGAAGGAATGTCAGGGATCTTTTTTTCATAAGAAGTGTTTTGCATTTCCTACTTGGAAGTGAATTGCAATACTATGAAAAAAAGTTGGTAAAATATTATGACCCTCCAAGGCAGAGGTGTCAAACTTGTGGCCCGTGGGCCAAATGTGTCACGTGCTACCTATGCCCACCCCCAGTTTAACGAAGGGGAAAAAGTCACGATACGTCAAGTGATGACAAGAGTTTGACACCCCTGCTCCAAGGCATGAAGGAAAGAAGTTAGTTTTAGGGCATATACCAGACCTTGATGAAAGGAATAAGTACAAGGTAGGGAATGGATATAACACTGCTGCTTCCAAGGGTTGAACAGCATCTGGCAAAATAACACAAATAGCCTTAAACTCTAGGATAAAAATAAGGTGTGGATAGACTACTATTTATTATAGTAATTTTCTAATTTGTTTTACTGGGATTTAATTCACATAAACACACTGGATTTTTATAATGTAGTTAACTATTTGGGGTGGCTATCCTAAGCTGAAAGATATAAATATGCAATATGCCCTATTGATTTGCTTTTGAAATAAAAATCCTGGGTGCAATTCACAGAAATCTGGGAACCTATGCTAAAGTAAAATAATTCCTTTTATCTTGACCATAAAAATGAAGCCTACTAATCTGTATCAATGTTTATCTTTGCAAATACTGCTAACTAAAATGTTTACTTATACATAATCATCATGGAATTAATGAGATTTTATGTACAGGACATAAAATTAGAAATACAGTCTGAGGGCTGGTTCTTAGTGCTGAATAACTCCATGTAGTTGTGAATCTGTATATATGACCATTTGTGCCATGTAAATATGAATTATATCTGCAGTCAGTCATTCACAGGTATAACTTCACTGAATATTCTGATTCATATTAACCAACCTGCATACTCATCATATCCAAGTGCATATGGACACATTTAAATTACAATTTCCACAGATTTAATATTTTTGTCAAAATTAGAAAAAATTGATAATGGATTAAAATAACTTATTGCTATAAGTTATTATGCACATTTCTGCCCAGAAAAGAGATATTACAAGTTACCTGTATTTTGTATTATTGCTGAAGTACTACATGGTTTATAATTTGCATCCTCCCTTTTTCTTTGCTCCTCTTTGCAGTTTTATAAAGCCCCTGTTAATTGTCCTGCTAGATAGGGCGGGTTATTTTTTTCCCTCCCAACTAGAAATATGTATTTAATATGTGAGCATATTTGGTGCTCATTGATAGAGCAACAGTAGGAATGATCTTGCTTTATGTACCAGTTACAAGGTTTAATATCATTATACTTCATGCAATATTAGTTTTTATTAGTCACCATTAACAAGATGCTTTCTATTGGATTCTCATTGTTCAGTTTAAAAAAAACTGTTCCAAAGACGCACACACAAAAAATCTTCAAGTGTCAGCTATATTAAATTAAAGAACTGTTTACCTTTTCTAAGAAAAGCATATGTATCTAAATAGGCATCTTTTACCGTTTGCATAGTGGATTGGAAATTAGCATTTTTGTTCATTTCCCCATGTATGCACAGCGCCTGGAAGAGTAATACGCCATATGCATATCAGATCAGCCAGTCTACAATTTTGTGCAATATATTATTTGGCAATCTAAAATTTGTAATTTGCATGAAATTGCTTAATTAAAACACAGTCACTCAAGGTATTAATTTCTCTGGCTGGCAGGTCCATGTACCAAAGGCGGACTACAGAAAACGGGCAATCCTGTCAAAAAGAACAGTAAAATATGAACGCAGGCAAGCGCCTGAGAGCTGAAGTGGTGCAGTGGTTAAATGCTGCGACTGCAGGCTGACTGCTAGTTCAGCAGTTCAGCTGTTCAAATCTCACTAGGCTCAAGGTTGACTCAGCCTTCCATCCTTCTGAGGTCGGTAAAATGAGGACCCAGATTGTTGGGGGCAATATGCTGAACTCTGTAAACCGCTTAGAGAGGGCTGTAAAGCACTATGAAGCGGGATATAAGTAAAGTGCTATTGCTATTGCTATTGCCCACGCTGCACTTTCACTTCTAGCTTCAAGACACTGAAACCGGCAAAGAAATTTACAAGAGCAACTCTGGCGTTTTGCCAATGAATCTGCTTCGGGGACTCAAGGAATTCTTCGTTCCCTCAACCTTTTATTTCTCTTCTCCGCTAGGAAAAGAGAAGTACGGGAGAAGAGGGGAGGGGTGTTCTTTCTTTAAGCAGCCCATTCAGTGCTTTCGGCAGCTTGATTTCCCCGTTTTCAAGATTTGAATATCAGCAACCCTACCGATAAAATGATCCAATCAGCCCTTCCTAGTTGTCAAGACTACAGGTCATAATTATGCCCCCGCTCTCTTAACAAATAGCTCCACATTTTCATAAATAGATAATTCTCTAATTGATCCAGCCTACCCTACTTTGCATAACATTTCCAACGTATGTCAGCGCCCCCCCCCCTCGGAGTTTCCAGCCTAGGTGAAAGGCAACATTTCGCAAATGCATGCAAATGAGCTTACTAGAGAGTGAAATGAGTGAAAAGATGAGTGAAAATATAGTTTAGAGATATGTGGGGGGGAGCAATCATTCTCATGGAAAGGCTATTAAAAGCAAAATCTGTCGAATACATGATTGTTTTAAACAGAGAGAGAAACAGATTTGCAGAATGTTTGTTGACTTCTTTTCAGTTTCGTCGGAAAAGGAATAATCGAGCGAGAGAAAAAAAGCTAGAAAAGTGAAAGCCGATGCCAAGGTGGAACCAAAGAGTCCGTCTGGCATGCGCATAGAAAGGAGGCTGATTTAGGCAAAACAGGCTGGAAAGGGGAATCGCCTTAGCCGGGAAATCGATTTCTTAACAGTTTTGAACCAAACGTATTTCGCATCGCCGGTTTTTGACGACACCTTCTTCGGGAAAGTGACGATAGTCATTTCGAGTGCGTGGAGACATCCCATGATCTGGGTCCTTATTGCCCATCCCATTGAGCTTCCTCCCACCCCCAAACATTCTCCCAATTTCTTTGCACGTCTTCTGGCTCTTAGGTAAGCGTGCGCGGATT